>JZKD02S2249471.1:692079-715387 GCA_000966675.3 Picea glauca | reverse complement strand
TAAGGAATAAGGCCCCCGCCTTATTGCGCGCCCCTTAGAATCATCGTGAGCAACTGTCGCAGTCTGCCCTCACGGCATCGTGGATCCTCTCGAACTAGGTAATCGTTAACCTATAGTTCGAGCCACAGCAGGAGTGCTAGTAGGCTGTGGCAGGGCTGCTGTCCACAACTCTCCCTCAATCTCTATGGAACTCATGTGTGGCCCCTTTACTCCATATGTGAGTAAATTAGGCAAGCTATCGTCAGCCTGCATCATCAACCATCATGTCAGATCATGTCAACAACACATAATAAAATTAATAGCATATCATCAAATCGAAACAATATCACCGTAAATGAAACTACTCAAAAATCCCACTCCCTGACTCAATCCGAAGTCCAAGGGAGTTCCACCAATGCCTCTGCATCTTCAAGGTCCAAACCCTGCACACTCAAATGAAGCTGAGTCAGCAGCACCTGTCTACATCAATGTAGTAAAAACATCCTATCATATAACTTAACACATCATAATGAAGGAAAAATTTTATCATCATAAAATCTAGATCACTTGCGAGCAAGTGTCCTCAAAGAATAATTTTTGTAAGTCCGCCAGAGCGGGATGTTACACATCGTGAAACGACGGATACATCCCGTGGAATAGTGAAAGGGCTGATACAGTAAATGTTAATAAATGTTTAGTAGACATGGCGTATGAAACAGTCCAGGTAAATATGATTTCATAGTAAATATGATTAATCCACGTCCAGATCTGAAATGCCACTGCTAGGACACCTGGTCCTTCATTGCCATGCGCATCCAGTCCAAGTAAATATGAAACGTAAGTGGAAAATAAGACCTGTGATCCATACTCCATTGTCATGCGCATCCAGTCCAAGTAAATATAAAACGTAAGTGGAAAATAACACCTGTGATCCATACAGCTATGGAAGATTGCCACACACATCCAGTAGAGTGATCCATACATCAATGGGAGAGATGGCCAAACCTAGCGAACATGAAGAGATAATTGATGCTGAGTAAATGTTAAAACTAAAGAGCTAAATGTTAAATTGAAGTAATTTTGTTTGGATTTACTAAATCATGATTCGTGGCAATTGATAAGTTGACCTAGTAAATGTTTAATTATGTTTTGTAAAAGTGAAAAAGTAAACATGATAAATGGATGAATTGATAAATGCAAGAGAATTCATTAGGCAAATCTCATTCATCCATTTGAATGTAAGACGAAGAATATGCCAGCATCATGAATTCCTGACCATCAGATTAAATTTAGTAATTAAAAACATGATTAATCGTGAAAGTCTGATAGGGGGGACGCTTATTGGCATAATTAGCTCTAAAGTCCAGTCCACCAAAAATTGATACCAGTCATGAAATGGGGAAATTATTTAATAAATTTCCCACTAAAACCTTACATCTAGAGAATGATTTATTCTTGTAACAAGGGAATAGCCATACAAACACCATAAAGTAATAGAACCGATGGTTGTGCACGACACGCCGAACATATCTCGACAAGTATTGCAATTTCTTTCTTCATGGGCCAGATTATTCGCATTCAGTAACAATCCTAAATTATTACCTTGCTTTTACTTTGTTCTATCCTTCTTATTTTCTAAATTTCGTCATGACTTTGACAAGTGATTGCCTCCTGACTTTTTTTCTCGACCTAGACTAAAAGAGAATTGTTTAACAAAGAATTTATAATAAATTATTCGACATCTCGAGTATTTCAAGAGGAATTAATATCTGGTTATTGACTTTGTTTGAACGCGAAGTATGACAGTGGCTGAGAAGAGAGTTGCTCAGCTTTGCATTATCATCGATTCAAAATACATTAGTGAAAACAATTATTGTTGTCGAACAGTCTATAGAACTAGCACGACCACAAATTAGTGGTTGGTGAACGCTGAAAGGATGGTTTGGAAAACCTGAACTATTGTGAAAGAAAAATGGATAACTTTAAAATTAATTTAAGAATATAAGTTAACCACTAATTATGCCCAAAGGAGTACACCTATTGACAATGGGCACATTTAATAGGGTTTTAGTTTTTAATACGTTTTTTGTGGACGAGATTAAATATGCCTAGAATATTCTTAGTCCTCACAATAAATGAATGGCTTTGATTTCATCCATTAACTTCCTAGCTGTTATAAAGACATCGGTTTATATGTTTACATTTTTACATTTACCTAATCATGTTTAAAAATTACTGTGTTCACTAACTTATTGCCACATCTACCTGATTAAAAAATATTAAAGTATTCACACAGAATGGTAAGATCTTAACATTTCATGTTTCTGCTGACTGGCATTTGGTGGCCGTGTTTCTGTGCTGGCATCACAAATGGTCCCCAATCAGGGATTTAAACTTAAACTATCGACTGGCCACCTTTATGTGTAGTTGCACTGGCGTCACAAGTGGTCATTGCCAAGGCTACACATTGTCCGCTAACCAACTTCATCCTCGTGAAATAGCGTCACCAGAGGTCATTGCCCGAAAGGCTACACATTGCCCGATAACCAGCTTCATCCTCGTGAAATAGAGAGAGGAAGAAATATCTAAGTGTGCGATCGGATATTAATATTTTAAGTGTATTATTAGGAAAAACCTAATAACACCGAAAATTACCAGTAGAGGCATATTGGTTAAATAAATTTATTAATACAAAATTAATATGGTAAATGTTGCTAAATGCAATATGATTTAATATTGCCACATTTAGCAACATTTACCATATTAATTTTGTATTAATAAATTTATTTAACCAATACGCCTCTCTTGGTAATTTTCAGTGTTATTAGGTTTTTCCTAATAATATGCTTAAAAGTATTAATATCCGATCGCACACTTAGAGATTGCTTCCTCTCGCTATTTCACGAGGATGAAGCTACTTAGCGGGCAATGTGTATCCTTTCAGGCAATGACCGTTGGCGACACTATTTCACGAGGATGAAGCTGGTTAGCGGGCAATGTGTAGCCTTTCTGGAAATGACCGCTTGCGATGCCAGTGCAACTACACATAAAGGTGGCGAGTTGATAGTTTAAGTTTAAATCCCCGACTAGCGACTGTTGGTGATGCTAGCACAGAATCACGGCCACCAAATGCCAGTCAGCAGAAACATGAAATGTTAAGATCTTATGACTCTGTAATTTTAGTGAACTTACGGTAGATGTAGAAATAAGTTAGTGAACACAGTAATTTTTAAACATGATTAGGTAAATGTAAAAAAGTAAACAGATAAACGGATGTCTTTATAATAGTTTGGAAGTTAACGGATGAAATCAGAGCCATTAGACATATTTAATCTCATCCATAGAAAACATATTAATAACTAAAAACCTATTAAATGTGCCCATTTTCAATAGGTGTACGCCTTTAGGCGTAAAAATAATAATATGGCCGGTCAATATCGTTCACTTTTTTCTATTTTGTATCTTTAAATCCTCTTGTGCTGTCCTCTGAATACCGTAGTTTAATATAGTTATATTTCATGATCAAAGCCACTTCCATTCGGTACAGATAAAATATACGAGCAAAACAAATCCGGTGATGCTACGCTCACTTCTCTATCATCAATGAAGACAGATTACATATTTATATAGAAAAAGACTCTCCCAAGTCGGTTACATGCAAACCAAAGACGACTGGACTCTTAACTAAGAACTGACTCTTAACACACCTACAACTGACTCTCACAACTGATGCTTATAACTGACACTTACAACTAGCGCTTTCTCCATTATTTCCAAGTCTCCCCCTTAATGGAGAATGGATTGACTTCTACACCTAACATCTCCCTAAACAGTTCAAACTTAATCTTTACAAGAGGCTTAGTGAAAATATCAGCAACATTTTCACTAGTATTACAATACACAATAGTTATTTCATTTGACTGCAACTTTTCTTGAACAAAATGATACTGAGCTTCAACATGCTTTGTCCTTGCATGAAAGATCATATTTTTCGCAATATTGATTGAAATTTGATTGTCACATCTAATCATCGTAGGTTCCTTTCGTTCTTCTCCAACACCTTGAAGAAGTCTTCTTAACCAAACAGCTTCACAAGTTGATGCACACAAGGCTTTATATTCTACTTCGGTAGAGGACAAAGATACAGTAGGATGCTTTTTACTGCTCCATGAAACAGCCTCGGATCCAATGTTGAACGCATATCTAGTGGTTGATATTCGATCATCGAGATTGTCAGCCCAATCAGAATATGAATAACCTGTCAACTCAAAATTAGATCCATCAGTATACTTAATGCCATAATCAAGTGTACCTTTTAGATACCTGAGTACTGGCTTTGCTGCATTCCAATGGCTTTCATGAGGTTTCTCCATGAACTGAATTAACACACTCACAGAATAAGAAATATCATGTCTAGTTGTGGTGAGATAATTCAGACTACCCACCATCTGTCTATACAGAGTGCCATTCACCTCCTTCGAACCATGATCACAAGACAGTTTCACATTCTGTTGCATGGGAACAATAGAAGGCTTACACTGATCCTTTTTAAATCTCTTAAGTATTTCTATGATATACTTACTCTGACAAACAAAAGTTTGGCCTGCATTTATCCAAACTTCAAGACCTAGGCAGTAATGTAACTCACCAAGATCTTTCATTTCAAATACCTTTGATAATTTCTCCTTGATTTCATCAATCAACTTCTCTGTGTTTCCTGTAATTATTAAATCATAAACATATAATGAAATCAATACTATATACCCGTGTCCATCAAATTTGGTATATAGATTTGGATCACTTTTGCTCCGCATAAAACCCTGTTGAAGAAAGAAAGAGTCTATCTTCTCATACCATGACCTAGGTGCCTATTTTAGTCCATACAATGCTTTCTTTAACGTACACACTAAGTGTTCTTGCCCCTTTTCAACAAACCCTTCAGGGCGAGTAAGGTAAACCTCTTCCTTCAACTCACCATTCAAAAATGTTGATTTAGCATATAACTGATGCAACTTCCAATGATACTTTGTAGCTAAAGAAATTAACATTCTGATAGGATTCAATTTAGCTATCGGTGCAAATGTTTCAGCATAATCAATACCTTCTGTTTGTGAATACCCCTTTGCCACCAGTCTAGCCTTATACTTATCTATACAACCATCAGATTTAAACTTGGGTTTGTATATCCATTTGCATCCAATGGGCTTCTTATTTTTAGTGACGCCAACCACACTGCTCGGAGCACGATCACCTCCTCCAGGACCTTCCTTTTCTCGGCCCGAAGAGCGCCAATGCTCTTCTATCTTCCAATCGGAAGATCTACACCCACAGTTCCTTCGGGCAACTTCCCCTTTGTTCACTTGTCGGGAAAATCGGAACTCGCAGCTTCGCGAGCTCACGGTATATCTGGGCACTCAAAACCCTGAGACCCGATGCGCTAGTCAACACTGATTTCATTCTTCCCTTATCGGAACTTCTCTCTATCTCTATATCGCCACTCGCGACAACAAGTTCTTAGTTTTCCCCAATCTGAAACGCCGAACTCACAGCCTCCCTCCCTCGTGACTTCGCCACTCGCGAGCTCAAACAAGTTCCACCTCAACTCCTAAAGCCCGAGGCACCAATACCCGAAATATCACTACCTAGCGACTTCTCTACTCGTGAGGCCAAATAAATTCCTTGTTGACTCCCAACGTCCGAGACGTTGAATCTCCAATAGTTTACGCCACCTGTCTTCCACTGTCACCTGTGGCCTACATAGCTTATGTGGCTGTTGGAATGTTGCACCTCGCACTCTCGTGACTTTCGTTGCATAAAGTTGGAGTCTTACGTCATGAACTCCAGATATACCGATCCACGAATAGAACCCGTGCTCGTCGTGATCCCAATCGACGGCTCCTACACTTTCGAGCTTTGAACTTCTTCCACCCCTGTACTGTAGCCTTCTTGCACCTCCGCAAGATTCAGTGGCCCTCAGAGTTTCACGAAATCTCCTTGGATAAATTTGTCCATCCGTTTCTTTCCCGTTCAAATCCCCGAAATGACGAGTTGTTCTTTCAGAAAACTCGTCACCCTACACGCAACCCTGCGACGTCCCTTGCAACCTTCAAGGAACAAGTTTGTTTATCCCATCCTTCAAAAAACTCGAACGTCTATCCTTCCTGAGATTTTCTCTCAACTTTCGAGTCCCTTCCGAAAACCCCTTGCATGCACTCCTTGCGACAAATCTTCAGACATGGCTAAGTGTTGAAGTCTTCGATCCTGTGCACTCCTGGGGCAGAAATCCTTCAATCCCTTGGCTCAGAATCACAGATTTGAGTCTTCGTTTAGCCTACGCATGCCTTGCATGGCTCTGGTGCTAAATCTGCACTTCTGAGAGCTTAGAACAAAAGTTATCCCTACTTGAACCCTGCAGTCACGCACTCCTTGCGGACAATTTCAACTACACTCCTTGCAGGAATTCTTTGGTTCAATATAGAGAAACAATTAAAACTAACTCCTCATTCTCACAGACTTCAAATTAACCATGAAATTACATACACAACGTATAAAAGAAAATTTATGACAAGAAGAAAACATTCATGAGCATAATATCAACAATACATAGAGAATAACACAACCATGGAATTGAATGAAAGCTTTTCTATTAATTCAGTATCTGTACATGGAGGTTCTTCATACACTTCTTTGTTGCTCTTCTCTTCTTGCTCCTATTTGATAATGTTACAATGTACAAAGGAGAGTGTCTATATTCTATTCTCCCTCTCGAGCTCTAAAAGCTATCAAATCTAGAATTAAATTCCTATCTAACTTTACATTAAATCTATTAAATGCCTCATCTACCCAAGGACGTGATCTTATCCGCTCAAGGTCCATTACAATATACAAGGTGCGCTTCATTAACTCTACACGTTAATGTTTGGTGCAACAATATCAAGGTGTTTCAAAATTTGTGATGCCGTTGTCCAGTTGTCTTTTCTGCTTCTGTGCTGGCTCGCTTGAAGAGTTGTCGATGCTCCTGCATCATACTCCTTGACTTGAAAATTTTCATGGGATCTTGTCCATGAGTTTCTGCATGGTCTGTCCATGCTTCTATATCATCTCTTCGGTCTCCCAGCTAGCATCCTCCATTGGGTGATTCTTCCATTTGACCAGATTCTCAAAATACTGCTTTCGCCTTGTCTTCTTACCCACTCGCTTGAACATTATGCATTCCATCTGTGGCTTCTCTGCAATCAACATCTACCTCTGGCACTGGACTTCTGGCTGCTCATCATTTCCAGATCCTGCTTCTTCAACCTTGTATGGGTATAAATCTGAAACATTGAATATCGGAGATATCCCGATGCCATCCGGCAACTCAATTTCATAAGCATTTTATCTAAATTTCTTCAAGACTCTGCATGGCCCAATTTTCTTCATTTTTAGCTTATTGTATGTTCCCCTTGGAAACCTTTCCTTCCTCAAATGTGCCATAACAAGATCCCCAAATTCAAACTGAAGTTGTCTCCGATGTTGATCTGCTCTGCGCTTGTATTCCTCATTGGAATCTATCAATCGTTGCTTCACCTGACTGTGAAGTTATTCCATTGCCTCTACGGATTCTTCTGCGCTAGCACTGCTAGTCGTAGCCTTTTCTGAATCTTTGAGTTCAAAAACTCCTCTCAGCTGCATCCCATACACAATCTGAAATGGACTCTTCCCTGTGCTCTAAATCACTGAATCGTTGTACGCAAACTCCGCCTGAGGCAACACATTATCCCAACTGCTATGGTCCTCTGTCACTAGGCTTCTCAATAAATCTCCTAGACTCCTGTTCACAACCTCCATTTTTCCATCTGTCTGTGGATGATAAGATGAACTAAACACCAAGTGAGTTCCTAGATTCTTCCATAGCGTCCTCCAAAAATGCCCTATGAATTTTGTGTCCCTGTCCGAAACAATACTTTATGGCAGTCCATGAAGTCTAACGATCTCTTTGAAAAACAAATTTGTGATGTGCATCGCATCGCTGGTCTTCTGGCATGGAATGAAATGTACCATCTTTGAAAACCTTTCTACCACCACAAAGATGGAATCAACCCCTCTCTGTGTCCTTGGTAAACCTAATACAAAATCCATGCTGATCGCCTCCCATGGCCTCTCTGGTATGGGAAATGGTTGATAAAAACTCATATTCTGCTTTCTCCCCTTCGAATGCTGAAAAATCGTGCATGTGTCAACAAATAACTTGACCTATGCTCACATCCCTGGCCAAAAATATGATTCGCTCAGCTTCACAAAGGTCTTGTCTTGGCCAAAATGTCCTGCTAATCCACCACTGTGCTTCTCCTTTAGCAGTTTCTCCCTCATGGAGAAATTTGGAATACATAATTGATCTCCCCTGAACAACAATCCCTCCTGGATCATATAATCTATCCAAGGGATTCTGTCCCTGAGAAATAGGTTCTCTGCTGCCTCGTATGCTTCTGCAAAATCCGCATCGCCTGCATACATGTCTTTAAGATTTTCAAAACCCAAGGTTTTGACTCGGAACTCCTGCAGCAACAAACACTTCCTGCTCAAAGCATCAGCCACTTTGTTAGCAGTTCCTGAAATGTGTTTAATTACAGATGTAAAATTCTACATATACTCTACCCATTTTGCATGTTTCCGATTCATCTTCTCCTGCTGAGTCACAAACTGTAATGCATGATTATCACTATACAGAACAAATTCCTTCGGGATTAAGTAATGCCTCCACTTCTTCCACGCATGTATGATAGCATAAAATTCTTTATCATACGTTGACTATTTCACCTTTGCCTCATCCATCTTCTCACTGAAATATGCAACTGGTCTGTCTTCCTGACTCAAGACTGCTCCTATGGCGTACCCACTTGAATCACATTTCACCTGAAATGTTTTCTGAAAATCTGGAAACACCAACACTGGTCGCTCTGTGATCTTTCAATTCAACAGATTGAAGCTCTTCTCCGCCTCGGTTGTCCAATGAAAAATCTTATGCCGCTTCTTCATTGTGTCCATCATCGCTGCGCTAATTCCCCTAAAATTCCTATTTAACTTTCGGTAGAAACTAGCCAAACCATGGAAACTTCTTACCTCAAAAATATTTCTTGGTGATGGCCAATTCTTAATCACTTCTACCTTACTTGGATCCATTTTAAATTCATTTGCCGAAATGACGAACCCCAAGTAAATGAGCTATGTCTTAACAAATGAGGACTTCTTCATATTTATCAACAGCTTCTCTTGTTGTAGCTTTCTCATCACAATAGTCAAATGCTTCAGATGTTCAGCCTTCGTCTTACTGAAAATTAGTATGTCATCTAGATATACGATGACAAATTTTTCGATGAACTCCCTCAAGACTTCATTCATCAGCCTCATGAATTTTCTTGGCACGTTTGTCAAACCAAATGGCATGATCAACCATTCATATAGTCCTTCGTTTGTCTTGAAGGTTGTCTTCCATTCATCACCTTCCCTCATGCGAATCTGGTGATATCCACTCTTTATATCAATCTTTGAAAAATAATTTGCCCCGCTCAGGAAATCCATGAGATCATCCATTCTCAGCAGTGGAAACCTATACCTGATGGTAATTTTGTTGATCGCTCTTGAGTTGGTACACATCCTCTAGCCTCTGTCTTTCTTCAGACTGAGTACTGTTGGAACAACACATGGACTCAAGTTTTTTCTGACTAATCCTTTGTCCAACAAATCCTAGACCTGCTTCTTTACCTCCTTATTTTCTTGTGGTGTTAATCTGTACGCATATTTGTTTGGCAAACTTGCTCCCGGTATTAGATCAATATGATGACTCACACTTCTCATCGGTGGCAACGAATGGGGTAATTCATCCACTATGATATCAACGAACTCTCCCATCAGTTCCTGAATCTCATCTGGTAAATCGTCCACTCTTATGCTGGTTAGAACAATCCTCGGCTTTCTGACAACAAAGAATTATGGATCTTCTTTCTTCTCCATTTCTGTGAGAAGCTCCTTCCCACTCATGAGAAGTATTGTGTTGCCTACTTCCGGATTCACTTATTTATCCTTTATCAGAACCAACGTATGTGACCTCCCATCCTTCTCCAGGGTATATGTGTTCATCCTCCCATCATGAATTACATTTCTTTCATATTGCCATGGTCTACCCAGCAATAAATGACATACGTCCATGGGAATAACATCACACAAGATCTTATCATTATATCCCCCTATTTTGAACTCAACCAAGCATTGTTTGGTGACACTCACCTGATGTCCCTTCTGTAGCCATGAAACTTTATATGGACTCGGGTGATCAGTTGTCTCCAGCTCCTTTTTTTCCACCATCTCGGTCAAAACGAGATTATATGTGCTTCCACTATCCACAATGACCTTGCATTTCCTGTCCTTGGTCTTGCATGTGGTTCTGAAAAGTCTGGTCCTCTGAGCTGTGTCCTCCACCTCCTTCTCGGGTGTTAAGAGTACTTTGTGCACCGTCAGTGACCTTCCACTTCCTGTACCATCATCATTCTCAACATCACGCCTCTACGCTTCTGTGATGTGAACTTATCCACTATCCTTCTTTTTCTCTAGACACTCAAATGACTTGTGCCCATTCTTCCCACATGTAAAACATGTGATTACTCCACCTCGGCCTTTGCCTCGACCTCTAGTATGAGGAAGAGTGTTTTCCTCAGCATAATATCCTCGCTGATCATTTTGCTGTCCTCTTTGTTCAACATATTGCTATCCTCGCTCTGAGGTTCCACCCCTTTCAATCTTACCCTGAGGTTTCGTCCATTCCTCTTTGGGCTTCTGGAATTTCTCCTGGGAAACCGCTTTGCCTTTGGGTTGACTCCTGCCTCGCCCTCACTGACCTTGCTTATGGCTCAACTTTTCTTCGGCTTTCAAATCCATCTAGTAAGTATCCTCCACCGTCCTAATGGTAACCATGCTTAACTCATACTGAATGTTGTATCTCAGACCATTCAGATATCTTGCAACTTTCTCATCATCGCTCTCCCGATGACGTGCTCTGATGTTCAGTCGATAGAATTCCTCAGTGTATTCTTTCACCGTCATCAACTTCTGTCTTAGGTTCTGCATTCGCCTGAACAGAGTGATTTGATAATCCCTTGGGATGAACTTCGCCTTCATCTTTGCGATCATTTGATCCCAACTTTCAATCTTTTCCTTGCCTTTGCAGCGCCTATCAGCTTGTAGCTCATCCCACCACAATGCTGCATGTCCTTTCAAGTGAGTAACAACATGCTTGACTTTCTTATCTTCATCCACATCTTCATAATTGAAGTATGTGTCAAGATCTTGGATCCAGTCCAATAACTCATCTGCATCTAGATTTCCCTCATATAATGGAATGTCCATTTTCACCTTCACACCCATCTTGGCGATAGCTTTAATCAACCGCTCGGTTGATGCATTCTCTGCTGTGACCTCTTCTTCATGTCCATTTTCCTCTTCAACTTAGGAATCACTAAGATCCCCTACACCAACTCTGCGTCTTTGTGTTGTCTCCATCTCCTCGAGCCTTGCTCAAATATCTCTCATCCGCCACTCCATTTCTGGATTTCCTACTAGCCTACCTCTTTTCTGCACCTCCCTGTCTTCTGGGTCTGGTGACTGTCTCTCTCTTCTGGGAGGCATGGTGAATTTACTCTTTCTCTTCTGTTACAGAAAACAAAATATAATCCCACTCTGATGCCAACCGCACTCCTTGGAGCACGATCGCCTCATCCAGGACCTTCTTTCTCTCGGCCCGAAGAGCGCCAATGCTCTTCTATCTTCCAATCGAAATATCTACACCCATAGTTCCTTCACGCGACTTCCCCTTTGTTCACTTGTCAGGAAAATCGGAACTCACAGCTTCGCGAGCTCATGGCCTATCTCTGGGCGCTCAAAAACCTGAGACCCGATGGGCCAGTAAACACTGACTTCGTTCTTCCCTTATCAAAACTTCGCTCTATCGCTATCTCACCACTGGCAACAACAAGCGCTCGGTTGCCCACACTCCGAGACACGAGACGTCGATGGCCTCTCTCCCCCACGACTTCGCCACTCGTGAGCTCAAATGACTTCCACCTTGACTCCCGAGCCCCAAGGCATCGATACCCGAAATATCGCTACCTCGCAACTTCGCTACTCGCGAGGCCAAATAAATTCCTTGTTGACTCCCGATTTCTGAGACGTCGAATCTCCAATAGTTTACGCCACCTGTCTTCGACTATCACCTGTGGCCTACATATCTTATGTGGCTGTCGAAATGTCACACCTCGCACTCTCGTGACTTCCGTTGCACAAAGTTGGAGGCGTACCTCACGAACTCCCGATATGTTGATCCATGAGTAGAACCCGTGCTTCTCGTGATCCTGATCGATGGCTCCTGCACTTCCAAGCTTCGAAGTTATTCCGCTCCTATACTCTAGCATTCTTGCACCTCTGCAAGATCCAGTGACCCTCGGAGTTTCACGAAATCTCCTTGGAGAAATTCGTTTGTCCGTTTCCTTGCCATTCAAATCCCTGAAATGATGAGCTATTCTTTCACAAAACTCGTCACCCTACGCGCAACCCTGCGACATCCCTTGCAACCTTCAAGGCACAATTTTGTTTATCCTATCCTTTGATGAACTCGAAGTTCTATCTTTCCTGAGATTTTCTCTCAGCTTTCGAGTCCCTTCCGGAAACTCCTTGCATGCACTCCTTGCGGAAATTCTTCAGACACGGCTAAGTGTTGAAGTCTTCGATCTTGCACACTCC
Source organism: Picea glauca (assembly GCA_000966675.3). Taxonomy (NCBI): domain Eukaryota; kingdom Viridiplantae; phylum Streptophyta; class Pinopsida; order Pinales; family Pinaceae; genus Picea; species Picea glauca. The sequence goes on along the minus strand of JZKD02S2249471.1, from coordinate 702,637 downwards.
TACAATAGAAATCCTTCAATCCCTTGGCTCAGAATCGCAACTTTGAGTCTTTGTTTATCCTGCAAATGCCTTGCATGGATCTGGTGCTAAATCTACACTTTTAAGAGCTTAGAACAAAAGTTATCCCTACTTGAACCCTGCAGTCACGCACTCCTTGCGAACAATTTCAACTGCACTCCTTGCAGGAATTCTCTGGTTCAAGATAGAGAAACAATTGAAACTAACTCCTAATTATCACAAACTTCAAATTAACCATGAAATCACATACACAGTGTATAAAAGAAAATGTATAACAAGAATCAAACATTCATGAGCATAATATCAACAATACACAAAGAATAACACAACGATGGAATTGAATCAAAGATTTTCTATTAATTCAGTATCTGTACATGGAGGTTCTTCATACACTTCTCTGTTGCTCTTCTCTTCTTGCTCCTATTTGATAATGTTACAATGTACAAAGGAGGGTGTATATATTTCGTTCTCCCTCTCGAGCTCTAAAAGCTATCAAATCTAGAATTAAATTCCTATCTAACTTTACATTAAATCTATTAAATGCCTCATCTACCCAAGGACGTGAGCTTATCCGCTCAAGGTCCATTACAATATACAAGGTGCACTTCATTAACTCTACACATTAATGTTTGGCACAACAATATCAAGGTGTTTCAAAATTTGTGCTGGCATTGTCCAGCTATCTTTTCTGCTTTCGTGTTGGCTCACTTGACGAGTTGTCGATGCTCCTGCATCATTTAGTCAAGTCAGTCAATTCCCAAGTATTTTTTTTCATTATCGATTCATATTCTTCCTCCATTGCATTTCGCCATTCATCATGTTCATTAGCTTCATCAAAATTCATGGGTTCTATAACATTTGAAATGCTACTCATTAGGGCATAGTCTTTATACCTCCGAGGAAGCTGAATTTGTCTTCAAGATATTCTGAACTGATTATCTTCCTCCCCTCTTTGTGAAGATTTGTCTTCACCTGTAGGTGAATTGTGATTGCTGGAATTATCCATATCACTGAGTCTTTCTTGTTGTTGTTGTTGTTGTCGCTATGGGGATAGATGTTTTTGTCGCTACGGGGATGGTTGTTGTTGTGTGGGAAGTTTCTGCTGCTTCTCTTCTTTAACTCCTTCCTCAAGAAGTCACTGCCATTCCTCATGACTGTTGTTGTCATGATTTCCTGCTTCCTTCTCATGGAAAAGTACATCTCTACTTGCAAATACTTTGTGAGTAGCAGGATCAAACAATTTGTATGCTTTAAATTCAGAACAGTACCCAATGAAAATACACTTTGTGGCTTTAGCATCCAATTTCCTCCTATTATCCTTTGGAATATGTGCAAAATCCTTACATCCAAATACTTTCAAATTATTAACTATAGGTTTGGAACCATAAAAGGCTTCGAAAGGAGAAACATTATCAACACACCTTGTTGGACTTCTATTCTCTAAATAAACTGCATTATTTATGGCTTCAGCCCAAAATGCATTCGAGAGATTCTTACCTTTCATCATACTACATGCACACTCTACCAGATTTCTGTTTTTCCTTTCGGCGACTTCGTTTTGCTGTGGAGTGTGAGGTACTGTAAACTGCTGTACTATTCCATTATCTTTGTAATATTTGTTGAAATCCCCTTATTTATACTCTCCCCCTATATCTGAACGGAGTATTTTGATGGATTTTCCCATCTTCTTTTCCACCATGGTTCTGAATTCCTTAAAGTACTCGAAAAGATCACTTTTTCATCTAAGGAAGTAAATCCATGTGTATCTCATGCAATCATCAAAAAATAACAGAAAGTAAAATGCACCTCCTAAAGATCGAGTCTGCATAGGCCCGCAAACATCAGTATGCACAAGATCTAACACATCTCTCTTTTTTTTATCAGGATGAGAGGGGAATTCATCTCTGTGCATCTTTCCTAATGCACATCCATCGCAAGCAACTTTCTCATTCTTTAACATAGGAAGTCCTTCAACCATATTCTTTTTTTGTAATAACAATAAATCAGGATGATTGATGTGTCCATACCTTTGATTCCAAAGAATCTCTGTTGGCATAGTGGCTGAAGTCAGTGCATGATGTGCTTTGCTAGTAACATCAAGTTTGTACAGACCTCCTACTATGACAACCTTTGCAATAGTTCGGAATTGGTCAAATAGATCCTTCACTATGCAATAATTCTTGAATAATTCAACCTTCAAGTTCTGGTCTGTAATGGTGGACACAGAGATAAAAATTTTCTTTATTCCTGGCACATACATCACATTGCGAATGTGATGAATAGTACCATTCGACAATCTTACAAGAATGTCTCCATATCCCTTGATCTGATGAGCGCGATCATATCCAAGATATATGCTGGCACCATTCTGTGTTTCTTTAAAATTAGCATACCAATTTTTATTACAAGTCATATGTACTGATGCTCTGGAATCCACAAACCAGGCATCATAATCATCCATTTCAGCAAATAAAGCAGCGTTAGACACAAACAACCTAAGATCCCGCGAGTCAAAATTCAGGGGTTCATCAATATCATCACTAGCAATAAATAATCTGTGATCTTGATTTGAATATTTTTCTGCATAATGACCTCAATGTGTTCTAGGTTTATTCCTAGCCTCATCGTTTTTCTTCTTATGGCAGTCTTTAACCATATGTCCAGGTCGACCACAATAAAAACAACTCTTTGACTCATTCCTATTAGATTGCATACCTTGATTTGGAGATTGTCTTCTTTGTGATGAACTACCTCTCTGCCATGAACCACCTCTCTACCATGAACTGCCTCCTCTGCCTCTTACTCCTGATCTCCCTCTCACAGATCTATTATTTGACCACAGTGACAAATCTTTACTCTAAGGATTCAAATTCCCACGCCTCTCTTCCTCTTGCAACAATATACCTGTCAATTATTCAAACATAGGAGGTTTCTCCCTTGCTGCAAGACTTGTTATGAACATATGATAATATTCTAGCATACCATTTAAGGTAATAGTCACTAGATCAGTGTTGGAAACAGTTTCACCTATATTTAGTAGCTTGTCTTTCACCTCTTTAATGCGACCCAAAAATGAACTAACAGATTCATTTCCATCCATCTTAATGCCCAACAATTTAGTTTTTCAGGAACAAAATGAGATTTGTGTTTCTAGTTTCATACAATGTTTTAAGAGTTGTTCATGTAGTAGCAGAAGTTGTAGCGTCTCTAATATGTGGAATTATGCTAGCTTTAACTGACATGTGCAACAATACCTTTGCCTTGTTTTCGCGCTTCTCCCAGTCTTGGATCTGTGTTGATGTCGCACCTGCAGCCGCATCAAGTTTTAGTTCAGTTCCCTTTGCAATGCTCCAGACACCATAGCCCTCCATGAGCGTCTGCTTCTTGAATTTCCAGTTAATGAAGTTCGAGCCATCTAACTTGTTGGCTTCGTTGAGGTAGGTCTCTGCCAGCAGATTTTCCATCGCTGCAATTTAGTCTCTACAAGAAAATCACCAAGGATATGCAACTTTTTGTCGAGTGCTAAGCAGTTCATCATTCTGTCTTTTGAATCCACTGATCCAACTATATTTCTATTGTCAACTTAAATCATGCATGCATCCACCTTAATATCCAAAATCTCCACTTTTAAAAAAAAACTTATAACTCCCTCTTCACCTCGTTATAAAATATATCCACTATGAATAAAAATTCTCTTTAAAGTAATAAACTCCAAAATAAACTTCACCTCTCTTATTTAATAAAAAAAAAAATCCACTAATAAACTTCAATCCTCCACATACATTCACTTTAACAATGAAGTGAATAACTCCCTCTTCACTTCACGCTTTAATAAAAAATATCCACTTAATAAAACTTATCCACTTTAATAAACAAGTTAATAAACCTATCCTTCAACTATAAGCATGCAAATCATGGCATGCAAATCTCACGCTAATTTTAAACTTATCCTTCAACTCTAAGCATGCAAATTATATACAAATCTATTGGACATTTCTTAAAGCTCATGCTCAAAACAAAATACCAAGAAACTCACGCGATCTGCAGAACAAGATTCAATGATCAAGACTCGTCGGAGTGAGATCTTCTAACTCCTTCCGTGGAGGTCAAAATACTTTTCAATCTGCATTTGCACCATATTTTCCATGCTTTACCTTCACTCCACGAGCTCACACGATTTGCAAGAAGACAGATTTCCATGCGACTCAAGAATCCATGCTGCGTAGACAAAAAATGTTTTCGCACCTCACATGTATTCTGGCTGTGGGATGTCCACACCTCATGCTTCAGTAGCCTACGAGAAGTCCACACCTCACGCTACAATAGACTGTGGAAATATCCAAAACTTTCCGCACTGTAATACACAAAAGACTGTGGAAATCCCAGATTCGAAATTTTATTGCGGAAATCCAAGATTCAAAAAAATTTTGAAACTTCGAGTAGTATGCCGCCGCACCCTACTAGAGGAGGGACCTGCGAACTTCAAGATTTTTTTCACTTCTCCCCATGGCTCTAATACCAAGATAAAATATACAAGCAAAACAAATCCGGTGAGGCTACGCTCACTTCTCTATTCTCAATGAAGACGGATTACATCTTTATATAGGAAAAGACTCTCCCGAGTCGATTACATGCAAACCAAAGACGACTGGACTCTTAACTAAGAACTGACTCTTAACACGCCTACAACTGACTCTCACAACCGATGCTTATAACTGATGCTTACAACTAGCGCTTTCTCCATTATTTCCAAGTGGTACATTATTCAAAACAATTATTGTCGTCGAACTGTATTAGAGAAAAATAATAATATGCATTATATATGTCGTTCACTTTTTTGCATTATATAGGTTTAGATCCTCTTGCATTTTGGTATGCATATTTTCTATATTTTGTTATCACCTCTCCTATTTAGGTCATCTTTCTTGTACACGGAAACTTCCATTCCATTGGTTTGCATCTCAAAGTTTCTCCTTGCACCGACTAGTTTCTTTCATTTATAATTGTTCGTCAAACCACGAACCTACCATTCAAGGTAGAGGAGTCTCCGTACAAATTCAGCGAAAGCAACATAAAGCAGGGGATTTTTAATTCATTTTGATCCAATAAGGTTTATAATTTTATGAGCCAAAAGAAAGAGGAATTAAAGTGCACAGATATCACTCTTTAGGAAAGGGATACTTTTACTAGCAACAAACACTTTATAAAAGTGGTTGATATAGGTCGATTCACTTATATCAATCAGTTTTATAAAGTGGTTGTTGCTAATTGACTACCAACATGCCTTGATAAACACCATTACTATATTAATACATTTAATGAATGTAATCTTTTAATATTACATTAATTTAATATATAAATATTAAGTTAATATATAATAAAAATGTATAAATTAAAATATTAATTAATTGATAAATATATTAAAGTATTAATGTATTTAGTAATACATTACATTAATGTGAATATAATATATTAAAATATTAATGTATAATACATCAATATACTAAAGTATAAAACATTAATGTATTATACATTAATGTGTAATATATCAATATATTAAAGTACTCATATATTAATGTGTAATGTAACATTAATATAATATATAATAAGCATGTATAAATTAAAGTATTAATTTACATTACTGTCTAATGTAATATCTTAAATGATTGATAGATTAATAATGAGATGCATTAATTAAGTAATTACTATATTGATAAAGTAATAATACACTAACAAATTAACACAATATTAATACATTAAATAAATCAATAAATGCATTAAATGCATTAATAAATAGATTACTAAAGTATTAATACATTAGTAAGGTATTTATAAACAAATAAAGTACTACATTATTACATTGTTGTAATATATAAATTAAAATATTAATGCATTATGCATAATGTAACATATTAATTAATTAATATATAAATACATTTTTAACTAATACATTGTTAAATTGATGTAACAATGCAGCAACAAATAATTAATTAATACATAATTAAATATTACTAATTAAATAATTAATACATTACAATATTAATTAATTAATTACATTAGTTAATTAATACATTACATTACTAATGATAATGATGATAATGATGATAATGATGAAGATTAACATCCACTAAGACCTAATTAGTCTATCGTACCTTAAGAGGGTAATTGATTACTTGTGATTAAAAAAAATATTTGTTTCTGTGCTCGAAAAGCATTAAGAGAATCTTTCCAAGATCACCATACTTTTGTTGAGTTAAGAGGTTACAAAGGTTGGTAGTGTGATTAATATTTTTAAAATGAGATCTAATATGGGTATAGGCTGGACAATCTAAGAGAAAGTGTTTTTCATCTTCAACCTTCTTAGTGTCACAAAGGTGACACACTCTTTCATCCCGTGGAATTTTAGGAATTGAACAACACCCATTTTCACTATAGAGATCGTGAGAATTTGTTCTTATCTTAGCAATGCTTATTTTTTTCTTTACACTTGGCAAAAAAGATAGATAATTTTGATCTTCTAGATTTGGGTTGATTACATCTTTATAATACCTTAATTTTATTTTTTCCTCTAACTCTTTATCACACCACATTTTTTCCTTAATTTTGATTTGACATTTTTTCAATAGTATATTTATTCTGCAAAATGGTTTCTTCCATGGTTCTCCAATAGTTTAGCGAAGACCAGGTGTCGATATGCCATTCTCGCTTGATTCGATGGTCATTATGACTTGATTTGGAAACAATTTTAGGTAGCCTCTTCTCTTCCATGTTGTTTAAGTTGTTCTTATACATTAGGTATCTAGTCATATCCATGCTCTCAATGGTGGAGAGGCTTGTTTCTATGAGGAGGATGGGATAGGGAATATTTCCTTTAATTTTGATATTATAGGTTATAAAATTCTTTTGTATTTGCTCTATCTTTCTCCAAGATTCACGAAAGATACTACAGCCCCAGAATTCACATCCAGAAAGAATAATAGGTGTAACAAGAGTCTCAAATAGGAGTTTCTTATTATCCCAACTCCAAAGTTTAGCTGATTTACAATTGTTTTCAAGGCGATAATAAGCTTTCCATCCCCAAATAGACATTTTCTCAATGCTATAATTCCAATTAAGCTTGTCGTGAATATCAGCTCCAAGATATTCATATGAAGTCACTTCCTCCAAGTTGTTGTTGTCATATACCAAGGTATCATAATGGATGTTATTGTATTTAATAATCATCGCCTTAGTTTTATTAGTATTAACAATCATACCCATATTGGAGAAAAAATCCTTGAGGATTATTAGTTGGTTTTCAAGATCATGGGGACTCCTTGCCATAAGAACGATATCATCAGCATAAAGAAGAAGATTTATGACTATACCAGTGAGAGTAGGGCCGACACAACCTGTTTTTTCCAAGCATTCTTCTAATTTATGAATGTATATGCCAAAAAGGGTAGGGGACACGAGACAACCTTGTTTGACTCTGATATTGTAGTTAATCTCCTTTGACTATCCCTTAGTGTTTTTAGACTTAGAAATAATCTTCTCATACATCCTTATTGAAACAACGCTCAACTCGAGAGACACTTTTATCTCTTCCAACCTATTCCAAGGGTTTTTCCTAGGAACCATGTGAAAAGCTTTTCTAAAGTCAACAAAACAACAAAAAAGATTGGTTTTAGTATTGCGGAACTCCTCTGAACTGATCCTAAAGGTAACAAGATGGTCCACAGTTGAATGATATCTCTTAAACCCAGCCTGGCCTTTAGCTCTTTTACTGTGACTTTCTAGCCAAATATTAATCTTCTTTTCCAAAATAATTCCATAAAGCTTGGATAAAATCGAGCTAATCATAATGGTCCTATAATTAGAGGGAATGTTTTAATCCCCATTTTTAAAAATAGGAATAATGAGGCTTTGCATCTAGGGTTTAGGGAAGCCTTGCTTGACTGCTAAGTTGAAGATCTTGTGTATGTGAGGGATAAGGATTGGCCCTCTGATTTTAAAAATTTCAACTCGGTAGCCTTCAATGTCCTTAACTTTCTCATTTGCGAGTCGTTTAACCCCAAACTCTATGTCAGCTAAAGAAAAAAATTCTTCCTTTGTAGGGACAATAGGAATGGTGTCCATGGCATTAGGGAACTCGTAAAGACTTTTAAGGTAGGAAGTTCAGTCTGTTAAGGGAATCCTATTATTTTCTTTAGTATTGTGTTTTAGAATTTAGCTCCAAAACTTCTTATGATCCAACTTGTATAGTTGTGAAAGTTGCTCTTGCCTTTTATTGATATAGTATACTTTTTTACTTTTAATTAGGGCTTTGTATGTATTGATCTTATTGAGTTTTAAGGGCTCATTAGAAGCATCCCTAATGGCTTTCCTAGCAATTTTACATTCTTTATCATACCAAGGGTCGATTGTTCTATTAGTCTTTTTATGGGACACCTCGAAAGAGAACTTGTTTATGGAAGTGTAAAGGGTAGTTGTAAAATTATGATAGAGTTATTCAATGTTGTCCTTATAAGTTAAAGGAGTTTTAATTTACTATTTAAATCCTTTAAAAAATGTCAACTTTACTTTTGTCAAAGTGAAAATTCCTTTGATTATCATAATTCTCTTCAATGGTGCTCCTATGCATGGAAAATTTTAGAGTTAGGGTTAAAGTTTTATGATCAGAATCAGGCTCATGGTCATTTAAAATGTCAAAAGTTGTTATTTGGTTGGAAACAGGGATATCATATATCACATAATATACAACACTACTACCTAGCCCATGAATACAAATCATTTGGTTGAAGTTTGGCCACTTCATTACTCCATTGCAAATTATTAGGTCTTGAGAGTTGCAGAGATTGGCCAACTCAGTATCAAACAAGTTCAAAATTATGTCTTCAGAGCTTCTTTTGTAGCTATTAGATAAAAGAAGGTCCTCATATAGTGATAAAGGATTATGGTTGGAGTCATCACTTAAAAGAGTAGCTTCTTTAGTTTCATTCCTAGCATTAAAGTCTCCTAGGAGGAGGATATTACCTTAATTTTTCAAATTATAAATATATTGTTCTAAATTATTATAGGGACAATTTTTATCTAGATTTTTTTTCTTATAAAAAGTAGAATTAATAGGTGAAAAATAACAAATTGCTATATACATGTTCTTAGCATTCATGTCTGAAATTTTTATCCAAATGTATTGATTAAGAGGGTCAATCTTATAAAGTTGAATGTGAGGAGAAATTATTTTTCTAATATAACAAGCTATGCCTCCTATCCCTTTACAGTAGGATTTTTTGTTCCATGCCGACCACAAGACAAATCCTTCCATGTTAGGGACCTTAGACTCCTCATGATCCTAAGTTTTAGCTAGACAGATAATATCAATACCACTTGGGATCCAACTTATCATAGGACCTTTGTGCCATGAAAAACCACAACAATTCCAAAAAAGGATAGTGTCCCAAATTCCTATTTATTATTATCCTTTTGGTCTCTATCCCTAATAGTATCTTTTCAATTTCTAATTATTGTCCATTTTCTATAAATATTCCTAACCATTTTAAGCTCAGAGATTTATTAAGTATGTTATATTTATGGTCATTACAACTTACTTTGACACGGATCAAACTATCTTTGTGATCAATTATTTTTCCTAGCCTCTTTGCTTTTATGAGGTAAGTTGTATCAATTTATGATTTATTTTTTAATTCTTCTTTTACTATTGCTAGCTTATCCTCCTCTTGTTGTTCTTTTCTACTAAAAATTATGAGGTTCAAGGCTCTTTTGTTACGTTCATGGTACAATTCGATTAGCTTATTCATTTCCTCTTTGATGGGTTTGATATCCAATTTGGTTTCCATATTACTCAGGGTCAAATTGTTGGTTAGTTTTTCTTCTATCTCTTTAATCCTATCTCTCAAGTTGTGATTTTCTTCAACCCCTCCTTGGGTTGATTGTTTATGTTTTTCCATTTCTTGAATTCTATCCTTCATTGTCTGCAATTCACTCTTGAACCCTAAGAATCTATCTTCTATTTGATTTTGAATGGTATCTTTAATATTTTTATCAATCATTGCCTCTAGCTCTACTCTTTCTTCACTCCTTTTTTCTAATGTTTCTAACTCTATTTGGATTTTGGCATCTCCCTCTTCTCTATTTTTTTCTACTGATTCCATATAATTGTAAAGGATCTCTACTGTGATTTTGGGGGGCCTCCCCTTGTTAGGGTGAGTTTTTGGAATAGGTGGTGGAGTGCTCATATTGAAAAGAAGAGAAAAATGATGTAACAATTATTATTATGGATTGACTTTATCTCTCAAATTAACTTTTACTTCTGAAACTTAAAATAAAATTATATATATCTATATCTATATATATATATATATATATATACACGTAAAATTAAAATTGAATCAAAGTAAAAGGTGACTCACCTCATTTCAAATGTCCAAATGCTCAACCCTTTGAAGAAGCCAAAAAAAAATTTCTAAAGACGTAAAAAAGGTAAAAACTACAATGATTATTCCGTTCAAAACCCTAGATATATAATATTAGAAATAAA
>JZKD02S2249471.1:636571-676097 GCA_000966675.3 Picea glauca | reverse complement strand
CGTAGGGGTTTTACCACGTGAAAACATCGGTGTGTTGATCTTTGATCTGGTTATGTGAGTGGTTACTGAAGGTGTTCGTCCTCTGTTGGAATACCTGTGTTGTCGAACATAAAGGACCATTCTTTTTCTGACAGACAGAGTTGACGTAAGCGTAAATCTCACAAGTTGTAATTAATATTTCCAACAATATTGACAACTTTAATAGTAGTGACTATGCAATTTGTATTTTTATGTACTAGCTTATTTATCATAGTTATGAGAGCTGCAACTTTTGTAGGAGTGCCTATGGAATTTGGTGTTTCATGTACTAGATTATTTATGATAGTTCAAAGAGCTGCATATTCGCAACTTTAATAGAAATTCAAGAGCTTGCACTTGAAGAAAATATTTTTCTCACCTCACACATTTCATTTTAGCATAGTCTAAAAGTTATATCTTTTTTTTCCTTTTATTGATTTTTTCCATTTGATTTTGTTTGAAATCCGGTGTGCAATGGTTGGATATGAAGATTTGAGTGACTAATTTTGTATAATCGAACTGTTGCTCAAGATTTTCAACACACTAAATCGATTTATACATTAAGAAATACAATTTAAAGAACAAAAGAATAATGCTTTCGTCCATATTTACATTACCGGATTCTAGCCAAAAACACCCAAAAGATATAATGTTTAGCCAACCCCTTTAGTTTTTCCTCCAACAAAGTGAATTATTCCTTACTTTTTAATGTGATGCTACTACCTAGTCATGATTAGGGAATTGAATAATACTCTATCATTGCTATCCTTGTAATCTCTATGCCATAAGTTCATGTAATTCTCATTGACATACACACATATGGATGAGATCTAGTCGCACTCGCAAGAGATGAATAAGATTTATGCTTGGTGTTCATACCATTTTCTTTGATGTTATAATGCGGTAGGTGAAGACATATCTTGAGCATGTTCCATTTGAAGTATGTCAATATAGAAAATCACAAGATTATGAACTACCCTATCGATAGATTAAGGGTTATAACATTATTAGTCCCTGTCGTAGGCGTAGAGGGACTATAGAGATCGATAAATCATTTACTTCATATTAGTCTATTCTTTGATCACAAATATTTCCATATTATCTATTGTTGGAACCATGGAACTGAAAACATCAATTTTTAAATAAAAAAAAGTACCATATTTGTCATGATCTAATTGGACAAGGGATTGGAGGTCTTATTGTCGGCTTTGCTATTCCCAATGTTATATATGTTGGCATATCCAAAGTATTTGATTGTATATGGTATTTTTGAATCGTATATTTTCTTATGCATTACTTGAAGGTGGATTAATTCTAGCATTAATTCGAATGTTTAGTTTAGCATTTTATGCTAGGTAAATTTATGGAAATGTTTGATATGTTGGCATATCCAAAGTTTGCCTTTCCAATACAGTCTATGGTGTTCAAACTATTGTTACAAAAAATATAATTATTTTTTTGGGATACGTCAGAGACCTGCCACTTTGAATTTTTTTTCTTAAATGTTTATAGTGCATTTCTAATAGACTTAAATGTTTACCTAACAGGCTTCGTAGTGTTCAATTGTTACTTAACAAGCTTGTTAGAAGACATTTTCTTCCATTTTTAAAATTTATATGATCCAACAACATTTTTGGTTTATTGGTCCATGCTTGTTTTTTGCATGCCACTAATTTGTTATTTCCATGTTGTTGTTTTTGTTTCTTGCCTATTCATGTTGTTGCAATTTGCACGTTTGGTTTTTTGCAATCATGATTGGAACAAGATCGTTTGTGGGGGAGTGGCTTTTGTTTGGTTTTTTCTTCACTATATGTTTTTTATTGTTGCTTGTTTCGACTTTGCAAGGTTCTGGTCCTGCGCCTGCACTTGGACCTTTTGGTTCTTCTTGGTTCGGTTCTTATTTGTTGCTTGTTCTTGTTTGCCAAGGGTTTGCAATGTTGGTATGCTGCATCTGTGGTTGGATATATAGTTGCATTTTTTTGCACTGAAGTTTGCATAGAATACTATCAAGATAAAATAACATAATAAAGAATTGCAGGTAATGTAAATTGCATCTATTATGTGTTGAAGTAGACTTTTTCATCCTCAAAATATATTTCATAGCTGTCGATGTTTTTTCCATGGATTTTTTGTTACTATGGTTTCATAGCTATGAGAATTCCTTTTGTTGTGTGGGAGATATAGATGTTTTGTCCCTTTTACTTTCTTGTTGTAAACTACATTTGACTCTAGATTATCGCGTTTCTGTGGTCATTCCGAACGAATGTCGCTCGGTTGCATACTTAGCTAGTTTTATCGATGCAACTTTGTGAATAGGTTCTATCGAACTATGACAGGTCATGTTCGGTGTATACATTAACTTTCTCAAATTATTTTTCTTTAAAAGAAGGCCTACTAGATAGAAGAGAATGAAATTTATGAAATTATAGGTTTCTTGAACAACATAAGTCAAATCAGGCTTATTAAGATAAAACAATAGACTAAATAATTGGAGGCGATGTAGATTGCATTTATTACACGTTGAAGAAGACTTTGTCAGCCTCAAAATCTATTACATAGTTGTCGATGCTTTTTCCATGGATTCTGTGCTACTATGGTTTCATAGTTATGAGATTGCCTTTTGTTGTTTGGGAGATATAAGTGTTCTCTCCCTTTTACTTTCCTATTGTAAACTTTGTTTGACTCTAGTTTCTTGTGTTTCTATGGTCATTCCGAGCGATGACCATTCAGTTGCATACTTAGCCATTTTTATGGACATGACTTCATGAATAGGTTCTATCGAACTATGACAGGTCATTTTCGGTGTAGACATTAGATTTCCCGAATGATTTTTCTTTAAAAGAAGGCCTCTTGGATAAAAGAGAATGAAATTTATGAAATTGGGATTATTAAGATGAAATAACAGACTAAAGAATTGCAGGTGATGTAAATTGCATCTCTTACTCATTGAAACTGAGTTTGTCAGCCTCAAAATATATTTCATAGTTGTCGATTCTTTTTCCATGGATTCTATGTTACTGTGTTTCGTAGTTATGAGATTGTATTTTGATGTGTGGGAGATATAGATTTTCTCTTCCTTTTACTTTCTTGTTGTAAACTGTATTTGACTCTAATTTATCGCGTTTCTGTGGTCATTCCGAGTGACCATCGTTCGGTTGCATACTTGGCCAGTTTTATGGACGCAACTTCGCAAATAGATTCTATCAAACTATGACAGGTCATGTTTGGTGTATACATTATCTTTCCCAAAATAGTTTTCCTTAAAAGGCTTCTTGAAGAGAAGAGAATGCAATTTATGAAATTATAGGTTTCCTAGACAAGATAAGTTAATGACCACGGGTTCTCGTGGTGGCGGGTTGAAAATTGGGCTTATGTTGTTTCGTGCCCTACAAATAGCACAGAGAGTTCCACTATCATTCCAAACGACTAAAGTTTGGTTCTATACTTAGCCGGTTTTATGGACGCGGCTTCACAGATAGGTTGTATCGAACTATGATGTATACATTAGCATTTTCGAATTAGTTTTCTTTAAAAGAAAGGCTCCTGGATAGAATACATTGAAGTTTATCAAATTATAGCTTTCCTGGACAACATGTATTAAACATAGGAAATATTTAATTTTATAAAGTAGATATATAAAGCATGCAAAGAGCCGTCATCCCATACATAGCCAATTTTTTCATCACGGGTTCTTAGGGTAGACAGATAAAAATTGACAATCAGAGAGTTCTGTGATATACAAATTGATAATCAGACTTGCAGAATATTTGAATTTGAAGGGTGTCATGTCCAAAAAATTTATCATTATCGAAATAGTTTACTTTACATACATTCTACATACCCTAGTGGACAAAAAATAAAAAATAAATAGTAATCATTTTTTGGATCGTGAGTTCTCGGGGTGGTGGGCTCTAAGTTCAGTCTCTATTGTTCCATGTCCTACAAATAGAATGGATATTTCCACGATATACAAATTGATAATCGGGCTTGAGGGCTATTTGAATTTCAAGGCCTCATGCAAAAAAACTAGCATTCTCAAATTACTTTTCTTCACATATGTTTTACATATGCTCATCAAAAAAAACAAAAAAATAGTAGTAACGTCTATTACATAGGGTTGCATCCCCACTACCATCAGTGCTTCCCAATGCACGTTAAATATGCTTTCAAAAGTCAAAATAGACCAGATAGGTTCGAAAAGATGGGATTTAATAATTGGAAAGCTTGAGGACATATCCCATTAAAATTAATAGATAGGCGAATATTATGGGATACATCAATTTATTTTTGCCTGTATTTTGAATTTTCACTAATAATTTTTTACTTTTACTTTTTGCTTCTGCAATTTTAGTTTTCTTAAAAGCTTCAGCATAGTTGATGAACATGTCACCGACAGAGGCCTTGACGTCATGTCCTACTTTAATATTGTGCATTTTGAAATGATGGGCTTTAATAAGTGGAAAGATGGATGACAAGTCCCATTAAAATGAACAGACAGGCGACGATTATGGGATCTAGTAATTTATTTTTGTCTGCATGTTGAATTTGCGAAATACTTTTTTTTTTTTTCTTGTACAGTTTTAGTTTTCTTAAAATATTCAACATAGTTCACAAACGTTTCACCTGCAGAGGCCTTGACGTCATGTCCCTCTTTAATATTGTGCATATCTTAGATGTCATATTTGAGAATCTGCTCGAATGTGAAAATTTTAATACGTGTTTCTAGTCACTATTGAGCAAACATATTAAAAAATATTGGAATTAATAAGTGAAAATATAGAGAACATCTGTCATTAAAATGAATCAACACAAAATCTAGGGAAGGCCATCGAGCATTGCTTTTAAATACTTATTTCCATTTCTCTCTATCATCAAAGAGTAGCGCTTTAGGGTGCCTTTGTTCTAATGTTCCTGATCATGGACATGTAAGACAACTTAGAGATGTGATTAAGGGGTATATGAAAGAAGAGAGATTGGTTTTACGTGACGTGACCTTTGAGTAAAAAAAAAATTGTTATACAAGAGAAACTCAGAGAGGGCGAAAAAAAGATCAAGTATGTTCTGGTTGGTTTTCTCTGTGTATTCGATGCTTTGGTTGGTTGAAAAGGCTGCCTGGATATTTTTTGGTTGAACTTATTTGTTTTCTTGTTGGAAATTGTAATGGATTTTAAAGTCACGTGAAAATAAGTTCTTCGTTTAAGTATATAGCTTCTTCCAACAGCACAAATTTGGCAACTGTATCGAATTGTAGAGATTGCACAAGTATTTGTTTACCTCGAAGGCAGGTAAAAGAAACTATATGGGTGCATAAAATGACATATTATCACTAAAAAAGTTTCTACATCATAGTTTGATGACCTGCATGTGGGTCTGATAGCCGACTTGACAGAAAGATATGTTCTTTATCAATGTTTGCTTGGTTTCCTCTAGATGTAGTTGTAGAGTGCACATATTTGGCATCACCTCTGAACATTCCAAGCCTATCTATGGGCCTCCATACCTCCACTTCTATGAGGAAATATATATTTTGATGCCATCTGCAACATTTGATACACTTGCCTGACCTGTGCTGGTGCATTCTAAAACATTTTATGCACTTTCCACACCTATGTTGCCCAAAGAGATTATGTACCTCAACAGAGTTACATTTTTCATTTGGGTTGGACGTTTCTTCCAATTTATTGTAATAAACCATAGACGTTCCACATACAAATTCTCAGGTAGGCTTCTCACAACCAACCAGACGATCGAATATAGGGAGAATACGAGTCACTACATACTTGAATTTTTTTCCCCTCCTTTAGTTGTTGTGATATAAAATGAATCCATCCACTTTGAAATTGTCCTGAATCATATTTCTAAGTTGTATCAGATGTCAAGGATCAGGAACATTGCAAGGAAAGCACCTTAAATTTTCAATTTTCTATTTTCTAGGTTCGCAAGCGTCGACCCCATAGCACCAGACATAAAATTGGTTAAGTATGAAAAGGAACAACGGTCGGTTGGATCCATCGTCCGAGGATATATATGGAGATGTTAAATCATGAATTGTAGATCATGGAAGTATCTTTCGTACCACTATGTTCACTTGTCACTAGTAAGAGCATTATTGATGTATATCAGGAAGGACGCGAAGTTGCCATGGATGGAAAGCAACAAAAGATACTTTCAAAAAAGCTAATGTACACGAGGAACCTACGGTGGAATTATAGATCACAAATATTTTGAGTGCAAGATGTATATAGAAGAATGATAAGCAGCTGGGTTCGCAAGCACCAGCCCCGCAACAATGGGCATAAAATTGGCTTAGTATGGAAAGGAACAGTGGTTGGTCGGATTCATCATGTGAAGATACAGATGGAGATGAAGATATGTCATCCCACAAACCCTGCAACTGCCCATTATAGAAAGACGACTAAGTATAAAACCAGAAAGCCATAATGGATGAGAAAATAAAAAGGCCAGTTCATATGCACCGATCGGGCAACCGTGGCCATAAAATTACCTAGGTATGGAAAGGTACAACATTCGGTCGGATTTGTCATGTAAAGATACAGATGGAGATGAATATATGTCATCCCACGAACCCTACAACCACCCATTATAGAAAGACGACTAAGTATAAAACTAGAAAGCCATAATGGATGGGAAAAGAAAAAGGGAAAAAGAGATAAGTATCTGAGAGTCGAAAAAACCTTTTTTTTTTCTATTTATTAATGGAAATGTTTTCGAAGCTTTGTTGGGTTATCACTAGTAAAATCATTAAGTGCATATCACTTAAGTTATTTGGCTGCAAAATGTATATGATGAAAAAGCGGACATAGGTATTGGGTACCGTGAACCCGGGGCCTGGTGCCCAGATAACTGGATAAGTACTAGCCAAGACAATGTTTTGATATCTATTTCAATATTTTTCATACTAGTATCAGCCAGTTATGATAGTTTTTTTTATAGCAGTTTTTTTCCCTTGCTCGTGACCTCCGTACTTTCTTACTATTCACTTAGAAACCTTTCATGATAACATTTGACCATGAAAAAACCATCAACAATGTCATTAATGGGCAAAAATCTCAAGGAGATATCCCATTATTACGCCTTAAACCAAGATGTGTAGAGAGTTATTTTGTCCCTTCTGATTGTTCATCTTCCACACTTTTCCTCGTTTTTGGCTGCTCAAGAAATCTACAATGCTAAATCATTGATTTCAATATCCACCATGTTCACATTTCTATGTATGCAATTAGTAGTCTTTAATGTTAACAATGCATAATGCAATAGCCGTCCAACTTGTCATTAATCAACAAAAGTCTTGAGGACATCTCCCATTCACATGCTTTTAAAAAAAAATTGCACAGGGTTATATTATCCTTTCCAACTTTTCATTTCATTCATCATCTGGAAAAAATAAATGTTATTGTCGACTTATGGTAGTAGGTCGACAATAATTTTGTGGAGATACAGTAAATATGCTTGCACAAGAGGACGAGATATTCCAATGTTCTAGGGCATAATTTTATTATTCATCCCATTCCACCCAGAATGAAGTGATTTGGACCTATGGAATCGCTCATGCAGGCTGCGTCCCTAAGGTTTTTGACTGTAAGGAGGTGGTCTCTTGGTGTGATGAAAAATATATTCCAGGCCAAATAATTATTCCACTGCGCGACCATTCTCCTGTTTCTTTGTCACCTGAGGTCTTTCGCGAGATGTTAAAATTGTTGAAACCAACATTAACATTCAGAGGACAAGACTATAAGCAGTTTCTAGAAAAACATCATAATGGGTTGGACATCTTAGCTGACTTCCTTGAAGACCCGACAACAGTTCCTGAAGATATCACAAGGATGCAGGTAATTTCCTTTAGAAATCCATTCTGGGAAATTTCTTAGTTGTTTACAAGAATAATGGGATAGGCATCCACAACAAGAATTCCCCATATAGTTATTTATATTTTGTATTTGACAATCAAGGAACAATACATTTTTAGATTAGGAGAAGCTAATTTCCATTGAGCTTTGTTCCCAGTGGTCATGATTCAAAGAATTGAATAAATTTTATATGTCATCCTACTTGATTTTCGCAATTGTATATTGCTGTCAGTTTCCAAAACTTTCTCTTTCCAATAAAATAAAATGTGTATTCAACCCAGTAACATTCTAGCATGAAGACTTGTGGAGACACAAGGCCTCCCATTATTTTTATGAATTTGTTAATGGATTTGTCTCAGTTTTCAAAGATTTATTGTTAGGCAAGGATGCTTTGCAAATGTCTGGCTAGGTAAGCAAGGTTTTGAACTAGAAGGGAACACTTGAGAAAGAGGAAAATCATAGTTTCCTCATGGTCTTTGGATCTAAGGAAAATCCTGCCTTCCTTCCATGCCACATCACAGACAAGATGTTTGTTTCAGAAATAGCAAGGCAATGCAACCACTAGTTGCATTTTTTCCATGACAGGAAAAGAAAGCAGTTCATTCCTCTACCCTGGAAAGTTGGAGACTTCGTGTGAAGAAACATCAACACGGTTGATGATTTTGCCACCCATTTCAAGAAATTGAACCTAACATATGCTGAAAGGCTAAAAGGGTTCAACCCTAATGGAATTTTTCAAGAAAAATTATTGGGTGTTGGCTTTAACACCTCTTTTATCCATAGACACCTAACCCATGATAGGGATAGTGTCGACAACAATCATGCTTCTACCGATTGTGAAAAAGACACATTGCAAAGTGTGACTGAATTTTACAGACAACATGGAAAATTATCCAGTGAGAAGAGTACCCAGTCCCCCACCAACACTCCTAAGACCGCAACATCATGGAGAATCGCTTCGATGGGCCACCCCAGTAAGAAAGAAACCTAGAAATCTTCAAACAGAGGAGGAGATAAGAACCCTCCTCACATAAATATTGATAGTTCTCAAAAACTTCCACTGGTGAAGAAGAGAAAAAGCAATGTAGGGAAGGTGGAGGAACCTAAAATTGAAAGTGGAAAACTACAACTTGAAATTGAAGCTGAGCACATGTAGAAAATTGGGTTGTCCATGGTGGAAATATATGAGACAAATTGTTTTGACATAGATGAATCCTTCATAATCTAGAGAGCTATTTTTGACAGCCAATCTAAAAGTATGGTCATTGAAAAGAAAGATGTAATAAACAGGAAAGACAAATCTCGGACAGAGATTGAATTTAGCGAAATGTTGTCATCCCAAATCTGCTCATTTCACCAGGTAACTGGTGACATTCTTTGTGATTCCATTAGAGGAATGGAGATGGATCATGCCAATCTGAAACACCGCCTCAATGAATTTGAGAAGGCTTTCATTGCAACACCATAATTTGTCATTCCTTTGGCAAAAATCATTCCTTATACCACTGCATCGAAGATGACAGTATCCTCTACCCTCTTTTCATGCTCTAGAGCGCTTATAGAGAATAACATCAGAAAAATAATGCAGCTAGTTACTGAAGCCTAGGAAACATCACAAAATTCATCTTCCTTCGGGAATAAGGCCAATGATTTGCTGGAACATTTGGAGGCGAATTTAAAAATGAACATCTTTTCTATGATCAGGTATTGGACCCTTTTGCCAACTATGTCGTCAACACATCAGAACTAAAAATAGGATAGGGGAAATTCCCCTCCCCAAAGTGCACCAAAAAAGTAAAAGCATGCTAGAAAAAGAAAGTTCACAAACTGTAGCTCATTGTCGAATCATGTAAACAAGTCATATAAAAAAAGGAACATTTATTCACAAGCCTGCTCCAAATGGACTCAGTCAGAACTACCAATGAGGTTCAAGATCCTAACTTAATTCTTAAATCCTTGTCAGTCACCAATGAAGCCTTCAAGGAACAAATTGATATTTTAAAGGGGTTGTCTTTCGAAAAGTTTTACGACATACTTGAACATAGCCTATATGAGCACGAGCACTGGGTATTGGACTATGCCTCACACAATGAAGAAATTGAACAGAGTCTGCATAATATTTCAATGGATATAAGAAAATTAGAAAATGACCTTTATGACATAGAAATACGGGATGAAATCAACACAGCCCCCATGAAAAGATACATCGAAGAATGGTTCCAATAGAGAATGGATAGCCTCATCCAGGAAGGAAAACAACCTATCAACAACACTCTACTGCCCATCGACGACGGCAACAAAAATGCATCGGCTTCATAGTAAGTCTATACTGCAATCTTGTTTTGTTTATCAATCCAGTTTAAGTTAATGTTGTCATCTTCTTTTCTTTATCAATACACTTATGTTCTCTTTAAATAGAAAAATGTAACCAAAGACTCATAACTTCCATTTTTTTCTTTTCAGGCCTCTCTCTACCATCACACTCTTATTCTTTCGACGTTCCTAATTCTTGTAATTATTTATTTTTATGGTCCACGGGAGCCCCAATCCTATTCTATATGACAAACATATTTAAATTTCCAGAATCATGTAACATACATTATTATTTTTTGATAAATTCCAAAGAAAATTGATTCAAAAATGCCCTTATTGTATACTAAATTTTGGCTTTCCAGGAACCTTCTTGTTTGTTCCAAAGAAAACTAAATTGGATATGCTACATTTATTGTCTCGTATTGTATGCTAATTTTTTGGTATTCAATGATGTTGATGTTTTAAATGTTGATGTAATTTCTAGAGATATGTAACAGACATTACTTATTTTATAATAAGTTTTGATAGTTCGTAAGCTCGCTTGTCAATTTGTATATCGTAAAACTCTCGATGATATTTGTAGGACACAAAAAAACAAAGGGCCACCTTTTAAACTTCCAACCCGAGAACCCACGATCCAAAAACTGGTGAATTATAGAATGAGCACTCCATGCATGCTCTATAAAACATGTGCAGAGAAAACTAATTCAGCAATGCCATATATTTTTTTTCCAAAAAAATCCTTAGTTTTAAAGCAAACTAATTCGTTATAACACATGTTATTACTATTCTATTATATAACATACATTATAAATTTATGGTAAATTTCTATAGTCTGCAACTCCGCATGTCATTTTGTATATCGCGGAACTGTCGGTGCTATTTATAGGACACCAAACATTAGAGGCCCAATTTTTGAACCTTCCAACCCAAGAACCTGCGATCCAAAAATTGGCTTCGTACGCAATGAGGGCTTCATGCATGCTCTATAAAATCTCATCCCCATACTTTATAAAAGTAGAAATTTTGTATCTATAAAACTAAATATCTACTTTATACAAGTACATATTTCATATGTATAATTTATTTATTTCTAATGAATTTCTATAGTCTACAACTCCACTCCTTGATTTATGTATCGCAGAGAACATTGAAAGCCCAATTTCTATATCACAGAACTGGCGATGCTATTTGTAGTCTAGAGAACATCAGAGGCCCGATTTTCAGCCTCGACAACCCGTTTATGCTATCCAAGAACCTATAATTTCATAAATTTCATTTTATTTTCTGTCTAGGAGACCTTGTTTTAAAAATCAATACTTTGGTAATGATAAATTTTTTGTGTCCAACAACCTTTCAAATGTTGATAATTTTTTATATTTTTCAGGAAAAACTAATTTGGGAATACTATGTTCTACATCAAAACCACATGTATTTCAGCTTTCTAGCCACGTGTCTGTACTAGGTCACATTTACTCCCCTCCCAACCTGACAGGGACTACGTTGCCATGCAACACTTGTTTAATTAGTTGCTACCTCCCATTCCAAAAAAATGAATGCACAAACTACTATCACATGGATGGTTAAAACAATGGAATATCATACATTGATGTCTACAGTTTTATATACATTAGGGATGTAGCATTATGAGCACACTTGTCATTATTTTTGTGGATATTCTTGAATCATCATATTAAACCATTTAATAATCAAGGAAAGAAGTTATAACACATTTATCATGATGAGCTTATTGATTTTCAACCTAAAATTAATTTAAAAAATGATTAATGTATTTGATTTCTTGAAATACATACTTTGGATGTGTAAGTGTGCTCCAAGAATTTGTATTTGATTTATTGAAATACATGTTTGATAAAATACAAAATATACATACATAGGATAAGAAATATTGAAAGAAGGGCAATGGTCCATTTTAGTACATCAACTAATACTATGAAAAGTAACTAGTAAATTAAGTAAATAAAGTTATCACTTTTTTTTTTCAAGAAAATTAGAAAATATTTGATAAATTAGTAGAAAGATCATAAGATTGATTAGGTTTTAATATTATTAGTGTTTATAGAATTTTTCAAGGACTAATTTTATCTTACTAACCATGCCTACAATATAAATGAATATAATTACACTATATCTAATTTTAAACATGTAATAAGAAATATACTAAATTAAACCTACATTTTTTCCTTAAACCAAATAAATACAACACACGCCTAAAATTAACTTTAAATCCCTTTGTTAACTTTATTTATTAAGAAAAATGGAGGAAAGTCACAAAGTGAATCTTTCTAACTCATTGATATACAATGAATAATGTTCTTATATTGCAAGGCAAGATGCAAAGAGGAAAAAATACAAATAGTGTTAACTATCCTTGGCATACATTAAATTAGTATATCCTCTTTCTAAAATCCATATAATTATTCCCATGCAACCTCGATGCCCCTCACCACCACTTGCCTTTCCCCCTCACAACATGCATACAAAATGGAAGTAGGAATTTAGATGATGACCATGTTCCCTCTCTAAAACAAAATGTCCTACCCTCGAATATGATGTTGAGGTGTTCACTTCATATTAATGAATGGTAAGAACTTCTATTGAAGTGTAAAGACAATGGCGATGGAAGAAACATTGAGATGCAATTTGAAATCCTATATATAATGAGGGAAGACCTGATCCAACAGGTGAAGGATATGAACAATTGCTTTAACACCCAAGTTTTTACCCTTAGAACATATTGGATCATATTGTCTATAAATTGTAAATGCATGGTTATTATGATAGGCATTGAGCAATGTAAGACTATCTAAATGATCATGTAATGTAAATGTTCTAAACATTATTTGTATGACTTCGAATATTGATATCAAGGAGAAGCCCCAACTGGAGAACAAATAGGCTTATAGATATTGATAGACTTTCTATAGGAAATACAATACAATTACCATGATGCGCTCTTTTATGTAAAATATAGATGATGGAATATATTATATTAAGGTATAAGATGGTTGTATCAGCTCAACAATGTTATGAGTCCCAAAGTTTGGATGAATTAAATATTACCCCATGGAAAAGGAATCTTCCAAGTATAATCTCAATATCCCACATCATTTCCATCATGTAACTTAAATGAATATCACCACAAGATTTCACATATAAAAACAAATCATGATTGATGGATAGGTTAGTGAATAAAAGTCCACCTAAATCATTAAGGGACAAGGGGAAAGATCCTTGTAGGATAAGTAAAATCATTTTTCAAAAATCTTAAAGCTACTCATTTTGTACCCCCACCTTCTGGGGTTTTACTTATTATTACAACCATCGTCATCCTTTTTGTTTGCACTCTATGCTAACCATAGTATGTCCATATTTCAAATCTAAAAATTACTAGAAAAACATTATCAACAAAGATTTTGCAGATCATAGAAGGGAAAATTGGAATATGTAAGTGAGGGTATAAGTTGGGAAAATTAGGAAATTGTTACCCATAATACTATGCTTATTGACATTTTAGAACCCAAAAAAATATTTCACAAGTCTTTTCCAAAATGAAAGCAAGAGTAGGACTCATTTTTCTTTCATTGGAGTGCAAGGTGATAGTTAATTCCTAAATCATCAATGTTGGCTCTAGATATTGATTATATTCCTAATTTATAGGTCTTGTTTCAGCCGCGTTTGGATCCGGGTTCTTAAATATTGGTCGTGTTTTCTATTCTTTGCATGATTATCCCTAAAATCTGTTACATTGGGACATGAATAATAGGGAGGGTAATAGGAGGGGGTGGAGACCTCGAGAAATTCTTTTTGGGTGTTTTTTTTGCATCCATTTTGGGTAGTTTTCACACACGGTTTACAGGCCCATGGTTTTAAAATTGTGGTTAAGTAATTAAGGTTTTAATATAATCCAATCCAATGCATTGGTGTTACACACATAAGTGTCGCAGTACTGAATGTCTCAGTTAAGTTTCATAAGTGTTGCAAGTGTTACAATTGTCTTACACCTCTAAGTATTGCACCACCAAATGTCACATCTAAGTGTCGAACTTACTTGTCACAATTTAGTCACCATGAAAAAATGTATGTCATAATCCATAGACAAGTTCAATGGGAAACCTATTAGTTGGAGGTTGAAATGATTTCGTTTTCCTTGACATTTTGGCATTGTGTGAGCTTCATCGCTTCCTACCCATATACAAGGAGGGACAAAACCCGATCATTCCTCCCCCAGAGTGTCTTAGGGAGTGATAATCGCACAATTATTGAGGGGGTCAAGAAGTAGTTGTAACCCTCATGCCTTATTTTGTGAGGTTGTTTCCTAAAGTTTTTAGTTGGTTAAGGGATTGGTTCAAGCTATCTCCTATTCAACACAAGGTCAATCTTGTTGGTTGATCCAAATCCTCATTTGACCACATCCTCTCCTAAAAAATAACATATGGTTGTGATGCCTCAATGCCTATATAATGAAGGTCATGGTTGAGTGAAAGGGGAGGAGAATTGAGAACATCATACTTATGATTGTGTGATATCCAAGGTGAGGGAAGGGAGAGCTTGGAGAGTTTCTTCAACATCGAGATTGGTATTGTGGGTGCTTCATTGTTATTTTCTTTCAATTAATACATAACTTGGAATATTCCTCTCATGCATATGTGTTCAATATATGCATGTATATTGTTGTCTAATTCATCATAAATAGATATGTTTCTTCTTAACAATATAGTGTGTAAGAATGATGTTTTTCTTTGTTCCTTGTAGGAATTTTTGTTGAAATTTCTAATACAAGTGAAAGGGGGGAGGTGAATCAGTTGTTATTGTGCTTAAACAATTTTAAGTCTATTAAAACATTCTTAATCTTTCTTCAAGAGATCATGAATATTATACAACATATGGACAACATAAATAATGAGCATCAATCATGCATAAGATATACGCAGAGATAGATTTTCACGAGGAAACCCATAAAGAGTTAAAACCTCTTCTTCTTCGAAATGATAGGCAGTATTTTAAGTTCTATACATCGTATATAATTGACCACCAACTCAATGTGAGGCTACTACCTCTGTTTTACAAGCTCCAACTTGTTTGAGAGCACCAACTTTCTGGTTTCTCTAGCACCCACTAGAAGGAAGCACCAACTCCCTGAGTGTTCCAACACCAATTGGATGGAAGCACCAACTTCTAGTTACACATGCTCCAACTTGTATAACAGAGAACACTTGTTCTCCCTTGCACCACCCTGCCACCCTGGTTTTTATGGCTACAACTAGATGGAAGCTACAAGTCCCTGTGTTCAAGAACCCACTTGAACCTCTGAGGAAAACATTCCTCCCTAGCACCTCCCTACCACCCATTTTACGAATAAATGATTGAATAACCAACAACATAGATAAATCAATTCTTACCACTTCTTCATTGTTCTGCAATTCTTCTCTTCTACACTATTCTTCTACTTTGTTCATACTTGGCTTGACTTGTTGTCTCTTTCTATCTGTTCTTTATCTATCCTTCTCATGCTCTTTGATATGTGCACAGTCTTCTCTCTTCACCTTTTCTCCTCTGCTCAACTTCTTTTCCTTATCTCTGATCTTTCTTCACACTGCGCATACTGTAATTTTACCTTTCTATAGTTCAACTAATTTTTCAATAAGAACAACCAACTCCACATGATCACATAGTGTTTCTTTTCTCCACTTCCCTCTTTAAATACTCCTCAAATTTCCTTGGGCAAAAACACCTCAGCAACTGAATCACCAACCATCCAAGAACAATGATTTTGTTCTGCTAACTGAATCGTAATTGAACAGTTAATCATGAAGAGAAAAAATAACTCTTTGATCATAATCTTGATTAAACTACACCATTGGATTATAAATGATGGGTCTCACAATTACTCCATATGCCCACTGGTTGTGACCATGGGCCTAAATAAAATGCCTTTCACATTTGACATTTCGACATTTCGCGAATTCGCATGTCGTGAATTCCTGTTGCGAGGCATATCGACTCTCCAAGTCGCGATCTTCAAAACTCCATGTCGCAATTTCGCATTTTGGCATTTCACGATTTCACATGTCGTGAATTCTTGTTGCGAGGCATCTCGACTCTCCAAGTCACGATCTCTGAAACTTTATGTTGCAATTTTTCATTTTGGCATTTCACGATTTTGAAAATTCTTATGATGAGATATCTTGATGCTCCATCAGGCCTAAATAAAATCCCTTTTGCATTTCTCAATTTCACATGTCATGAATTCCTATGGCGAGGCATCTCAACTCTCCAAGTCGCGATCTTCAAAACTCCATGTCACAATTTCACATTTCGACATTTCGTTATTTCAACAATTCTTGTGATGAGATATCTTGACGCTCCATGTCCCAATCCCCGAAACTTCGAAACTCCATGTCATGATCCTCGAAACTCCATGTCACAATTTTTCATTTTGGCATTTTGCGATTTTTCATATCATGAGTTCGAGAGGTTAGGGAACCCCGTTCCTTTGACTTTCTAGTCAGCAAAATGACGATATTTTGCCACATGTCCTATGGACCCAACAGTCTAGATCTTATCATGATTTTGAAACTTCACGGGCCTTCTTCATGTCTGATCAATGGTCAAGATCAATCCTCGATCCGATGGCTAGGATTATTTTTCAATTTCACATATCGCGAGTTAGAGAGGTTAGAGCACTCCTTCCTTTGACCTCTCAGTCAGCAAAATACTGACCTGTAACCACGTGTCCTTCCTGAAGATGGACGGTCCTCCTACTTTTGGGATTTTGTAAGCTCGCTTACCCTTGCACTTTAAAGAACGTGTAGGTTCTCCTGGATCCAATGTTGGTCAGACCTCAGGCTCAAATTTGATGCATGAGATCTATTCGATTCAACTGCGTGCTCCTCCTATCGGAATTCAGATCTGACGGTCATCGCGAAATGTAAATGGAATCCAACAATCACTGCTGCTCTTCACTGTTGAACTTGTCATTGCCATGCTATTATCGTTGTGCTATTGATCATGATCTTTTCCATCAATGACAAACACACATGCTCTACCTTTGTCTAAAAACATGCCAACAATTTTGTTGCACCCAAGAGTTGGGACATCAAGATCAAAGGATAGAGTAGCGAGGACAACTGGCGTAAAAAGGTAAGTCAGATGTCCCTGTATTCTAATTCTAATTGTTGAAATAGCTCTAGGGGGAAACAAGTACACCATTTGTTTCCTTCTTTCTTGAATCAAGGAGGAGTATTGATCCAAGGGAGGTTTCACCTATCCACAGGGAGATCTTTACCACAAAAAAAAATTAGAGACTCCATTGGAGAAATATCTCATTAGTCTTTCCTAGGTGTTTTCTATCCTTTTTAGTATTGTTTGTCACTTTATCATGTCATGTTGTATGATTTTTATTTAATATCCCCCCTTACCTAATTATCATTCAGAAGTTCACTGAGTGAAACCCCTGAAATTTTCTAAGATATGGAAAAAATTTATGTTTTTGCACAACTTTCAAGACTTCATTTCTCCTCCATAAGGGAGTACAGAGAGATAATACCATGATCATTACCCCCCCAAATTGTCTTCGGGAGAAATAATCCTAGTTCATCACCCTTGGAGATTTTTTTCCCTCATTTCTATTAGTGTTTTGTCTCGGAGATTTACATTATAATCCTCCATGGTTGATCGTCGTTGTGATTGATTGAAGATCAGTGATTATTACATGTTTTTTGCGTCTTTTGAGTTTTCAATTCCTTCAAGATGTGAAATGCACATGAATTCCCTAGTTCAACTTGATGCTTTGGGTAAATCCATATCACAAGTAGTTTAATCCTTATTAGTTGTAGGTATTCAAACTTTTGTTACATTGATTCCAAAACCTTCTAAGTGTTTTACGTGTTTGTTTTGGGATCCTTTTCTTTTAATTGGAGGCTTCTTAGTTTGCATTAAGACTTGTTTTTTACTCTCTCATTTTTCTCCTCTTTGGAAAAATCTTTTGATCCCTTGAATATACTCCCGGGCTCTTTTGGACTTTTTGCAACTTTATTTTGATATTTTATCTTTGCTACGTTAATTTTCAGGTTTCATAAACTGGTTTTCCTTTACTTCACATTTTGAATTCTTTCTTGAAAATGTGTTGAAAGTGTCCTTGTGTTTGGATTCTTTCATCCTAGTTCAGTGCTTGTTTTCTTCATCTTCTCTAGCTTTTGGGTTCTTTGCAAGTGTCATTGAGTCATTTAATTTTGCTTGAAAGTGCAAGCAAAGAAGAGTCTATTTTGAGTTTTCACGTAATTTGAAAAGAAGGAAACCAAATTTTTGCATTCTACTTTTATAGGTGGCATTTTGGGAATTTGTTTGTGTTAAGAAGAAAAGAGCTCTTCTCCTTTCCTGAGATAGAATTCATCGAAATAAAATCTTTGCATTTCATTCTTCTAGAATGGTTTTGGAGTAAATTAATTAATACCATCACTTTCATCTTTGTATGCCCTTTTTAGTAATTAATAACCAATAAATGGAACAAGACGCATAATCTAAAATAAATTAGACTTTTTGTTATTTGATAGAAAACCAACAAGTCTATGATTTTAGGGCCTTGATAGTAGGGTGGAGAGTTATCTATTGAAGACCATATGAACAAGACTATAGAATATAAGAGAGTTTAAAATATAGTAGTATAAATTAACGTTAGTATTAAAATATCCTCCCACAAAAGAGTCAAACATGAGGTCAACTGAAGCGATCGGTTGAGATTCCCACTCTTCCTTTCACCTAGTGGTACTATTGCAAGTTTGGGAATTTCAAGAGTGCAAATTCCTGGGGGTAACAACACTTATTGTTAGTTTTTGGGTCATGGATTTGTGTCTATCATTCCCATACCCATGTTCTAGTCTTGATTTTCGACTATATGATGCAGGAGCATTACTCCAACCCAACAACGTGTTAGCTAGACATCACATCAAGTGTGTATTCAAGGAAAGGAGAGGTGCCAACCCTCTCATTTTAAATTTTAGAATGTAATTAAATGTTTGTAAGGATGGAAGAGACAAATTGATTCCTTTGTGTAGATAGTAGATATATTTTCCTTTAATGGTTGACAGGATGATAAGATCTAGATCCAATTTGGCCTAGACAACCATTGAATGTAATTCATTGTACATTAATGAGAGTGGGTAGCTTGGAGGGAATAACTCGAGGAGCCACTTTTGGTAGAAACGATATTTGTATTTAGATTCATTAGGGAGAGAGGAAGATATATTAGAAGATAGATAGGAGAGAAGAGAGGAGATTCAAGACTCTATTTTAGTCCAAGATTTTGTACACATTGTAAACATGCATTCTCAAATTTATACAAAGAACAATTTTTCCTGCATGAGAATTTTTATGTGTTTATGTGTATTTTGAATGAATATATTTTATGTGTTTATATGCATATGTTGTAGATGTATGTGATAGGTTCCATCTGTGGGGATAGAAAAAGTTCTCTTTCTGAGAGTTTTCTAATTTCAGTTTTGGTTCTTTGTGGATTAATGCAAGGGGTTGCATGACAGAGTGTTCAGGAATCTGTGAGCGAGTTCAAGTGTGCACATCTGAGTTCTGTGTTGAAATCAGGAAAAGACAGGTGATGAGGGAAAACTAAATGAATCATAAACTCAAAGGAGAAAGTCAAGGCTACTAAAGACCTAGGAAGAAAGACTGTGAAGAGGAGGGCACGGAGAGAAGACATAATTACTGAGGATTATGTGAAGCTCTTCGAAATGGGAAATGAGAGTGTGCAGGGAGTGCACAAAGGAAATCTATTTCGAGTTCTGTGAGAAGAGAAGTGTCGAGGAGAAAACGCTCACAGAGTTGTTGAATACTCTGTAGACTTAGCAAGGTGTGCTTGAGAAAAAGTTGCGAGGAGGGCAGTTATATCCCTCTGAGTTGAAAAAGGGACAAAGAACTTTGAGGTCTAAGTAGTTGAAGCTAAAGGAAGAAAACACAGTTGCTCAATACTCTGGAGGTAATACCTGTGCAAGGAGTACACGTAGAGAGAACTATTTCAAGTTCGTAATATTAGGAGCAATACTAATTTTGTGCACAAAGTTCCAACAAAAAGGAGAAACAGGCCAAGACACTTCGAGGTCCAAGCTGCAGAAAAGATCATAAAGGATACAACAACATCGTGAAGGGATCCAACAAAGAGTTGTAGAGATTAAGAAATCCTTTGAGGTTTCAGAGTGAGAAATCCAAATATCAGGAGGAGGAGTGAAAACTATAATTGGATCAAGAAGAAAAAATATATAGACCGTTGGAACCCATGTCCAGAAAATAAGAAGCGAGCACAAGAGGAAACAAATATCTTATGTCAAATATGGAAGTGCGTGTACCAACAACCGTTGGATCTGCAGGAAGTGTATGAGTTTTAACCCTTTGGAGTTGCATAGGAGAGATGTTATGCGAAGTCCTGACATCATTGGGACTATGCATTAGGAGGGACGTGTGGCAACAAATCAACATTTTGTTGACCGGATATCAAAGAATTCAAAGGGAAGACTTGTGAGAACTCGCGAGGTCTGAGTTCATAATTTGATCACAGCCACTGATCAACGAGAAAGCATGGACCATTTATTGTCCATAGAGAATTTTTGGATATCGAGGATTGAAATACCAAGGTGAGAATTCTTTCGAATTCATGATACGGGAAGCTTCGATACACGAAAAGGAGATCTGAGCCGTCAGATAATGGGGAAAATCAGGACTGTCGATTTGGCACTTTGAAATATCAGCATTTCGAGAGTCAAGAGAACAGAGGTGAATCGCATCAGGAGTTCCTGATATGTGAAATCCTAACGCGCTCAAAGGATGGACCCCAAGTCACAGTTGATGGTCACATGAGTGAAGATAAGGAAGGGACCTAACATTTGTTAAGCCCTTTTTAGAGTTTCAGGAGTTGATGAGTTAATGTTGGCTCATATGTAGAAGTCCCAAAATGCCTTTTGTGTAGGTGTGTGATCATGCCAGTTCATCATGTGGAGTGGAGGCTTGCGCCTAGTGCATGTTATTGTGGGTGGAGTTTCATAAGTACCTGTGGATATTTGTTCATGGGACTCTAGTAGGGAATCGAAGAGCTAGTCCAGCTCGAGGGAGAGAATTGGAATTATCTTTGACCGGGAGGTCAGCAGACACTATCGAGGTAGGGGGTTTGCATCATGTGGTATGGGATTCAAGGTTGTCTCATACGTAGAAGTCCCAAAACTCCTTTTGTGTAGGCATGTGATCACGCTAGTTGATCATGTGGAGTGGAGTCTCACACCTAGTGCATGGTCACACAAATAAAGTTTCATAAGTACCTATGGATATTTGTTCATGGGATTTCAGTAGGGAATCAAAGAGCTAGTCCAACTTGAGGGAGAGAATTGGAACGATCTTTGACCGAGAGGTCGAAAAACCCTGCTGAGGTAGCGGTCTCCATCATGTTGTATCATATCATAGAATTTGTCTGTAGATCATAAGAAAAGGAAAAAGGAGAGGATGGGAATTCTCTTGACTGCAGAGTAAACAACAAACTTTCTAGGAGGGTCGATGGATAAAGAGAAGAATGGCTACTAAAGGCCAAAGGAGTGGTCAAGGAATATACCGCCAATAGAAAATCAAGGCTAAGATGGACCAATAGCTCAGTGAGATAAGAGCATGAATGGAGAATCTTTCATTTAAAATGAAATAGGATTCTAAGGTACACTGGGTATATGAGTGGCCCATGAAGAAGAAGGTAAAATGGTCGATTAAGAAATTATTGGCCAGAGGACAGAAAAATATATTGAGAGTGTGGTTGAAGTATGTTGAAAGCCTTAGAGGTGAAGAGGAGATGGTTCACATCTGTGAGCCAGAAACAAGGAAGCATCTTAGTGATGGTGAGGAAATGAGGGAAATGAGAATAGGTCAATGATTGATCTCAAAGACTACCAGGTGGGTAGTGAAGAAAGTTCAAATTGCCAGGTGGGCAATGAGACTCATAGACTGCTAGGAGGGCAGGGAAGAAATTACAAATTGCCAAGTGGGAAAGGGAGAGAAGATGAACTCAAATAAGAGTTCATATCATCAAGCAGAGATGATTGAGGAGGATCATAGGAACATCCTAATCATTGTGGGAATTAAGGTATTCCTACCAAGAAGCCTAGTTGAGTCCAGAGTATGTGTTGTAGATGCAACAATAGAAGAAGGGAAGCCAACAATGACTATCATAGAATAAATGGAATATATGTTGATATATGCCTCAGTAGAAGAAGAGGATGCAGTTAAAATGTTTTCTCCATGGGAGAAGGACTTAGAGATGCTAGAGGATTGGTTGAACAATCCAGAGCCAGTAGATGACTGCCATGAGAAGACAATCATGCATATTGTTGGAGAGGAGAATTCAACCTAATTGCTCAGAATTTTTAGCCAGGAAGCTAAATAGGAGATGACTGCATCAGAAGATGAATCAAAATTTCAGTTTGAGGAGCAACTGGAAGAAGCTAGAGATGAACCAATAGAAGAATTGGCAAAAGTTATTTTGTCAAAGGAAGAATATGAGTAGAAAATCAATAATGAGACTATAGAAATGGATTTTTCAGTAGTGTGGAAAGATAAATCCACAGGTGATGGATAAAACAACAAGGGGGACCAAGATGATCCACCCATTGATAAAGAGGAGTTGTAGCAGAACATGCATCATAAAGAGATCTAGCCGCTAGAGAAGTTGGGAAGGAAGATAGAACATATAAGAAGGTTGATGTTGAGGACAAAAACAAAAACTGTCAGTGAGGAAAAGCTGAGCATAAGGAAGCCTTCCATAGCAACAGGGAAGAAGAAGCAACAACAACAACAAAGCAATGCAGCAGATGGACAACTCCAAAGAACAGTCTGGGATCTAGGTGGATTTCAATAGAGTTGGGAATATCATGAGTAGGATCTCATGAATTTTTTGCAGCAGTGGAGTATGATGCAAGAGCATCGCTCCAACCTAGCGACACACCAACTAAACATCACATCAAGTGTGCAATCAAGGAAGGGAGATGCACCAACCCTCTCGTTTTAATTTTTAGAATGTAATTAAATGTTTGTAAGGTTGTAAGAGCCAAATCAATGTCTTTGTTCAGATAGTAGATAGAGTCACCTTTAATGGTTGACAGACTGATAATATATAGATCTGATTTGGACTAGACAACCATTGAATGTAATTAATTGTAAATTAATGAGAGTAGGTAGCTTCGAGGGAAGAGATCGAGGATCCCCTTATGGTAGAAAATATATTTGTATCTAGATTCATTTGGGAGAGAGGCAGATATATTAGAAGATAGATTGGAGAGAAAAGAGGAAAGCCGAGACTTGTTGTAGTATGAGATTTTGTACACATTGTAAACAGGAATTCTGAGATTAATACAAAGAGCAGTTTTTCCTACATGAGAATATTTACGTGTTTATGTGTATTTTGAATGAATGTATTTTATGTGTTTATATGCATATGTTGTAGATGTATGTGATATGTTCCATCTACAGGGATAGACATAATTCTTTGTCTCAGAGTTTTCTAATTTTAGTCTGGGTTATTTGTGGCTTAATGCAAGGGTTTGCATGACAGAGTGTTGAGGATTCTGTGAGCCAGTGAAAGTGTGAACATTTTAGTTCTGTTTTGAATTCAGAAAAAGAAGTGTGAGGAGGGAACACAATAGAAATAATAAACTCAAAGGAAAACCTCATTGTTACTGAACTCCTTGGATGAAAGACTATGGAGAGGATGACACAAAGAGAAGACAAAACTATTGAGGATTCTATGAAGCTCTTCCAGGTGGGCATTTAGCATGTGCAAGGATTGGACGAAGGAACTATGTTTCGAGTTCTGTGAGAAGAGAAGTGTCCAAGAGAAGACACTCATAGAGTTGTTGAACACTTTGTAGGCTCAACAAGGTGTGCTTGAGTGGAATTTTCCAGGAGGGAAATTATATCCCTTCGAGGAGCGAAAGGGAAAGAGACCTTTGAGGTCCAAGCAGTTGAGGATCAAGGATAAAAATAGAGTTGTTGAATACTCTAGAGGGAAGACCTGTGGAAGGAGTACATGAAAAGCGAATTGTTTCAAGTGCGTAAGATCACAAGGAATAGTTCTTTTGCACAAAAAGTTCCAACAGAAAGGAGAAATAGGCCAAGACACTTCGAGGTCCAAGCCCCAGAAAAGATTAGAAAGGATGGCACAATAGTGTGCAAGCATCCTACAAAGAGTTGTAGATATTCAAAAATCATTCAAGGTTTCAGAGTGAGAAATCCAAAGCTTAGGAGGAGGAGTGACAACTACCATTGGATCAAGTAGAGGAAAATATCTGGACCATTGGACCCTGTTTCCAGACAACGAGAAGTGAGTGTAGGAGGAAAAAAATCTCTATCGTTAGATCTGAAAGTGCGTGGACCAACAACCGTTGGATCCAGAGGCAATGTACGAGGTTTAACCCTTTGGAGTTGCACAGGATAGAGGATTTGCCAAGTCAGGAAGTCCTAGAATCCTTGGGACTATCCATCGGGAGAGACGTATGGAAGCAAATCAACATTTTGTTGACTCACACATCGGAGAAGTCAAAGATATGACTTATGGGAACTTGCGAGGTCTGAGTTCACAATTTTAAGGTAGTATCCTATCAAGGAGAAAGCGTGGACCATTGGTTTTCCAGGGAGAATTTTAGGATATCAAGGATCATAAGACCAAGGTGAGAAGTCTCCCAACTTCACAATACATGAATTCTCGATACACAAAAAGGATATATGAGTCGTTCGATCGCGAGGGAAATCAGGACCGTCGATTTGGTGGTCCAAATATTGGAATTTTGGGAGTCAGAAGAATGGAGGTGAATTGTATTGGGAGTTCCCGAAACATGAAATCCTAATGCGGTCAAAGGATGGACCCCAGGTCATAGTCTATGTTCACATGAGCATAGATAAAGAAGGGATCTAACATACGTTAATCCCTTTTCGGAGTTTCGGGAGTCGAGGAGTCAGGTTTGGCTCATACGTAGAAGTCCCGAAACGACTTTTGTGTAGGCATGTGGTCACACCAATTGATCATGTGGAGTCGAGGCTCGTGCCTAGTGCATGTTCATGCAAGAAGAGTTTAATAAGGAGTGGGATTCGAGTAGGGAATCAAAGAGCTAGTCCATCTCGAGGGAGAGAATTGGAATGATATTTGACTGAGAGGTCGGCAGACCCTTCCGACGTAGGGGATTTGCATCACTATACCCCCCCAGTCATTCATTATGAATTGGTAAACATATTAACCTCTCCCAGGATTCCACGCAAGTGACTCCAAGGGGGATTCATTATGGTACCTATGAAAAACATTCAATATATGCTTCAATGCATCGAGAGGGTATTTTCCCATGAGCTCTTACTTTCACTTTGCTAGATTGTTGTGTGAATATTATATTAACTATTACTCATTTCTTTGTTGATGGACTCATCTCGCGTCCTCATAAGATCCTTAATTCCTTTCTCCTTATCATAAGGGAATTGTTTGGTTTCTCTTCTCTCAAAGGTACTTTGGTAGTGTTATATCTTTGATGCTTAATAGACCTTAGATTTAATCCATATTTATGGAGACAACTCCTGAGCATACAACCCAAGGGGATGATTTTCATGAGGAACCTTATTTTTTTTCTTGTTTTGGAAATGATAGTCCTCCCTACATTTCTACTTTCAATCTTCCTGGTTTCACCATGGGGTTACCGGTATGGTTATTTTCCACTCTCATGGTCTCAAATGCCCCTTTTTCTACCCAAACAAGTTCTCTATAGAAAGAACATAAACCTCTTGTTGACCCTTTTATTTCTTCACCCATTGCATCTTCTTCCCTTTCTTCTTCCTCACTTGGTGAAATCCCTGATGCTAGTAACTAGAAAAATAAGAGGAACAAGAAAATGAACAACAACAAGAAGAAAAATAAGTAAGGGGGAAATCAATCAACCATTGTCACCAAGGATGATAATATTGAAAATTCAACCAAAATAGGTCACAAGTCCAAATTAACTTGTAGGATTTGAAAGGGTGACCACCTTGTTACACATAAAAATTACTCACTTTAATGATGACCTATTGTCGACATGACTAGTGTCGCAAATGTCACATTTTGTCTGCAAGTATCACAAGTGTCATGAAAATAATACTTCCATATCTCCCATGTCGTGTCTCTAACGACTTCACAGGGACACTTATGACAACTTCAAAGACTAGTTGAAGAAGGAGAAAATATTTGATTAAGAGTACAAAACTTTCACCATGGAAAAAACCACTCAAAAATCATTTTTGGAGGGCAGCGCTCCTCTACCCACTACCAGGGAGTGCGAGTTCTCCTGGGCCTTCCTTGGGGGAGTGTTCCAATGCTCTGTGCACCTTGTTGGGGGAGCACTGTCCTTTTTCAACAAATTTTGGGTTGTTGAGGAAAATCAGGGATAAATCCCCCTCATCTCTGGATTTGGTTGGATTTGGATCTAAGGTCCAGGCTACATCTTACAGAGGATCAAAAACTAATGGAGGAGGATTCTCAACCTATCATATGAATCTCTAAGGTGGTTGGGTCTCTCCAAGCTTATATAAGGAAGCCTTCTGATGGTGAAATAATGGATGGAGACATTGTAAACAATCAAACTTATAATCTCACAAGGGAGATATCATTGAAGAATCATCATTCTGTGTGTGGATTATTTGAGAAAGGGTCCAGACCAAGAGATCTTGGTTAAGATGATGCACCTACATCTATGGATGTAAGCATTTCACTTTGTTTTAATTAATATAAATCTATGCTTTGATTGTTTCCTTTAAATTTTGTGTACATTTCATGAACTTTTTGCTTTCATAGATCCATTATGAAGGTAATCATGGTATATTAGGAAGTATGTTTTGTTGTTTCTCATTATATTATAGGACCTTCTAAATAACTTGGAGATAAAGATCAGCCTGGATCGAGCAAGGACAAACATTGGTAAAAGGTATTTACCCTTCTTCCTTATTCTTCTTTGAATAGTTTAGCTTCATGAAAGGAATTCCAGTGTCCACAATAGCACTTTTATGTCTTGGTCATAGAGGTCTAGTATCCAAGAGGAAATCCACTTGTCTGCAGGGGGATTCTCATGTAACAAAAATTGGTGACTCTTCTAGGGAGTAAATTTGAGTTTTGATTCCTTTCCTAGGTATCGTTTTGGCCTTTGATCACTTTTAGATCATGTCCATACCGTGTCTTTGATTATTAGGTGTTTTGATTGGCTCTTTACTTCATCCCAAACACTTTGGATTTCTGAATTTGCTTGAAATTTTGCATTTCTGGGCAATTTTCTAAAGTTTGAGAGGCTAACACTCCCTTGCCTCTACTAAAAGAGTGTTGGCACTCCATGGAAAGCTTCCACAAAGCGTTGAAACATTCTAGTGCACTTGACACCAAAGCGTTGCCCTTTTTTTGAGGAAAATCTTGTTGGGAATTGGTCTCTGAGTCCATTTTTTTTGTTGTGTGCACTTGCTCAGAGTTCTTAGAAACCTCAGTGTATCCTTGTTTGGGTCTCCAACACCTTAATTTATAAGAATTCATGATTCTTTGTTTGGTTTTGTGACATCTCTTTCTTCTTTACTTTGAGTCAATCTTCTTCTTTCTAGATTTAGAGTCGATTTACTGCTTTCTCCTTTATCTGATGGTATGAAAGATGTTGTAAGGAAAATAAGAGATACATGCACTACTTAATTTTATCTTTGAGGTATTTTCCCAATAAATTCCTGGTTGTTCATCATCCATTAGCCGTCTCCTACATTCACTAGCAATTTCACCAATTTTTATGCATTTTGGGTGAGTTTTTCTTCATTTTTTTGACTGGTTTTTAAATTTCTGGGTGGCTCATTGCCCCCCTGTAGGCCATACTAGAGCACCAACACTCCTCTAGAGTGTCTTAAGGGCATTGAAACACTCTGTGTACCCTTCTAGGGGAGCGCTAGTCTCTTTTTTTAGGATTTTTTCTTTCTTTTGCTCAGTCTTTTGCAGCCTGTTTTGCAGAGATATTTACCTAGACTCTGTGGTTGGTTTCTAAAGTTGTGTGGATTGGTTTTTGATGTTTTTTTATTCTTTTCACTTTCTTTTTTCTTGATTTGAGCTTGAAACCTCTTTCATAAATGTGAAATTACCTTTTCTAGTTGTGTTCTTGTTGGGATAGTATTGAGTGGCTTCTCTTTTTCCCTATCATTTCTTGTATTCTTCTTTGCATTTTATTGTGTTCCTTGAATGCTTTATTGTTTGTAGAATCCTTGATGGTTTTATTGATTGTCGGAAAAATCTTGTACTTATTTTCCTTCATACCTCACAACCTTGAGTGCATACTTTGTTTGTAGCCCTTTTGCTTCATGTCTTTTGCATCTGCATAAGACTCTTTCTCCTGATTGAAAGTAGTGGAGCATTAAAGGTTTTGTATTTACTTTCTGTATACATAATAATCAAACAAAGAAGATAAATGAATTATTTCTTTTGGGTCGTGAAACTAGCTTGCGTTTGAGGTAGCATAATTTCATTTTTTTTGGCATTTTGGGACATTGTGCATCTAGAATGATGAATGTTTTCTCCTTCTCGTAGCATATCTTTCATCAAAATGAAAATATTTCATCTTCATCTCTTTGCATAAATTTTGAGTCGGTCAAACCACCATATTGTCCACATCATTTTCCTTTTGAGTAACAACTTCCTTAAAAATAAAGCACTAAACTAAAATTGATTAGACATTTTTACATTTTCTGGTAGGAAACCTACATTAGATTAGTTGTAGGGATTTGGAATAGGTGTGAAAGATAAATTTCCAAAGCTGCAAAAAAACCTAGGATATTGTGTTAGGGAGAGGTGAAATCCAATTTCTACATTTTGTCCTAGGAGTCCCTTCTCACACAAGGTTCAAACCTAAGGTCGCATTAAGATTCGCAGAGTTACTCACCCTACTTTGTTGTTCTTTGTGTAGAGATTGTGCGTATTATGGGGGTCGCTTGAATGTATACCCAAAATGATGAGTGGAAGCCTTTCAAGTTGATTTCAGGCTAGATACCCTACCCTTCCGCATGGATCAGACTGTCAAATATTTCCCCAGGCATCATTGTTGTAGTTGGTAAACTTAGTGGCCTATGTATTTAGGGTCTTTACACAAGGTGACTGTGGAGGGGAAAGTCTTCACGGTACCTAGAATCAACGTTGGCCAAACTCACTCAGGCTTCTTGGAGGGTATACCCACGATTATGTGTGGGATATTGCACCAAGGTGTAAGCCCATTAAGCAGGTCATCAACATAACTTTTTCACTTGCTCTATCTCAACCCCTTATTACTTTGTTCTCGCGATGATGGATTTCATCACCAACTAGTGTGCTCATTGTGAGAAGGTTTTGTTTGCTTTTTTTCTTACTAGATTTTTAGCGTGTGTTATTTGTTCTCCCTAGCATAATGTAGGTTGGATCTTTATTTTTTATGGCGTCGATTTCCAGAATGACCAATTAAGGAACCCCTTTTCTAGGGGAAACCTTTCTTTTTCCTTCATACGGAAATGTTGGTCCCCCTTCCATCGCTACTTTGAGCCTTCCAGGTCTCACAATTGGGTTACCAGTATGGTTGTTTTCCACTCCAGTAATTGTGAATGCAAAAAATGCTTCATATGTAAGCACACCACCCACACATCAACCTCATGTCGACTTTTCTCTTTCTTTACCCATCAAGTATCCTTCGATTTCTCCTTCTTCTCTTAGTGAAATATATACATAAAGTATCCAAGTTGATAAGAAGAAGAAGAAATAGAAAGAGAAGAAGAAGAAGAACCAAAAAATAAGCAAGCCTCCAACTACGTCAAATGTTGTATCTAAGAAACCAACTATTGTTAATAGTACTAGGAGTGCTGATGAGGTCAACAAGATTAAAATGAAGAATCTGAAACCCAAATTCCCTTGTATTCTTTTTAAGGGTGAACACTTTCTGAGGGATTACCCTAGTCTTCCCAAGGTCTTAGAAATGTGGTCCTCCATGTCATCAGCCCTTTCTAGACATGTTGGTGATGTCCCATCAACTAGTGATGTTACGGTTGGTAAGAAGAAGACAAATGTCAAATTTATTTGCATGTTATGCGAAGTTGATCATTATCCTCACCTTTGACCTCGTATGGACGAGGCTTCTTCTCTTTTGGAAAAGCTTCAAATTCCAAAAGGTTGTCGTAATATTTCCCCCAACCCATCATTAGTTGAGGGACTGGTCAATCTGGTTCCATCCTCTATTAATCTAGTTGATCAAGTGGTCAATCTAGTTTCCTCCTTGATTGAACCACAAACCCAAGTATTTGATCAATTTATGTGATCGATCAACCCCTTTCTCCATCAAAAGAGTGAAACCAAAGTGGTTGATCTAGTTCCACCATCGGTCAATCCCACTCATCCATTGAGGAGTGCCAAATTGGTTGCTCCGGTTAGATCATCGGTCGATCCCACTCCTCCATTGAGGAGTGCCAAAGTAGTTTCTTCGGTTAGATCATCGATCAATCCCACTCTTCCTCTGAAGAGTTCCACAATGGTTGATCTAGTTCCACCATCGATCGATCCTAATCTCCCTCTAGAGAGTAAACCCGATTATGCCCACATTTTTCTCATTGATACAAAATCTACCATGCTGGTGGAATTCATCCTTATCTCATGAAACCCCCTCCATGTAATGAGGCCCTGTTTTTACTGGGGTGTTCTAACTGGACCTCATCTTCCCTCTCACATTCCCTTCAAGATTACAGTACAGGTTTGTGGTTGGGACGTTCCTCATGCGTTGATAGATGAAGGTTCATCTGTTAGTATTTTTTCCTCTATTTCTTGGAAATATTTGGGTTATCCTCATCTTGTGTCGGTTACCTAGACTCTGTTCACTTTTAACAGAAGAACTAGTCACCCTTTAGGGATCCTTCAATAATTTCCTGTAACTTTGGGAGGGAAAATTGTATTTATTGATGTTATGGTAGTCGAGGACCCCTTGGATTTCGATTTACTCCTTGGGTGAGATTATGTCTATGCCCTGAAAGCTATTGTGTCCACTTTTTTCCGTGTGATATATTTCCCTCACGATGGAAGAATGGTGACTATCGATCAACTTTCGTTTGTTGGCCTCAACTTGACCATCAACCCAATGACCTCCCTAAAAATTTCTTATATGCAGTCAGTATCAGCCTTGCCAAAGGTCAATTATGTGGCATTGTCTCCCATGACTTCAAATTCAGATGACTTGGATCTGGTAGTTGACAGAGAGATCTCCTTACCCCTATCACGACCCTCGGCATGTGTTCCTTCGAGAGAATTCTTCTTTCATCTAGTGAAGATCTCTTGGAAGCCATGACTGAGTTTAGTTTCTTGACATGGTGTCCTTCAAAAGCGTTATCTTCTTGGAATCCATGATCAAGAAGAATTCACGAGAATAGTTTTCCTCTATGTAACAAGCTCATTAAAAAATGAAATAGAAGCTACGAGCATAGTTTCTCTTCTCTGTGGCAAGTTCGTTAAAAAATTAAACAAAAGCTACGAGTATATTTTTTACTTTTCTATGGAAAGCTCGTTAAAATATGAAATAGAAATATGGGGATTTAGCTCGGAGCCTTGAGCATAGTTCTTTTCCTATGTCAAGATAGTTAAAAAATGAAACAGCCACCTCTCCCTATGAGTTGATTCCTCTGTTAGGTCTCGCTTTTGAACCTTCATTTCATCCACCCTTATCCTTTTTTGCCATCTAGTACATAAAATGGTGAGAACCTCAATGTCGGTGAATGAATTGAATCTTAGGGGGCATGTCTCCAGACTTTGATTATCATTCTGGAGTTAAGCCACTAGCTTTTCAACCTAGCGGCAAAGTACCAACCATCCATGGGTATCCCAACCTTTGGAATTTAAGCTGGGAATTTAAAATCATAGTTTAATTTTGTTTCAAGCTTGTGTAAAAATGAAATCAATATCAAGCTTAGTCTTTATTCTTTCTCGTTCTCGCAAAAACATGAGAATGTAACCAAGTATACTTTTATCACTTTTTTATACTCATAAATGTAATATGAAAAATGAACCCCCTGGAGTCTTCTTTAAGCTCTTTTCAGACTCTCTAAACATGAAAACATTGCCGAGTGATCTTGCTTCCTTTCACACTCGTTAAAAGGTTTGAAAGGGCGTCTTTTGAGTGATAATTTATCCTTTTTTCGGCCTTGTGAGAGTAAAATTATGGAAAATGACAACACTGGAGTCATCTTTAAGTTCTTTTTAGACTCTCTAAACATGAAAAATCGTCGAGTTTACCTTCTCTGGACTCGTTAAACAATCATACATTGAAGGGCCCATACGGGACCGAGCCCTTACTTCTTTGAGTTTGTTAAAGAAAGGAAGACGGACTTACGGAAGGTGAGTTATATTGAGATTGTGTTACCCTCCTCGAGCTCATTAAATAAAAAATATGAACTTGTCTATCTGAATGGGGGAAAAAATTGAAGGAAGCAAGCTAAACAGTTTTTGAGAACATTACCAGTAACTCTTACGTTTTCCCTTGAACACAACACTTTGTCTTTGTATACATTTTAATCCACTAAACCTCTTCACTGAGCCAATTCTCTAGTTTTCTTTACTCCTTTGGGTCACTCGACAAAAGTCACAGTATCCACTACATCATCATGTTTTGGTCTATGTCATTTTTCTGCTATTGTGCCTCACTGTTCAAGGGAAGTATTTTCCTGAAGAGTCAACCATCACAAACATCTTGTTTTAATACCCATGTCATTCCATGTTCATTTGGTATACCAATTTACATATCTGTGTCAGTTTCATGTCATTGATGGGGGATACATCAAGGCCCTCCTGTGACGAGTATATTCCTATCGACCTCATCACATTATCTAGGAGCTAGAATTACAAACCAGTTAGTACCTTGGGACTTGCATGCTTCAATGGCAAGCCTCCTCACGTCCGACAATGGATTTACATCACTGACCTCTGATCGGATGATTCCACAAATTTTTGAATTCAACTCATCCATTCACATTCGTTGGAATGTACTAGAGTACCTTGGGAATCATTGACATCAATGGTGATTTCCCTCACGCATGTTAATGGTTGACCTCATTGATCGGTAGTCAAGTGGTTTCTACCATGTTCGACATCAATTCATCTATTCACATGGTTAGCTTCATTATGCATCGGGATCAGTAAGAAGACCCTGGGTTGAGTCAACACTCTTGTATGTACTTTTCCCAGGATGCAACGAAGTTTCTCTTGAACATTGACACATATACTGTCACATAGATCCACTTTGTATTGGTCTGTGGCTATGTCTTGTCGTCTCGTAGATCCACTGTGTATTTTTTGTGGCTACGACTAGTTCATATCATGGAAGTATAGATTGAAATTGTATCTTAAATGTATCTTATGGCAGCCATACATTGAAATTCTTTATCACCCAAGCATAGGTATGTCTACCTTGGGTTTGAAACATGTCATAATATTTTATTGATGGTTATGTATAGCTTCTACCAGGTTCTCTGAGTCCATACCCTTTCTCTAAAAATTCTACAAATTACTTCAGTCATCAGTTTCTATATTCTAACTTCGCACTTTGGGGGACAATCTGTTACACATAAAAATTACTCACTTTAATGATGACCTATTATTGTCATGACTAGTGTCACAAATGTCGCATTTTGTCCACAAGTGTCACAAGTGTTGCAAAAATCATACTTCCATATCACCCATGTCGTGTCTCTAATGAAATCACAGGGACACTTATCACACCTTCAAAGACTAGTTGAAGAAGGA
This sequence comes from Picea glauca, assembly GCA_000966675.3. NCBI lineage: Eukaryota > Viridiplantae > Streptophyta > Pinopsida > Pinales > Pinaceae > Picea > Picea glauca. The sequence goes on along the minus strand of JZKD02S2249471.1, from coordinate 642,071 downwards.
GAAAACATTTGATTAAGAGTACAAATCTTTCACCATGGAAAAAACCACTCAAAAATAATTTTTGGAGGCAGCGCTCCACTACCCACTGTCAGGGAGTGCCAACGCTCTCTGGACTTCTTTGGGGGAGCGTTCCAATGCTTTGTGCACCCTTTTGGGGAAGCACTTGCCGTTTTTAGCAAATTTTGGGTTGTTGAGGAAAATCAAGGATAAATCCCCCTCATCTATGGAGTTGGATCGATTCGGATATGAGGTCAAGGATACACATTAGAGAGGATCCAAAACTAGTGGAGGAGGATCCTTAACCTATCCCATGAATCTCTAAGTTTGTTGGGTCTCTCCACGCTTATATAAGGAGCCCTTCTCATGGTGAAATAATGGATGGAGACATTGTAAAGCATCAAACTTATGATATCATTTAAGCATCATCATTTTATGTGTGGATTATTTGAGCAAGGTTGTGGACAAAGAGAGCTTGGTGAAGATGATGCACCTACATCTATGGCTGTAAGAATTTCACTTTGTTTTCATTAATATAAATCTATGCTTGGCCTGTTTCCTTTAAAGTTTGTGTATGTTTCATGAAATTGTTTATGTTATAGATCCATTATGAAGATAATCATGGTAGAGTAGGAAGTATGTTTTCTTGTTGTTTCTCATCATATTGCAGGACCTTATGAAGAACTTGGAGATTAAGATCATCCTAGATTGAGCAAGGACAAACTTCAGTAAAAGGTATTTACCCTTCTTCTTTCTTCTTCTTTGAATAGTTTAGCTTCATGAAAAGGAATGTCAGTTTCTAGAATAACACTTTTTGTTCTTGGTAATAGGGGTCTAGTATCCAAGAAGAAAACCACTTGTCTACAGGGGGATTCTCCTGTAACACACCTTCTTAAACATTTCCCTAGTATTCCAAAGGTCTTAGAAGTGTTTTCCATGTGTTCTCAACAACCCATGTCTCCAACTACTGCAGGTCATGCCAGTGACAACCCATCAAAAATGATCATTAGGTTGGGGAAAAAAGGGTAAAGTCAGGATTCCTTGTTGGTTATGAAGGAAAATTCACCGCACTTACCTTTTCCCTCATATGGATGAAGATTAAAAAAATTTGGAAGACATTGTTGTTTCTCAACAACAACCTCCAATTGCTTCTCATGAGTCCAACCAAGTGTTGGTTGATGAAGTGGTCATTCCAATACAATCGTCGGTCAATCCCACTATTCACTTGGAAAGTGAAGTGGATATCGCTCATCTTTTTCTGGAAAGAAAAATTCTTTGAAAGGAGTTTAAATCAATAGAATCAATAGGGATAATGGGGGAAATATCAGTCTCCAAATCTCCTATTGAAGGGTTCACCATGTCAACTACCAAATCAAATCCACCCATGTTAGTTGATCCTCTTTCCTCCTCCCTCTTTGGTGAACCTATTCCTATTAGTATCTAGGAGTCTAATCTAGTGTAGAAGAATATTTTGAAGATGAAACGAAGCTTGGGAGGCATCCCTCTAGATTCTAGACATCATGTTAGATTTGAGCTGCTAACTTCTACCGATCATGTTGGGGGAAAAGTTCCAATCTCTGGACATCATGTTGGGAAAAAACCCACCAATGGGTATCACTGAAACTACCAACCTATGAACATCATGTTGGGAGGAAACCTATCGATGGGTATCATTCTGAGCATAGTTCATTTTTAGTTTAAAGCTTGTTAAAAAATGAAACCAATACCGAGTAAAATTTAATGCTTTATTTCAAGATCTTTAAAAAATTAAACCAAGCTCGTGCACAATTTCATCCTCTATTTCAATCTCATTTAAAAATGAAACCAACCATGAGCACAATCTCATCCTCTGTAACAAGCTCATTTAAAAATGAAACCAAGCCCGAGCACAATTTCATCCTTTATTTTAGTCTCATTAAAAAATGAAACCAATACTAAGAAAAGATTCATCCTTTGTTTCAATCTCCTTAAAAAGGGAAACCAATCCTAAGTAGAGTTTCATCCTATGTTTCAAGATCATTTAAAAATGAAACCAACACTGTGCATAGTTTCATCCTCTATTTCAATATCGTTTAAAAATGAAACCAACCCCAAGCGTAGTTCATCCTCTATTTCAAGCTCGTTAAAAAACAAAACCAATCCCAAGAATAGTTTCATCAATTTCAAGATTCTTTAAAAATGAAACCAACCCCGAGAAAAAATTCATCCTTAGTTTCAAGCTCATTTAAAAATGAAACCAATCCCGAGCATAATTTCATCCTCTGTATCAAGCTCGTTTAAAAATGAAACCTACCCCGAGCACATTTTCATCTGCTATTTCAATCTCGTTTAAAAAGGAAACCAACCCTGGGCACAATTTCATCCTCTGTTTCAAGATCGTTTAAAAATGAAACTAACCTGGACCATAGTTTAATCCTCTATTTCAAGCTCATTTGAAAATGAAACCAACCCTGAGCAATATTTCATCCTCTGTTTCAAGATCGTTTAAAAATGAAACCAACTTTGAACATAGTTTCATTCTCTATTTCAAGATCACTAAAAAATGAATCAGACACTTCAATCATGCTCATTCTCTATTTTAATATCGTTAAAAAATGAAGAAAACATCTTTTTGTCTTCGTAATGGTTGTGCCTGCTACTACTTCACTGTTATTCATCATTTTGTTTTCTTATGGCCATTACAATTATTCTTGATGCTAGTCGTTCGGATCACGTTGCTCCAATTTTGTAGCTATTGTTTAGAGAGACACATCATTGTGAGTGGTCCTCTCTTTCCATGCCTACTTTCTATGCCATATCGTAGTCATTGCTTAGTAGTCGTCCCGCCCATTGGAACATAGTTTCATACCATTTTCTCTATCTATATGATATTATTATTTTTTTTTTCTTGTGCTCATAAATACATGAGAATAAGTTATTGAGTATACTTTTTTCACTTTTTTAGGCTTGTAAAAATTATACAAAAAATGAAATCCTTGGAGTCTGCTTTAAGCTCTTTTCAGAATCTTTAAACATGAAAATATTGTCCAACAAGCTTGTTTCCTTTCACACTAGTTAAAAGGACTCTAAAGGGAGTCTATTTGGTGTAAGTTTAACCCTTTTTCGGTCTGAATGGACTAATTAAAAAAAAATAACATTGTATTCAACCTTGGCTAGAAGAGTTCTCCCTTGTAGTGTTTTACACCTTTTTGAGATCGAGAGACTAAATTTATGAAAAACAAGAAACTCTAGAGTCTTCTTTACATTATTTTCATATTGTTTAAATGTGAAAAGACTATCAATTTGATCTTCTCTAGGATTGTAAAATTATATACATTGAAGGACCCATATGGGACTAGACTCCTCCTTCTTTAGGTTCATTAAACATGTTATGAGGGACTCATCGAAGATTATATATACTAAGAATTTCTTATCCACCTCGATCTCCTTAAAAAACAAAGAGGTACTCATTTTTCATGGTGGGGGGGGAATTTCAGGGATGTGGGTCAACTTTTGGAAGTTGTCTATTTTCTCCCTTGAAAATGGCACTTGTTTGTGTATTTTATTACAATTGCATAATCTTCTTGTCTCTGAGTCATACCAATCCTATGAGTCATAACACTCCTTTTTCTCACTCAAAGGGTTTCCAGTTATCGTCACTCTATGTTTTGGTCTACCTCTCATCGATTCAATGTTTCCAAGTCATTTGTGGCACCTTACAATGTTCAAGGGAAGTTTCATCTCGCATCAACGACTTTGTAGTATTACCAACTTTTATCCTTATTTTAGTTTGTGCTCATTTGATATATCATATTACATCACTTTAATGTCAATGCTGGGGGTCACATCATGGCTCTCCTTTGATGAGTCTGTTCCTATCGACTTCAAAACATTATCCTAGAATTAGACTTAGAAACTCGTTATTACCTTGGAACATTCATACCTTAATGGAAGATATCATCGCTTTTGAAATTAGGTTTACATCATTGGTCTCTGATTGAATGATTCTACGATGTTTGAATTGATATCATTTATTAATATTTGTTGGAATGTACTAGGGTACCTTCGAAATCGTTATCATCATTGGTGATTTCCCTCGCACTTCTTGATCTAAAAATATGACGAAGACTTGATAAACTTGATTAAATTAATTTGCAAGTAAAATGTTATGTGTTTAATGCAACTGGATCAATTTGCAACACATAATTAAAGATTACTTATGTAGAAATAAGCATAGACAACATCATAAATCATTGAACATAAGACATAAACACAACAACTTGATAAAGGAGTTCACCCCACTCTGGGCTACATCTCCTGGTCCAGCCTCCAAATGGATCTTTTATATTAAATTGCTCAAAGTTCTTAAAAACAAGTCTTACAGTGCTCAAATCAACAAAATGACTGCTCCAATGGCTCCGCAGCGTGCAAAAACCCCTGTCTAGGCTCTGACGGCACCTGAAATGGTCGAAAAATGAAGAAGATAGCCTCCTCTGAAGTCCCCCTCCTTCTTGATGTCTCTGGTTCTACAATCTGTACATGGACTTGGAACACGCTCCAATACGCACGTATAAACCTAGCACCAAACGTTTCCGAAAACGGTCCAAACTATAGGACAGTTTGGGCGCCTCTAGCCCCCAACCGCCTAGCATTGGGTCATATGGTCATACGACCAAAGGTGCGGCATCAAAGTAGTTTTAAAACCGTGCAACAGGTGTAACAACCCGTGCAAGTTACAACCACGCGCAATACAATGTATAACATAATATAACAAAATCCCGTGCATAAATATTATGGGTCGCGGGTTCCAAACCGTGCGCCCACATAATATATATATACCACAGTTTTTCCCACGCACAAATATATATTACATGGCATATGTTATATATGGTTTAAATTTTATGTTATGGGTCGGGGCTAAGCCCGGACCCCCCCCCTTTCCATACATTACAATACGCAAGTTTAAATGTATATGCGTATGCTCATATAACAAGGAGCAAGTTTGGGTATGTTGGCTAGCGCGTGTATGTTAAAGCTTTACCATGGGGGGGAGGTCCCGGGGTCAAACCCCGCAGACTCCCAATATCTTTTACAAAGCCAAATTAAACATAAATGAAGTGACACGTGTCAGCTTATGATTGGACAACGAACAACCAACCAATGTGTGCCACATCACCCCTCTGCCATGTCAGCAACATGGTACGACCCTCCACGTGGCCGTACGGACTATACGGATAGGTACAATCAGCACTCCAATTTTGACTTGTTTGACTTGACGGTAAAATTGCGATATCTCCTCCATATGGACTCCATATGCAAAAATAAATATACCGCCAGAATCAGGAAAACGAGACGGACGCAATGGCATAGTTTTCGTCTCAATCTGAGCACTTTGAAAATTGAGCAAACTTTGATCCCCTGATCACACCTCCCCATTAGGAAGCTTTTGGACCACCAAAAGACTATCTCAGTCTATATGAAGATGAGGGTAGAGTTCCCTCACCCTTCCAACCTCAATCCACTT
>JZKD02S2249471.1:610348-631501 GCA_000966675.3 Picea glauca | reverse complement strand
GCATATTTTTGTAAAGTGTTTCAACCATCATCTTTTCTTCTCACTTCACACTTTATGGTGCATTTGTTACACACCTAAGTGTCACACTATTAAATGTCCTACTTAAGTGTCCTAAGTTCCTCACCACCAAATATTGCACCTAACTATCAAACTTAAGTGTTTCAATTTCGTCACCATGAAAAAGTGTATGTCATAATCCCTATACAAGTTGGAAGTTAAACCTATCAATTGGAGGTTTAAATTCTACCCTTTTCCTTTATATTTTGGCCTTGTTTGAGATTCATCATACCCTCTCCATATACAAGGAGGGATAAAACCTTATCATCTCTTCCCTATAGTGTCTTAATAGTGATAATCCCTTGTTCATCTCCCTGTGCACAATTATGGGGGGGTGATGAAGTAGTTTCAACCCTCATGCCTTTTTATGTGAGATTTTTTCTGAACATTTTTAGTTGGTTAAGGGATTGGTTCAAGCTATATTCTATTCAAGGCAAGGTCAATTTTGGTGGTTGATATAAATACTCATTTGACCACATCCTCTCCTCAAAACTATCTTATGGTTGTGATGCCTCAATGTCTATATAATGGAGGCCATGCTTTAGTGAAATGGGAGGAGAATTGAGATCATCATACTTATGATTGTGTGAAATCCAAGAGGTTGGAAAGGAGATCTATGAGGATATACCACAACATCCAGATTGAGATTGTAAGTGCTTCACAATTATTTTCTTTCCATTAATACATTACTGGCCCTATTCCTCTCATGCATATGTGTTCAATATATGCATTCCTATTTTTGTCTAAATCATCATAGATAGATATGTTTATGCTTGGAAATATAGTGTGGAAGAAGGAGGTTTCACTTTGTTCCTTGCAGGAATTTTCTTACACCTAGGAGCTTAGACATCATGATCAAAGGATAGAGAAGCAAGGTCAATCGATGTAGAAAGGTAAGTCTTTTTTCACTGTCTTCTCATTCTAATTGTTGAAATAGGTCTAGGGAGGAAGTAGTACGTCATTTGTTTCCTTTTATATTGGATCAAAGAGGGGTCCTGATCCAATGGGGGTTTCACCTGTCTACTAGGGGGCAATTTAACAAAACAATTAGGGATTTTTGATGCCATGGGATCCTATAAATTGTATTGTAATGGTGAATGAGAGACAATATTGACATAGAGAGGAGATTGTGAGAGAGTGAAGAGGATCTTTCAAGGAATGTGTTGTATATTTTATCCTTTCATTTGCTAGATGGAATAAATGATGTACTAATTATTTCTCCATGGACGCAACCCATATTGGGTGAACCATATATATTTGTGTCTCTCACTTTTATTTTGTTATTATTTGTTTTATTTCCACATTCATTTTTTGTTTTATCTTTTATGGCTCTGTGATCTTATTGATAACAATAAGTGTCAGAGCCAAAGGTATATTTAGATTACAACCTAGTAGGAAAGAAGGTTTCCTAGCTCGAGTGGGAGAAATACAGGAAGAAGGAAATTTTTGTGGTTGAGAAGTTTAATAGCCAAAACTACCAGCTATGGAAGATGTAAATGGAGGAATATCTATATCAAAATAATATTTTCATAACATTGGGAAGAATAAAAAGAATATGGTGACTATGAAGGATTAAGAACAAGATACTCTTGATACAAAGGCACTAGGGACAATATGGTTGTCCCTGACAACATCGATGGCTTTCAACATTTCAAAATAAAATACAATGGAAGATATGATGAAGGAATTGGTTATACTATATGAAAAGTCATCATCCTCCAACAAGGTATTTGTTATGAAGTGTTTATCTAATATCGAGATGTCAAAACATGGGTCTGTTGTTAATCATTTGAATGAGTTTAACAAGGTCAATAGGCAGTTAGGTTATGTAGGAGTAAAAATTGATTATGAGGTGAGGTATATTTTTATTTTATTATCATTGCTAAAAGGATGGAATTTCTTGGTCACGGCTAAGAATAATTTTTTCTCTAGTTCAAATACTTTCAAGTTTAATGATGTTATTGGTGTTATCCTTAGGGAGGAAATGCAATGGAAAAGTGCATGTGAGACACTAGTTAATAATTTAATTGTGGAGGGAAGGTTAAGACAAAGAGAGAGAGGAAAGATCCCATGGAATCCCAAGATATCTAAGAAGGTCATATTCTAATCTAGAGGGAAGCTAGATTGCTCACATTGTGGGAATAAGGGATGCCTTAAGAAAGATTGTTGGTCTCAAAAAGGAAAATAAGGAGATGGGCAATAGGAGCATAATCATGAAGAAAATGTATTAATTGATGTGTTTCATGATTATTTAATCCATTTACTAGATAGTATCATTGATTATTGGGTGGTAGAATCAATGGATTCATATTTCATTCCACACCCCATTGGAAATATTTTCAAGACTATGTTCAAGTTGATTTTTTATACGCTTATTTGGGTGATGATAAACCATGCAAAATTGTTACAAAGGGTAATATGTAGATAAAATTACATAACAAAAACAAATGGTTGTTGAAAAAGGTGATACACATTCTTGATTTGAGAAAAAATCAAATTTTAACACAGTAGTTGGATAATGAAGGCTATACAATTATATTTACAATAAATTCGTGGAAGGTCAGCAAAATATCACTAAAAATAGAGAAAGGAAATAAGGTAGGTATGTTGTATTTATATATCGGTAACACTGGCCTTTCTATGTAGATTCTCGACTCTAGGAAGTTCTTGCCAGATTCGTGCTAGGTTGATTTGGATTTCTATGAGCATTGTGTTTAAGGAAAACATAAGAGAGTCACATTTCTCAATGTTGGGAAGGAACAAAATAGGGAAAAGTTAGATCGCGTGCATTCATATATATGGGGACCATTTCAACTATCATGTATTGGTGGCCATAATTATTGTATTATTTTTATTGATGACATGACTAAGAAAACTTTGGTTTATTGCATTTGAAAAAAATCTAATGTGTTTGATAATTGTAAGAAATTTAAGTCTTTTGTTGAGAGTGAGACAACAAATAAGTTGAATTGTCTCATACTAAATAATGACAGTGAATACTACAAAAAATTATTTGATAGATATTGTTCATACCATGGGATTCATAGAGAGTAGACAGTTTTGGGAATACCACAAGAAAATGGTGTGTCAAAAACAATGGATAGGTCAATCATGAAGTATGCGAGGAGTATTATATTGCATGCATTGTTTCCATTACATTTTTGGGTAGAAGTTGTGGATATTATTATTTACTTACTAAACATAGGGCCTTCAAGTTATTTGAATGGTGACATTCCATAGAAGGCATGGACAAGTAAAAAGGTAAGGTACTCATTTATAAATACTTTCTATTGTGAATTATTTATACATATTGATAGAGAAAATGGAACAAACATTTAGGAAAAATCGAACAAGTGTAATTTTGTTTCATATGGAGTTAATGATATTTGTTATCACTTTTGGGATTATGAAAATAACAAAATCATTAGGATTAGAGATGTGGTATTCAATGAGAAGGTCATGTACAAAGGTCAGTTGTAGGGAAACAAATATAAAAAAGGAAAACATAGAATACACAGTGCTTGATGAAAACATAGAAAATGAAATCCAAAAGGTTCTATAAAATCAAAATTCTCACAAAAAAAAAAAACAATCGATACCTCAAACTCATGAAATTACTATTTGAATATCTACCATCTTAATTAGATCCCATGAATAATATTGTCCTTCACTGTATTATTTATTCTTGATTGAATCCTGTGATCTAGAAATATATGAAGAAGCAATGCAGGTAGAAACTAAGAAGAAGTGGGAGCAAGGAATGAAAGAGGAGATGGATGCTTTGGTACATAACCAACATTGGGACTTGGTTTATTTTCCTACATATAAAAGAGAAAAGTAGAATATGTTTCTATATAGGTTGAAGGAAGATGGAGGGAAAAAAACGTTACAAGCTCAAACTTGTTGTAAAGAGGTTTGCATAGAGGAAAGGTATAATTTTGGATGAAGTATTTTGTTTTTTCATTAAAATGAAATCAATTATAACCATCTTAAGTCTAGTGGAAATAGAATATTTGCATATTAAACATTTAGATGTAAGGAAAATTTTTATCCATGGTAATTTGGAGGAATATATTTCTATTATGTATCCACATATGGGTATGACGTGAAAGGAAAGGAGAAATCAATATCCAGGTTTCTATTCTATATCCACATATGGGTATGACGTGAAAGGAGAGGAGAAATCAATATCCAGGTTTAAGAAGAGTTCATATGGCCTAAAGAAATCTCCAAGGAAATGGTATTTCAAATTTAATATGTTTATGACATAACAAGGTTATATTAGATGTCATTTTGACCATTGTGTTTATTTTAAGAGACTAAATACTAATAACTATAACATCCTATTATTGTGTGTGGATGACATGCTTGTTTCAGGGTCTAAAATGTAGGATATAAATGTTCTCAAAATAAAATTAGCTAATTCATTTGCGATGAAGGAATTGGGTCTTGCAAAGAAAATCCTTTTTATGAGAACAACAAGAGATAGGAAACATTGCAATTTGGCATTGTCTCTCGGTGAGTACATAGGAAAGGTGTTGGAAATATTTAAAATGAAGGATGCAAAACTAGTTAGTACACCTTTGGCCATCTATTTCAAACCTACTATTCATATGTGTCCCGATACATAGCAGCAAATAAACTACATGCCCAAGGTTCCATACTCACTGGTAGTTGGAAGCTTGATGTATTCGATTGTCTACACAAGAATGGATAATGCACATGTATTGGAAGGTTGAATAGGTAAATGAAAAATCCAACTAAATAGCACTAGAAGGAAGTAAAGTGGAGTCTCATGTATTTGAGATGTACTACTACTTAGCCATTATTTTTTCAAGGTTCAAACATTGTTTTACAGGGATATATTTATTCAGATATTGCAGGTGATATACATAGAAGGAGGATCACCATAGGGCATGTTTTTTCTTTAGGTAGTACAAAAGTAAGTTTTATTTTGAAATCGCAAAAGGTTGTTGTAGTTTCAACAATGGAGTAAGAGTATGTCGTTGTTACAAAGGCGGATAAAGACATGATTTAGTTATAGATATTTATGGAGGAATTGCGAAAGAACTAGGACAATAGTAGGTTGTACAATGACAACTAGAGTTTCATTCATATTGTATAGAAATTAGTATTCCATTATAATACTTAGAATATATATCTTCGGTACCATTTCATATGATCAATTTCAAAAGATGTACAATTGAAGCTAGAAAAGATACACAATAGCCAAAATCTTGTAGACATGTTAATCAAGATAGTAAATAGGGAGAAATTGAATTTCTTCTCAACTTTTGTTGGCCTTCAAGGATGATGGATAAAATGAGAAGCTTGATAGGTCCAAATTTTGAGCACAGTCCAATAGGTGTAGTAGCAATGGAGTTATTGGAGTTATTGTTGGTTTTTGAGCTTGATTATCTTCGTGATTCATAGGTATAATTTCGAGTCACATTTGGATCCCATTTCCTGAATATTGGGTATGTGTTAATATATTCTTTTCATGATTAGCACAATGCATTTTTATGTTGTGGAAACGTTTTTGCATCCATTTTGGGAATTTTTGCAACATGGTTCTCCATCCCATGGTTTTCTAATTTTGGTTAAGGAACAAAGGTTGTAATCTAATCCAATTCAATGGATTAGAGATTTTTCATGTCGTCGAATGTTATATATTGTATTGTATATTTGTTTTAGGGTAAATATAGGGTTTTCTTAGCTTACATTTAATATTCAACCATTAAAATCTTAAACATCTAGTGTTTTATGTCATATTGTTGACCTAAATTCCTAGGGTTTTATGCAAATTTTATGACATCCCTATGCAATTTTTGGATATAGACTAGTTGGCATTAATTTTGCATTATATATTCACTCAATGAACACTCTAAAATAACCCTAGACAGAGAAAACCCTAAATATAATATTTATCTTGTGTATGCACCCAATCTATACATCATATGTCATAGTCTCTTGGTGTGAATCTGGTTAGTTACATTGGTGAACTAAGAGATTACTTGTCCTATATTAGTAACCCCATGGGCTAAAAGGGAAGCCTTCCTTATGTTAGAATCATTATTGACTAAAACAAAGGAAGTAGTTGTATAGGTGACAATGGAAACACTTCTAATATTTGTACCTTGTGAAGGATTTGCGCTAAGGTGCAATATGTTATGATAAGAGGCCATTCTAATTGAAATGAATATTAAATACTTCCCATACTATACTCTAAAATGTGACATTTCATTATGTTCAACAACATATGCTCTCCAATTGTTTGATGAAACATGTATGTGCCAATTGTTTATATTGACACTTTATTTTTGCATTGGAGGTCAAAATATTAAAACTAAAGATCATGATGCATGGAAATTGTTTGGAAAAATGCTTGTATGTGGAGTGTTTTATGAAATTCTTCTATGTCATTTTTTTGTTTCAGATATTAATATAATTACAACATTTCATAATATGATTGAGTTTTTTTGGGGGGATGAACTCTACCGGTCAATTTGAAACAAAAATTGGAGAATGGAATAGGGATTCTTATCACCCAAAATAATTTTCTTTACAAGGGTACAAACAATTGGAGGATCTATTCTCGTTGTTTGATTGTGATAATTTTAAAGATTCAATTCTGATCTTGACATTCATTGCATGGATCAATGGCGGGTATTGGGGTTCCTTCAAAATCAAAACATTTTTCTTTGAATGATGCCAATAAGTTATCAATGGTGGATATTAAAACACCAAGGGTATCCCATCTACATTTAATATTTGATAAATGTTCATTCAATTTTCCACTAAACCGTTATGGACCTCCTACTCTAGATTTATGTCATTTGTTTTACTCAACTTAGAAAAATAATTGTGATATATTTCTTTTCTTGAAAGGTTGTTTTCATTTTTAATGTCATGATCATGTGGATTATCAAAAAGAGTTTAAAAAGGTTCAGTGGTTTTCGGGAAGTTACCAATTATCTAGCTCTATGTCAATTATTTGAATGCTAGTTTGGATTTTACTTCCTAATTTTCCTTTACATTTCTACCATTTACAAGTTTTCAAGGATATTGGAAATGATTCAGGAACTTACATGGAATTGGATTTTGAAAATGCTATAGAGATATTAGACACATATACTCACCTCTATTTTGAGATAAATTTTATGAAGTGTCTTCAAACACAATGATACTTCAATGGAAGCATGTCAAATACATTCAAGTGTTGGATTATGAGAAAAAAAACATTTCAATTTTTGATATATCAACTTCAAGGACATCTACAAGCTAGGGATGCTCATACTTGAGCACACCCTCCAAGGAAAAAGGGATGATATCAAAAGTAAACAACTAGAACTTTATGGATGATAATGATGATTACAATAAAATATATTAGCAATTACATACATTTATTTGGGAACCCAATTATTCCTTAGGGAAAAGAGTGGAAGATATGGATGATGAGCTTTCCTTTTAGATGAATGTCATTGGACCAAAATCGCCTCTAGGTATAAATAAGAGATCACATCCTAATGAAACCTTTGATTTAGATATAGAATTTGTTCCTTCTATCATTCTTCTTTTATCATTTTTTATCACTTTCCTTTCTACTTACAATTGGTTACCATAGCTACTTCCTTCCTTAAAGGGTTAAAGGAGAAGGAGGGGAAAAAGGGAAGAATAGAAGATTATTTTTTAAAAATAAATAACATGTACATAAATTGTTTCACATTATTCAAATTTTATATGCACTTATAGTTACTTGTTTTATAGTGTTTGAAAACTTGAATAATGTGATTTCTTCTACAATCCAATAAAAAATACATTTTTTTTCTTATAAAAGATAAATAGTTGCTAAAATTTTACAGAAAGAAAAACAAAATATACACAATTGAATGTGGAAAAAACATTTAAAAATAAACACACTCTCTATATATTTATAATCACATAGATGGTATTCTAAAAAAGTTTCAGTTACTATGGCAAGTCCTACATGGTACTATACTAGCTATGTGATTCTTTTAATAATTTGAATCTCATTTCATGACTCCTAAAACTTTTAAAAGCTAGTCTCTGAACCAGGATGCTTCTCAGCGCTCGATCTTCTACTAAGACGTTCGTTCTGCGCCAGGATTGCCTTCTCCAGAGTCCTTTCACGGACTGATGGATAACTACTGGCAAGAGCAGCTTTATCCTGCGAGTCGTTATTCAGATAGAACGAATTGAAGCCGAAAATTCGAGCACCCTCACCTAACGTGACTGCAAGAAACAATAGAACAATCATAGCACAGCCCTTCATCATTCAAGTAATTTACCTATTTCGATTCAATGTCATTATCACAAGAAAAGCAAAGGAAGACACTGTAACGTATTATCCGGAGAGGTAACGTATTTGGATTTAATTCTAGAAGTAGAATTAAACTAGAAGTATAATTAATTCTAGAAGTAGAATTAAACTAGAAGTAAGCAAGCTGAAGTGCGGTGCAGCAAAAATGGCCTCTGGTCATGCGATGGAGCTCTTAGATTACGACACATTGACTCTTGTAACAACTGAAGGGCCACACAAACACCATAAAATAATACAACCGACGGTTTGGCACAGCACTCCAAACATGCTTCGATAAATACTGCGATGGCTTTCGTTATGGAGTGGGCTAAGTCGGGAGTAATCTTCTCTCGATTTATTTTTTCTGTATATTTTTTTTTGATGTGGTTTTAAATTTTTGGTTAATCTAAAAGTTTCACAGATTTTTTTAGTATGTGAATTGATTTAAAATAAAGCAAAAATTGAATAAGATTCTAAAATATATTGGAAACTTTGATTATGTCAAACTTAACCTACCCTTGAAAATATGATTGAATTCAAACCCATTTTTTCATATACCCTTGAAAATATGATTGAATTCAAACCCATTTTTTATGCAAGAAAAAAAAAATTAATCCCCCGTTAACTTACACCCCTTTTAACTTACACCCCTTTCTTTATTGTCTACAATGTTCGCATCCAGTTACACTCCTGAATGATTATCTTTCGTTTTACTTTTGTACCCTTGTTATATTTTTTTAGATTCCATCCTGACTTCAGAAGTGCTTGTCTCTTGACCTCTTCCATCGACCCAACTTTTTGACAAAGAAATTGGAATAAATAATTGGAAACATTGACAATGTCTAGAGGACATGAACCTTGCTCATGTTGTTATTGACTTTTTCTGTGGACGAAAAGTATCACACTTGGGGAGAGCTGGCTGTCTTCGTGTCATACGCCATTCAAAATACATTATTCAAAACAACTATTCGTGTGGAAGTTAACTACTAGAGATAAATATGAATATGCCTCGAAGACATCATTCACTTCTATGTGCTATATATGTATAGATCCTCTTGTACTTTGGTCTGCATCCGTCCTCTACTTTAATGCTAACTTCTCTATTTATAGTATCTTTCGTGCACGCGACCACTTCCATTTAATTGGCTTGACAGCATCTCGAAAATTTCGATTTCCACTGTCCATTCTTTTTTGCTTTGCAACTGTTCATCGAACTGCGAATCCACCAATTCATGGCAAACAGCCTGTACTTGAACCGCACCGACGCACATGGTATGAGTTTCTCGTTTCTAATTATTCTTCAACTTCCATCTAGTTTCTAATTATTCTTCAACTTCCATCTAGGAAAAGGGAACCTCCGATTTGAAATTTAATCTTTCTCATGATGCATTCATTCGTTACTCCATATTCCGATATGTTTAGCTAATTGTTATGCTAGATTTTTTTTTAAGTGTTATATGTAAGAAGATTGGGGTTGGTTAAAGGTTTTATTTTTTGGTCGGAATTTTGTGATGTAAATATCTTCTGTTGTTGTTTGAATTGTATTTTTGAATGAATTCACTCTGCTTAAAAACCTTGAAGTATTAGAATTATACAAACTTAACCACTTAAATCTGCAGATCTAATTATTCTTCATCTAATTTGAAGTAAAATGAAATTGAAAAAAACACCTAAAAACAACAAAAAAATAAAACATTTAAACTAAACTATAAAATTGCCATAATCTTAAAAATTATATTATTATAAGCACCAAAAAAATTCTATGAAATTTAGTAAAGAAACAGAAATCGAAACGAATTTTAGACTTTATTTCTTTTCACAGTTACTGGAGTTCCGTGCTAAAACGAGTCGATCAACTAGATGACAATCGAGTTAAAGGAGTGTTTTCTTTCACCATCAATATAAGGAAGTTTGATCTTTCTAATTATTTATGAGCCAAGCACGAGAATATTTTGGCTGGTCATAAAATTAAAGGAGTTTGGTTTAGGGTGATCAATATACAGTCTCTTGTGCAGCTTTGAATGCTGTTGTAGGTGGTATATATATAGTTTGATATATTTCAGCATAGTATTCAATGTTGCATAGCAAGTTGTATATTGTTCATCTACTACAAAAGATGTGTAAGTAGGAAGTAAGGAAATGCAAGGTAGGGGCTTTCTTCATTCATTTTGCTTTTGGTTTAGGAATATAATTTTCGGTATTGTTTAACTGTTCCATAAAGTGACTTTTTAGGATGGAATCCCATGATATAAATTTGCACAAAATTGTTATTTTTGTTTTTTAAAATTCATTTCTGAAAATAGAAATAGATTCAACATGCTGAAAAACCTTTAGAAGATTTGAGATTATACAGAAATAATCACTCAAATATATGGATTTAATAATTTCTGAAAAATATCCTTAAAAACTATAACCTAAAAAAAATCACTTAATAAAATGTTTAAAGTTTATACTATAACATAATCATAATCTTTTTAGGAAACATAATGTTTGCACTTTGATTGGACCAATATCAACTTGGTAGAACGTTTAGACTATAGCATAATTTTTTAAGAAACAAAATGTTGTGCAATTTGATTGGACCAATATCAACTTGAAAAGTGTAAATTTGTGGAAACATAAAGTTGAAAAAAAAAAAAAAAAACATAGATTTACATAAAGGAATGTAGATTCGTGCTTTTGTATTTCCAATGGTCAGTTATCTTTTTATTTTTTATGTGTTACTGGCCTACTCCGCTAGCATAAAGTTACTACCACCTTCTAAATTCATGATTTTTGCATGTAGTTGGAAAGTTCTGTAGGTAAAAGACCACTTTCTAGTCTCTTTGTTATCAGCATTTTCCTCAATGTTATATGAGTGGATAGTTATTGAATTATTTTCTTCAATTTGTCTTTGTACATCTATAATTGTTTTTCCCTTGGACATGTTTTGGCTTACATATGGGTATTGTTTTTGTTTTTTTTGCTCTTGGACATGTTTTTATTTACATATCCCTATTGTTTTAGTTATATAAATAAATGGATAAAAAATTTTAAAAATGTGATAAAAAAAAATTAAAATGTGGAAAGTAGGGATGAAACTCTAAAAATTTGAAGTATATTTATGGTTTGGAATAATATTAATATGTGAAAATAAATTAAATAAATGATGCGGTTTACTTACATGTCTTGATTTGATATATGTAAATTGGGACAAACTATTCATGATCAATTGGATAAACAAGTGATTGGAATATGCCATTTTATTTTGTTATTAATTTTTTAATATAGTTTTCTTTTAAAAAGTAGAATTATACTATTAATATTATATACTCTCCCAGATGGAGTGTCACCTGGAAAAAGTTTGAGGACACTTGGAACTATGAGTCTTGAGGAGTTATTAACCCATACTCATTAACTTTCCCATGGATCATACCATGAAGAAAGTTATGGTAGTGCACCTGGCTAGATAGATCGGGTTAATGGCTGCGAGCAAGTGAGAGAAGGTGATCCAGGTGGATCATCTCAAAATTCGATAGAGTTAAAGTATTCAAATAGAAAAATAAATCTTACAAAGTGGAAGAGTTCGTCAGCAGCTTTCCGGTGACAAGTTTCAGGAAAAACTACCTCCAAGTGACAAAGATATGAGCATTTGAAGTTCCATCAAAATTGATGAAATATGATTAAAAATGGTTTAAAAATAGTTTAAAAAAAAATTAAATATTTTTTGTTTTGATAAAAAAAAAGGGTGGTCAAGGACCTAGCCCTTGACCTTGCCAACACCGAGGCCCCTTGATATTAAAATATGATGCGCCAAAACATATATTAAAAAACCATTCAAATGTAATAAACCCATGTTATAATGTTATAAACCATATGTAATACTATGGAAAAACCCACATTATAAAAATCGCACCCTTATACAAAACATAACATATGTTTATACCATATGTCAAAACGCGCGCATATATTTCATATATATATATGTCACCATATATATATAACACCAAAAATCGCGCCAACTATATTAAGGCCATAAACCATGGGATATGTCATATATAATCCAAAAATTGTGTGCATATATGTTTATATAGGAGAAGCCTGCGAGTTTAACCCCGGGACTTCCCCAACCATTATAGCCACAATCTACAAATGCGCCACCGCCATGGGACGTGGCATATAATGGCGCGTAATCCTTAAATGTCGCCGAAGGGCCCGTGGCCCATAGCTCGCACCCCCCCCCCAAACTATTATTGTTTATTATTTAAATGAGGCTTTTCCATGCATCTTGAGGGAGGAAGAAATAGTTTTGATGCAGGGAGAGATAGGTATGCAGATTGAGGTGATGTTGCACAGTTACTAAAGTGAATTTGCACACAGATCGAGGTGGTTTTTGCACGCAGTTCGAGGTGGTTCAGAATTTCCACGCACCCTGAGGCTGTACAGAGTGTACAATTAGGACATATTTGGGAATTGTGCTAGGAAGGGCATCCGGAGTCTAGTTTCACAAATATATCGAGTTTATACTCAAAAGTCTCGATTTTTCGCAAGGATTCTAGATCCAGATTTAGTTTTTGCATTCAGACATCCAGACAAAAAAGTGCTCACAGAATCTTCCAGATACACGGAAAGGTATCCATGTTCATACTTAAAAGTCTCAGAATTTCATCTTGCAGCTATTGTTGAAGTCTGTTACTGTATATGATAGAAAAAACTCAAAAGTCACTCTGTAACCATTTGACTAATTAATCTATCGGCCTTCCCATTTGGAAACTGGCCCGGAGAGGTAGCTAGGAAGTCTGGTGAACTCCGTTACCAATTCTTGTTCTTAGATAGTATGCTTACATGTTTATGTGTTGATGAATGTTCTTAAATATTGCATTCATAAAGATGGTTAACAATTAAGAAATTCATATGCAAGTAATGGTTAAAGATCAAGTAAAAATTCCAGATCAAGTTGGTATCAGAGCGAGGTTAACCATTTTCTTTGCGAGTTGATGTTAACAAGATCCAAGCTTCAACATGGTGAAGGGGAACTTGAAGGGTTTGATCTAGAGATTGGTTTAAGAAAATGAAGGATGTCTTCACTAAAAGGAGAAGCAGCTGCTTCTTCTATCCCTTTTGAAGAGGAATTTCTGAAAGCTTTCATGAGAATGCAAACGATGGTAGAGGAGCTCTATCAAGATCAAAAGAAAGGTGAACAAGGTGGACCATCTAATATAAAAGGTAAAAAAGAAGAAGGTGGTGAGGAACCTCCTAAAAATCCACCAAATTCTCCATCTCTTCCTCATGGTTCTATTCCTTCTCCATTTGAGAAGAACAAAACAAAAGTTGATCCTAATATACCTCATTTAAAGCTTGATATTAAGTTTGATTTACCTATGTATAATGGATAACTTAATGCTGAAAAATTGGACAATTGGATCTGTCAAATTGTATTTTATTGTAGGATTCAAAAGTTTACTGAAGATGCTGTTAAAATTTAGTTGGCTTCTCTCCGACTTGGAGGGACTGCTCTCATTTGGAGGGAGAGCAGATCGCAAGAGGATCTTGCCAGAAAAGGTGAAATCATTTCCTCTTGGTATGAGTTCACTTCAACACTTCAAAAGCAATTTTATCCATTAGGGTATATGCAACAAGCTATGATGGATTGGCAGAAATTGAGACAAAGTAAGGGACAAAGTGTACAAGAATCCACACAAGAATTTCAAAAAAGAGCATTGATACTAGGTATACCTCTCTACACTCAGTAAACTCTTCTCAAATATATAGGAGGATTGCATACTTATTTAGATCATATGATATTGAAGTTTAATCTGACTAACCTTGACGAGGTGTGTGTTCAAGCAACTCACATTGAGTCAAAAGGAAAGAGTGTTCATGATGTTTCTTCAGCTGAATCTGTCCAGGCAAAAGAAGGAAAGGAAAAGAAGAAAATTAAACATGCAGCTACAATGAAGAAGGGTGATGAGAGACCTACATGCTCGCATTATCAAAAGAAAGGGCATGCAGAGGCAAAGTGTTGGAACCTACATCCTGAAATGAAACCAATGTGGTTCAAGGATTGGAAGGGGAAGCAGACAACCACAACTATCATTGAGGACCTTGGATTAGATTCTAAGGATGAAACAAAGGTAACAATCATAGGTGTGAAAGGTAAATCTATTGTTGATAATGATTCAAAAATTGGTTCTTCATGTGCTTCTACTTCTAAAGATGATGAAAATTCTAAGGATAGAAATAGGAATGCATTGTTTCATATAAGAGTGATTACAAAACAAACAAAGATCGACACACTCATAGATAGTGGATCTCAAGATAATCTTATTTCAGAAGAAGTAGTTAAGCAATTGGGATTAACAACAAAGCTAGACAAGAAACCTTATCCATTAGGTTGGGTATGCAAAGATAAAAGATTATAGGTAACACAACAATGTGATCTAAAGTTTGCAATTACTTCTAAATTTGTAGATGAGGTTGAATTTGATGTGGTCCCACTAGTTCGTATTTATATGATCGAAAAGCGATCTTCTATCAAGAAAATAATCAATATCACTTGTTTAAAGAATGAATTGAGTACATAGTGCATTCACATTCATTCAAAAATGACAAATCATTGGGCACTACACAACAATTAAAAAGGATTATTAATGCAAGTCGGAATTTGACACTTATGTCTATACAATGTAAGGAAGAAAATAATCATAAACATGAAAGGGAAGTGTCAAATCACTACGATGCACCTAATTTGGTTGATAGTGTTTTGGATAAAATTCATCATGGTATGGATACAATCTCTTTCACATGTTCAATGTTTATATTCAACTTGTTACTCATCAGCAGTATCTAGTTGGGTCCGACAATGTTGAATGAAGATGTGATTAGGAATGTGATTGTTGTACTTAACAATGTTAGTGCAATGTTGATTGTTGTATTTTTGAGTTAGATGTACAGGTTCTAGGAAGAATGGATAGGTGATATAGGTCAAGTGGGGAGATCATGCCCTCACTTCATGTCTGAATGATTTCATACTTTTTGTGGTCAAAAAGATTTCTAGTGGGAAGGTTTGATCCAGGTCGATCATCTCAAAATTCGATAGAGTTAAATTATTCAAATGGAAAATTAAATATTACAAAGTGGAAGAGCTCGTCAACAGCTTTCCGACAACATTCGTTTCAGGAAAAATGACCTCCGGGTGACAAAGATATAAGCAGTTGAAGTTCTGTCAAAATTGGTAAAATATGGTTAGAAATGGTTTAAAAATGGTTAAAAAATGATTAAAAAAAGAGGGTTAAATATGTTTTACTTTGATTAAAAAAAGGGGGTGGTCAAGGACCTAGCCCTTGACCTTGCCAACACCGAGGCCCCTTGGTATTAAAAACCATATCATAAAGCCAATATATAAACCATATCATATGGTGCACCAAAACATATATTAAAAAACCATTCAAATGTAATAAACCCATGTTATAATGTTATAAACCATATGTAATACTATGGAAAAACCCACATTATAAAAATCGCACCATTATACAAAACCTAACATATGTTTATACCATATGTCAAAACGCGTGCATATATTTCATATATATATGTGTCACCATATATATAAAACACCAAAAATCCCGTGAACTATATTAAGGCCATAAACCATGGGATATGTCATATATGTGTATAGAGGAGAAGCCCGTGGGTTTGACCCCGGGACTTCCCCAACCATTAGAACCACAATCTACCAATGTGCCACCAGTATATGCCATGGGACATGGCATATAATGGCATGTAATCCTTAAAAGTTGCCGAAATTCGTGCAATTTTGAAGGGCACGTGGCCCATAGCTCATTCCCCCCAAAATATTATTGTTTATTATTTAAATGAGGATTTTGCACACATCTCGAGGGAGGAAGAATGAGTTTTGATGCAGGCAGAGATAGGCACGTAGATTGAGGTGATGCTGCATAGTGACTGAGGTGAATTTTCACACATCTCGAGGTTGTTTTTGCACATAGTTCGAGGTGTTTCAGAATTGGGACACATCCCGAGGCCGTACAGATTGTATAATCAGGGTAGATTTGGGAATTGTGCCGGGAAGGGAATCCAGAGTCCAATCTCAGAAATATATCGAGTTAATACTCAAAAGTATCGATTTTTCACAAGGATTCCAGATCCATCTTCAGTTTTTGCATTCAGGCATCTAGACAGAAAAGTGCTCACAGAATCTTCCAGATACATGGAAAGGTATCCATGTTCATACATAAAAGTCTCAGAATTTCATCTTGCAGTTGCTGTTAAAGTCTGTTACTGTATATGACAGACAGAACTCAAAAGACACTTTGTAAGAATTTGAATACTTAAGCTATCAGCCTTCCCATTTGGAAAGTGGCCCGGAGTGGTAGCCAGGAAGTCTAGTGAACTCCGTTACCAATTCTTGTTCTTAGATAGTATGCTTACATGTTTATGTGTTGATGAATGTTCTTAAATTTTTCATTCATAAAGATGGTTAACAATTAAGAAATTCACATGCAAGTAATGGTTAAAGATCAAGTAAAAATTTCAGATCAGCAGGCGTACCATGACCAGGTTGGCTGTGAACTTGGCTTCAATGGCAAGAAGGGATAACAAATCAGGGATGAGAAGCAATAAACGAGCTTTATTTCTGGTGTATTCCTCCATTCTTCATCTTCCTTAGTGCATTCCTCCATTCCTTCTCTTCGACTCTTCGGAGCATTTCAACATTGTTGCTCTCTATGTTTTTTTCTTGAGCACTCTCGTCATTTACCCTGGCTCCAATACCCTCCTCCCGACATACTCTCTCAACCCTCACAATATTCTTCCCTGCATTTCCACCAGTGCCTTCTCCCGCTCCTCCGAACACCATCTCTCAACCTCCATTCCCACAAACCATCACCTCCATACTCTTCCCATCATGCCCAAGAAAAGAGGGAAATCCAAGAGGGGTGTTATTTATTACAACACCCTTTCCCATTGCAATAGGCTCTCCCTCTCCCAACTGGCTTTTATTGCCCATTTCCCAAGCCCTCGACAAACCAGCCAGAGGCCGCAGGAGCTTCCTTAGACAGCTCCTCTTCAGCTCCATGGCGTCATCTTGGTGAAGGAGGAAGCATTACCTTCATGTCCACACATCCCTCCATACACCCTTCTTTTGTTCCATTGCCTGATCTCGATTAAGGATGAGGCACCACCTTCATGTGCATGCTCTCCTTTGGCCACCAATCTCTTGCCCCCCCCAAATATCAATCCACAGGACCCATACTACGGTGACAGTAGTTGTATGGTGGAGGAGGAAATACCCCCAAGCTGGCAAGTGGAGGAAATCACAACGACAACCAATGAGATCAACATAGAGGTCACTAGCAAGGAAAAGAAGGAGGAGCAGCCTCAACAATTTGCAAATCGCCTCACGAAGGAGCACCTCCAACTCCTCTTTGAAATCAGGCAGAAATAGGACCATCAGATGCACTCTTAGAGCATCCTTGGCCAAATGATGGAAATCATGTTCAACGCACTAGCGGATTCTCCTGCGTGTGCCAGATGCCCAACATGTGGCCAACGGTTCACGCCGGTCTACAAAATTCATGGACAACTAGGCTCTACAATGGAGTGAATTCTCTAGGTTATGGTTCTTCGTCAATTCCAGTTGCAGGATTAACTGCTTAGTTTACCATTGGAACAGGATAGAAGAACACAAAGTTTTTTCATATATTGTTTATGTAATTTTATTAATAGAAGCTCTGTCAATAGTTGGTCTTAGAGACCATCCGAATACTATACACACTTTTTTGTTTACGCAGATAGGATGAAATTTTTTGTGTAAGTAGTTTTCAGATGTGTCAAAAAGGATGAATAGGTCAATGATTTGTCAAAAAGGATGAATAGGTCAATGATGAAGTGTGCATGGAGTATTATACTGCATGCATGATTTCCATTACATTTTTGGGAATATTTGTAAATATCATTATTTACTTACTAAATAGAGGGCCTTCAATTTCTTTGGATAGTGACTTTCCAGAGGAGGCATGGACATGTAAAAAGGCAAGCTACTCATTTCTAAATACTTTTGATTGTGAATAATTTGTACATTTTGATAGAGAAAATAGAACAAAGTTTGAGGCAAAATCTAAGAAGCATAATTTTATTTCATATGGAGTTAATGATATTGGTTATCACTTATGGGATTATGAAAATCACAAATCATTAGGAGTAGAGATGTGGTATTCAATGAGAAGTTCATGTACAAATACCATTTGTAGGAAAATAAATAGAAAAATGAAAACATAGAATACACAGTACTTATGAAAACATAGAAAATGAAATCCCAAAGGTTCTATAAAATCAAAATTCTCACAAACAAAACCAACAAAAGTAGGTACCTCAAACTCATGCAAGTACTATTTGAAGATCCAACAGGTTAATTAGACCCCATGAATGATGCTCTCCTTCATTCTATTATTTATTCTTGATTGATTCTCATGAAACAAAAAGATATGAAGAAGCAATGCAGGTAAAAACCAAAAAGAAGTGGGAGCAAGGAATGAAAGAGGAGATGAACTCCTTGGTACATAACCAAAATTCATACTTGGTTTAGTTTCCTGCATGTAAAAGAGCATTGCAGAATACAAGACTATATAAGTTGAATAAAGATGGAGGGAAAAAAAGTTACAAGCTCAAACTTGTTGTAAAGATGTTTTCAAAGAAGAAAGGTATAGTTTTGGATGAAATAGTTTCTCTTGTTTCTAAAATGACCTCAATTATAACAATTTTGATTCGAGTGGAAATATAATATTTGCATATTAAACAATTAAATGTAAGGAAAAATTTTCTCCATGGGGATTTGGAGGAAGATATGTCTCTGTAGTAGCCATAGGGGTATGAGGTGAAAGGGAAGGAGAAATTAGTATGTAGGTTTAAGAAGAGATTGTTTGGCCTAAAGCAAGCTCAATGGCAATGGTATTTCAAATTTAATATGTTTATGACATAACGAGGTTATAGTAGATGTCAGTCTATCCATTGTGTTTATTTTAAGAGACTATATACTAACAACTATATCATATTGTTATTGTGTGTGGATGGCATGTTTGTTCCAGGGTCTAACGAGTAGGATATAAATGTGCTCAAAATAAAAATAACTAATTCATTTTAGCTGAAGGAATTGGGTGTTGCAAAGAAAATCCTTGTTATGAGAACAACCAAAGACAATAAATATTGAAATTTGAAATTGTGTCTCGGTGAGTGAATAGGGAAGTTGTTTGAAAATTTTAAAATGAAGGATGCAAAACCAATTAGTACACCTTTGGCTAGCCATTTCAAACATACTAAGAAGATGTCTCCCAATACATAGGAGTAGATAGACTACATGTCAAAGGTTCCATACTCATTGGTAGTTAGCATCTTGATGTATTTGATTGTACACACAAGGTTGGATAATGCACATGTAATGGGAGTTTGAATATGTATATGAAAAATATAGATAAATAGCATTAGAAGGAACTAAAGTGGATTCTCATGTAATTGAGATGTATTACTGCTTAGCCATTATGTTTTTCAGGTTCAAACATCATGGATATGTTTATTTAGATATTGCAGGTGATATACATACAAGGAGGAGCACCACATGGAATGTTTTTTCTTTAGGTAGTACAAAAGTAAGTTGTATTTTGACATTACAAAAGGTTGTTGTAGTTTCAACAATGCAATAAGATTATGTCGTTGTTACATAGGCTAGTAAAGAGATGATTTAGTTATAGATATTTATGGAGTATTTGGAATGAAGTAGGACAATAGAAGGTTGTATAGTGACAACTAGAGTTCCATTCATATTTTATATAAATTAGTATTCCATTCTAACACTTATCATATATATATTCAATACCATTTCATATGATCAATTTCAAAAGATGTACAACTGAAGCTAGAAACAATACACACTAGCCAAAATCATGTAGACATGTTAATCAAGATAGTAAAGAAGCAGAAATCAAATTCCTTCTAAATTTTTGTTGGCCTTCAAGGATGACGGTGAAGATGAGGATCTTTCCTAGTCCAAAGTTTGAGCATAGTCCAATAGGTGTAGTAGCAGTGGAGTTATTGTGACCAGTCTCCAAGTGGGATATTGTTGGTTGTTGAGCCTGATTATCTTCTTGATTCAGAGGTATCATTTTCAGTTGCATTTGGATCCCATTTCTTGACTATTGGGTATGTGTTGTATTCTTTTCATGATTATCACCATGTGTTTTTATGTTGTGGCGTCACTTTTGCATCCATTTTGGACATTTTTAGCACATGGTTCTTCATCCCATGGTTTTCTAATTTTGGTTAAGGAACAAAGGTTGTAATCTAATCCAATTCAATGGATTAGGGATTTTGCATGCCGCAAGATGCTATATAATTTATTGTATCTTTGTTTTAGGGTAAATCTAGTATTTTCTTAGCTTACATTTAATTTTCAACCATCAAAATCCTAAACATCCAGTGTTTTAATTCATATTGTTGACCTAAATTCCTAGGGTTTTCTTGCATCTCTTTGACCTAAAAATCATTTATGTTCAAAAATTTCTATCCTTGGATTTTATTATAATCATTTTAGAGTTGGACATATCGATATTTTTGGATGTTATATGTTCTTGAATTTTTAGAATTAATTACTTAAACCCTAGTTTTATTCCTTATTTTCTCCCTAAAATTCACTTGTTTGTAATATATTTAAGTGGATGAAACACACTAGTATTACAACTTATTTAGTCTTGTAATTTATTTTTCCTTTATGCAAGTTTTATGAC
>JZKD02S2249471.1:583206-608879 GCA_000966675.3 Picea glauca | reverse complement strand
TCTATTAACGCTCTGGATCCTCACACGAATAGTCCACTGAAAAACCTTGAACTATATAAACGAGTAACAATGTCATAAATTATTATTATTTAGTGCAAGGCCTAAAGGTAACTATAACGCTCAGGATGCTCACACGAATAGTCCATTGAAAAATCTACTCCAGGGAAATAATCCGTAAACCTCATCTCTCGGATTGTGGAAGATCAAAGTAATATTCCATAAATTTCCATTGGGTTGTTGAAAATTCCTTACATTAAATAAAAAGGAAAAAGAAATGATAAATAAATAGTCATTCAAGCTTTTGTGAATTGGGAAACAAACTATGTATATTTTGTGGATCGGGAATTAAACTATGTAGTTATGAAGAAAAATTATATAAGTGATATTGAATTAAAGTGATGTGCAATGAAAATGATATTTAAAAAAAAAAAAAAAAAAAAGATTTTATATAAATAATATTGATTTCATTTTAATGTTATATGCAATCAAAATGATATTTTGAAAAAAAGAAGAAGTAGATTTTATATATATTACTTATTTTAGATATGGAAAAATCAACATTTTAAATGTGATGTGGAATGAAAATGATATTTTGAAAAAAAAAAAAAAAATTCATATATATTACTTACTTTAGATATGGAAAAAACAACATTGATCTATTTTTATTGTTTAGAGTTCTATGTAGGACTCTTTTTTCGCTAGCAGAGGGACTATAGTTATCGATAATCTGTTGACATTATATTAGTTTCTGATTTAACTATAAATTTTTGCATTCTTTTTATTGTTCGAACTACAGAACTAAAAATATTATTTTTTATATAATAAAAAAACCCTTATATGTCATGATGTCATTGGATAATAGATTTGAGGTCTTATTGCCAGCTTCCAAGTTCCCAATGAATTATATGTTGTCATATCCAAAGTTTTTAACATCTACGGTATTTTTAAATTTGTAGTATTCACACTGAAATATTTAGGTATCCAAAGTTTTAAGTGATTGACAATTCATTGACTTTATATTAGTTTTTCGTTTGACCACGATTTTTTTCATAACTTCTATTGTTTGAACTACAAAACAAAAAACATTATTTTTTTTATACAATCAAAAAAATCCATATATGTCATGATCTCGTTGGATAATAGATTTGAGGTGTTATTTCAAACTTCGCTATTCCCAATGATTTATATGTTGGCACATCCAAAGTTTTTATCATCTATGGTGTTTTTGAATTTGTACTATTCATATTGAAATGTTTGAATATCCAAAGTTTTGAGCATGGATAGTTAGTTTTCATATTACTTTGTCCTCTTACTAAAAATTTTTAGCTTAGTCTCTAGTGTTCAAACTATTGTTTTATTATTATTATTATTATTATTATTATTATTATTATTATTTATTATTTTTTTATTATTTTTGTTATTATTTTTTTTTTCTACTTTTCTTTATTGTTGCGTGTTTTGAGATTCTTTTTTATTGTTGCGTACGTATTCTTAAATGTTTCACAACACAATGCCCTTCGACGGTTCTGATAGCTTTAAGTTTTTACCAAACAAGCCTCACAACCTTAAATGTTTATTCTACAGTAGTATTACAATATAATTTATTTCCATTTTTTGATACAACATTGTCTACATTGAATTTCGACAATGTTGTTTTTCACCGGAATTACTGCTTGAGTGGTTGATGCTTTTCCGTTGGTTGGTTCGATGTTGGTTGTTGTTGTTTGATTCAACTTTTCAAAGTTGAGGTCCTACAGCTGCAGTTGGACCTCTTTGTGGTTGTTCACTGGTTTGTTGTTCTTCAAATTTGCAACTAGTTTGACCTATTGTTGTGGTTTGCATCTTTTCAAGCTATGCTTCTATCATCCCTCATTGACGCGTAAGTTTTTGTGCCATGGTTGCGTTGCTATTCCTTGTTTTTTTCTTGCTATTTGCAAATTTTTCAATACAAGGTGTCCCTGCCTCGCAACCCTATTGCAAAACATCTTTCTTTGTCACTTCTACACCCAAAATATTTTCCTTGTTCTTGAACGTCAATGCTCTATACAGAACCTGCCTTTGTCGTAGTCATCGTGACATATAAAAAAAAAAACTCCTAATTTTTTGCTTTTCCTAAAAGCCATATGTTTGGAGTGGTTTTTTCACAATGTTCTCCTCACATTATTTGTTCTTGGAAACCATGTGTTTCCTTCCAAACATCTTGTTTTTCTTTGAATGTCGATGTTGGACACAAAAACCAGATCTTTCACAATTACAATAAAATATAAAAAATAAAACCGAATGTTCTCCTCTTATTTTCTGTTCCTGGAAAACCATGCGTTTGGTGCATTTTTTCCAGGTTGTTCCCTTCCAATCACATATGCCATCTTCCACTTTCTAGATATCTTTCCATACCTAATTCCACAATAGCAATGCAAAGGGTTTTATAAAATGAGCTCGGAGTTGTCACAAGGGGCAAGCATCTTCCACGATAAACTCTCTCCACCTATTTCCTTTGTCCCATTCTTTGTGTCTTGCAAAGCATCTCCTTCCTTTGAAAATCTTGTAGGATGTAGGCCAAGAATAATTTAAAAAATGATACACCTTGAATACTCCGTCTTTGTACTCAACAAATTTATAGTGTTATTTATTTTCATTGTCTGTTCTGTTTGGTTAATTGTTCATTGTACTTTTTTTTTCTTGTCATATGTTGTGGTGTATAGGGAGGATTGAATTTGACAAGAAGAAGGTTGAAGGATAGATAGTGGAATCGGTATGCAGTTCTGCACTTGTAATTTTCTATTTGTCTTTTTCTTCTATTTTTTTTTTGCTCTCTTTTTTTATTTTCTTTTCTCTGTTTCCATACAAATTGAATATAGGTAAGAAACATATTGAAAATTACATTTTAAGAGATGAAACAAGTAATAGATGTTGAGTCTTATGAAATAGATATAGAGTCCATTGTTCATGACAACATCAACTAGGTATTGCATACCGATGGGCTTTCTAGATTGGATGCATTCTTGTATACTATAGGGGATTGCCTTTTCGATGCATTCTTGGGCTTTCTAGATTGGATGCATTCTTGTATACTATAGGGGATTTCATTTTTGTTATTCTTTAACCGACCTCCGCAATGGATTGATATATTATTTCTTGGATTGTTTAACAAATGGCGATGTTGAGGCATTGGAGTTGTATAAATACAAATTGCCATCTAACTTTCTTTGGCAGTTGCATGGAATACATGATATCACTATGTATTTTTCAAAGATGCGGTTGTCTGTATCTGCAATTATCCCTACACATGAGAGGGGCATTTGTGGAGATAAATTTTGTATATGATGGTTGTTTAAGTGGCTCAATATATCAATGAGAATGTGGTCATTGACTAGAAAAACAAGATATATACTATTTGACAGAAATGCATCCAACGATCCATATTGTATCTTGTTCCATGATGTCAATCCTGTCAGTGGCCATTAAGAACCACTAGTGTATAGAAAATTATCCATATGAAATCTTTGAGGATCTCATATTTACTTGTCCCTCATTTGCAAAGACTTTGAATCGCAATGGAAACAAATTATGCATCGTGTACAGTGCCATGGATTGCATATAGCAAAAATTGTTGCATCTAGTTGTGGAGACAATTTGTTCAATGCAATTTTCTATTTGGTAGAAACATAGTTTTATGTGCAGTTGCTACTTCTTTACACTGTACAATCTTTTTGCAATGCAATTATAGGTGGTATCCAATAAGATTTTATCTGTTTGCATCAACACCTTTCTCTATATCTCCTAGAAAATATGATGACAATTGGAAGTCAGAAAGAATCCCTTGTAAACATGACACTACCATATGAAAAAGGTCATGTGGAGGGTGGAAGATTCTATTTGCAATGGCTATCTATCATATTCAAAGTAAATATCCAGGTCTGGTTGACCCTGCCAGATGACTGTGTCCATTCCTAGTGTACTGATTCAAACTATGATCAAACAATTGACATCATATCATTGAAAACAAATACTCCACATATCCATTATCAACCTTTGATGGAAAATACCCCTGGTTCAGGTTCCACTGTCCATGCCACCCAAACCACATCGAATGTGCATAACCGTAGCATTCTATTTAATGAGAATGAAACTTTTCCCAATTGTGATGAGGCCATACATGGCTTAAACAAAAAACATATACTAACTTACCACAACTTGAAAAAGGTCATCCGTAAAACTCGTCCAAGTTGCGATCAGGCCATAGAGGGCTTGAACAAAAAATGTAGACTAACTTATCACAACTTGAAAAGGGTCATACGTGAGAGGAAACAATATATTGACGGTATGGGAAATACTATCATTTCAGGGTCCAGTGTCAATTCCATCCAAACCAAATTGAATCTTCATAAACATCATATGTTATTTAATCAGAATGAAACTCATCCCAGTTGTCATGAGGTAATATTTCCCTTGAACACAAAGTGCAGACTAAGTTATCATAACTTAAGAAAGGTCATACATGAGAGAACAAAATAAATTACTATGCTTCCTTCTAGACAAAAACTGATATATAACAAGCTAAATAAAATTGTTCATGCACAAAACAAGAGAAATATTACGGTCAAATATCCTGCAATGGTGATGACACTCTTCAAGAGGAAAAAATCACATTTCGTGGGCTAGAACAAACAACATGCACTACTACCAATGAAAACCAACAAACGCTTTCTACGCATACTTCTCTACGGAAGAAAGATGCAAGACATGCCTATGTGAAACAAATCAAAGACACTCCTTCAATTGCATGTGCAATTTGCAATCAATTTAATTTCGCAAAAGACACTAAGCATTTCACACCCGATTTGGAACAAGAATACATTCGCTTGACACAAAATGATAAAACATTTTCTAGCAGCAAAATTTGTCTTCCATGCAAAAGTTCGCTTGAAAATGGAAAACTGCCAAAGTTTGCAACACCTAGCCAAATAAGATGTAATACACCACTACTAGTTGTAAGTGCTCTTATAGATCTTGAAGAGAGACTTGTGTCTTTGTGAATTGTATTTGCACAAATCAGACCCTAGGACTATAAATGACCCCAAATGGGCTTAACAGGATCAATTATTATTGGGTCTATCTAACTAGATGTTGTGCAAAAATCCTTTCCAAAATTCATTAGCGATACAATGGCAATTGTTGTGGCTCTGAGAAGACACTTGCAATACAAGAATGCATATCATATAGGTAAAGTGCCTGTGCATATTGTCATGAAAGAATTAAAATAATTATGTTCTAGGGACTTGTACAAAGCACATAACATTTGTATAAATGAGAACTGGAGAAGTGTTCTTGGAGAAAGGGATGATAACTCTGCACAGACTCTCGAAACTGCTAGTGAATTTGATACAAGCGATGAATCGGATACTGAAACACCTTCTGAGACATTAGTACATGGATTCATTGATTCACAACGCATTCTTGACTTGCAAGACAAGATTGTCGAAATTGCACCTGTTGAGGGGAAACATCCACTTGGAATATTCAAGGACAAATTTGCAGATGAAATGAAATTCCCAACACTATTCTATGGAGACCCATGTCCCAGTGGCATTACAGAATGATTTAGTTATCATAAAATAGTACGATGGGAGCTGCTACATTCAAGCAGTGGCTTCTCCTGTCACATAACAAATTTATTTTTCAAAACAATGTGCATAATAATAGAGCAAGTGTTGTATTTCATGTGGGTGCGAATAAGAAAAGGCAAGATGCAAGGAATAAAGTTGTTGGCCAAAGATGTCAAGTACAAAGTTGTAACAAAATAGATTTCAAAAACATTCGCATCTCTCCTGACTATTTGCAACAAAACAAGAAAACTATTTTTGCAATGATCCGAAAATTTCGACCGTCAACATTTTTCATCACATTTACAAGTGGAGAGCATCATTGGGATCCATTGGTGGCTACGATATCTGACTTACATAAGAACAGGAAACGTGAAAAACAAACAGATACACTGGAAAATGATAGCATTGACTACCTCTTAAGAAAAGACCCGGTGACATGTACTAGCTACTATAGACATAGAATAAATGCTTTGAGGCAATTGATATGCCATGATGAAACGTTTTTTGAAAAAATATCGGACTACTTTTTTGTGACTGAATTCTAGAATAAGGGGAGTGAACATGACCACACACTATTGTAGATAGAGGGTGCACTGGTCTATGGAGATGACAACAACTCAGAGATCAAACAGTTTGTGGACAAATACATAACATGCAACATAGATCATTTGGATCTAGAACTTGCCAAAGTTCATAGACATTATCATACAAAAAGTTGTAAAAAATGAAAAAACTGACATTGCAGATACAAATTCCATGTGTCGCTAATGAGAACAACAAGAATCATAGAGCCACTTGGTTTAGAGGACAATGTTTCCATTGAGAAATCTAGATCCTTGTTCGCATTTCTAGAACAACGAGAATTTGATGGGTTAATGAGATTCGATGAATTCTTGACATAGCTAAAACTAACAGAAGATGAGTACATCCAAGCCATACA
This sequence comes from Picea glauca, assembly GCA_000966675.3. Taxonomy (NCBI): domain Eukaryota; kingdom Viridiplantae; phylum Streptophyta; class Pinopsida; order Pinales; family Pinaceae; genus Picea; species Picea glauca. The sequence continues at coordinate 602,333 of JZKD02S2249471.1, read as the reverse complement.
ATGTACGCTTAAAAAAACAACATTTTTTCTTAAACGAAAACTCTCCCATATCTAGAACAACAGTTTCTCCTAGGAAATGTCAGTTATGTGGAATGAAAATACAGATGCGTAGTATGCCTTCAATGCATATGTTGTAGCATCGTATTGTACCTCATATATGATAAAGTTTGACAAATCCATGACAAGTGCATTCAGAAGAACACGGAAAGAACATGAAAGAAGTCATATTGATGCTATGCAAATGATATGCATGCTTGGTAATACATTACCTAATCTTCAACAAATGTTTTCTCGACAAGCAGTCCACATTTCACTTTCCCTACCCCTCAATTATTGTTTAAGAAAATGTGTCTTCATAAACACATATCCACTTGAGAAATGCACATTTGTACTTAAACCCTTGTCTTTCCTACAACAAGAACCTGACAATTCAGAGGACATTCTTTGTCACTCTATTATTGATTATTACCTCCAGTGTCCATCTCTTATTAAGCATATCTGCTTAGCAGAATTTGTATTGCATTACAAAAAAAATGATGCACCCATATCAAAAGGAAAAAAATTGTCTATGATACGATTTTTCAAATACAACAAACATACTGACTATGAAAACTATTGTAGAGAAAAATTATTGTTATATTTTTCGTTCGATGAAAACAAAAACACATTAAAACATAACTTCCCTACATGAGAAGTTGTGTATGTTGCCTCTGAGACTATATTGAAAACCAATGAATGATGAATCTAGATTTACTTACAATCTTAATCCAACATGGGGTGATCTATAAAGTGAAATTAATGAACTAGAAAACCCTCACATTCCATATGAGACATTCACAAACCGAAAAACAACTAGACATCGATGCGAGTCCTATAACTTACAAGCAAATTTTCCTTGTCCTCAAGAATACAACATTGAAAAATGTATCAATATTGGTTTTCAAGTCACAAAACATCCTTTTGTTATTGAAAATAATTAATACCACATAATCAGACGCTTGTTGAATCAAGAACAACAAACAATTATAAAGTACATTGCACTTTAAAAACACTTGAACATGCACACTCTTGTTCACTTGTTCCTTATAGGAGGAGCAGGAACAGGGAAGACATTCAATAAAAAATCACTATTCCAAATGCTTATAAGAATCTATGATTCAAACAATTCCTTTGATCCTATGAAACCAAAGGGCCCAATAGTTTCATATACAGGAAAAGTTGCATATAATGCAGGTAGAACAATAGTCCACTCTGGATTTTTTATGCCTTTTAACAAGTCATAGTTTCTTCCACTCAGCAAGGAAATGTTAGATACCTTTTCTAAGATTTATTATGAATTGCAACTTGTCTTCATACATGAGGCATCTTTGATTGGAATTCACTTGTATTCCATTGACATCTGGTAAAGAAACATAAAACATATGCAAACAAAATACTTTGGAAACATTGACATGATATTCTTTGGGGATCTTTACCTGGCATAGCCCATCCAAGATTCTTTGATATTTGAACAGGCTACGGTCAACATGAAAACAATGACACATAACTTCTGGAAATACAATATTAAATGCTTTGAACTACATACTACAATGCGCCATACAAATGAAACTTTTATTGCAATTTTGAATAGAATGCGGACAGATAGCCAAACACACGATGAATTATCATATATCAATTTGAGGTGCATGTGACCTACACCAACAGAGCCAACCTTCCCTTACCCGTTCTACATGAATAGGGATGTTGAAATGAATAAGAGGTTCATTGTAATGTACCTCAAATTTTCCAAATAAAAAAAACAATTCTGAGGACCATTAATCTTCAATTTAATCTAGCAGACTTGTAGTTAAGAGAAGGAGGTATTTATCATCATTGTTAATATCTGTGATATTTATTATGTTTTTATTATCAAAACGATGAACAATCATTTATGAACATTTCTACTCCAACTTAACTCACACTGAACAAATCTCCTATATGAATTAATCTCCACATTTTAACATTCACCTTTTTATATCCAACAATACGAGAGATATTCTCACACTTATATATATATATATATATATATATATATATATATATATATTAGACTTAGGACTCATAGTCCTATACTCTTTCCTAAGCATAGGCTTCTATGCTTGCACATAACGGAAAACCTCATTTGAATTTCGAAATAAAACTCATATGCCATGCACAATATAATGGGGTCGAGAATATACACCCTTAGTGAAAGGTTATCAACCGACCATAAGGTATTTAACATTACTTTACATGGAAGAACAAAATAGAGTGAACCCCTGTGATTATTGGTTATTTATAGGTCTTCCTATTACTATTAACATAAAGGTTTTGTTAGCAAAATTAACCATAAAAAAATTGTATCCCTACCTTAACTGAACGATGTCTTAACTAAACGATAGCAGTTAGGGTTAGATGGTTCAATGTATCATTCCATGAATGAAAATGTCCTTCACTTTGCATTAACCTAATAAGGAACGAGAGTTCGTTTCAGTCGCAAGTTAAACCTCTGAACAGGTCATTAATGGAGACCCTGTGAATGCGAACCCTAAGGCTATCACTAGACCCCTCATCCAATATGATCGTGCCATATATGCCCCATCACATGGCCAAATCAAGCCTCCGTACAATCATCATTTACTCCGTGTAGTAAGGGTTTTATAGGGCTCCATGAGTTTTCGTCTTTGTGAAGTTTCAAATTAGCTCCGTGTTTTCACAGCGAGGGAGGTCGACGACCTGGAGGATTCTCACCCTATGGAAGAATGAAATTATACCTGAATTCCTTGGTAAGTCATCATACTTCCTATGTTCTAATGGTTGGATTGAACCTTCGGGGTTTTCGTTATAGTGGAAAATAATACTCTGTACTGCAAATTCTTTTTACAATTTTCAGTGAAGGGTTTTTCCCCATTATCGTTAAAATGTTCCTCAACTCTCTGGGATATTTCCAGTCCTGGATAAGTAGAATTATCGGCCTTTTATCCTCAAAAATTCCTGAAAAGGCTTGGGATTCCGCCTTCTTGTTTCTGACTTCAACAAATTTACACAGGCATTGTTTCGTATGTATTTACTGTTAGGGTTTTCATTGTTCCCCTACATTCTTTTACAATTCATCTATTTTTATTTGTTGTTATCTGGCATTGAGCCTCTATGAGACCACATGGGGGTTCTAGTCCAGAATTTGAAAAACCCACATTGTGTATTGCATGTTATATTGTGTTTTTACTTGGGAACCCACCCTTATGTACGATTTATTAGGCCACTAGCTAGCTCTTACGATTGTAATGTCTTCTTAAATATTACTGTATTTTCATTCGGTACATAATATAATGTGGGGGTTCTGTGTCCCAAACAATTAATTAAGGAATACCTTGCAGCATACAAATAATTGAGTCTATAATCAATTCTTGGGTTAAGGTGTTTCATTCTGTTATTATTGTTTTCTGTGTGTGGTAAACACCATTCAAATCTTGGTAAATTCGGCAATAATGTTAACTCTATATTTAAACTTCGATTAAAAGAATCCTCTTCAGCACAAACAATCAGTTCATGTTATATTTTCATGACAACATTGGCATATAGGATTTAAATATATGTTTAAATTTTGAGCAATGCATTCGGCCTACTCTCACTGTGTGAACCCATGCAGTTCAGATTTTCAATGTTAATGTTGTTTGATTATTTCATTTCTTGAAGAGTTTGATTTAAAAAATTTGGTAACCAATTATAATGATGGGACCATGTTGTTGCTAGGGTACCCATCAAGAAGTTCTTGGACCACCCTCCCCTTTGGCCTGGGATGTCTGCTCAACCAAAAGATGACAGCGAAAAGACAACAAGGTCTCCAAGTCGCAAGTTAAGTGCAACTCTGTATAAACCTTTCATGTCATTAATCATTCTATTGAAAGTTACACTCGTCGTACTTCTGTTGAATAATACTAATAATGATTTGTTTTTTCTTGCAGGGACTTCAACCATGCAAAATTTTGAATGCAGGCCCCAACCATATGCACAAAAGGTATTTGGGTTTCATTTCGCGTCTCTTAGAAGAGTGCCCTAGGTTTCTAAGGATTGATACAATTGTAAATCTAGAATCCTATCATCGTGCGTGGAATTGTTCATTCATAATGATAGTCGATTCTTTAACTTTGTATCTTCAATTTTAATGGAAGGGCATAATGATCAAAACCTTTTTACTGTGTAAAATAAATGAATGGGATATACTGAACATGGTTGTATCATTATTCAAGTTCTATAGTCGGTTTAGATGGAAATAAGAATAGTCCCTTCTTTCAGACTAACAGATCTGTTATATAAATATTTTTTGAATGAATAGCAACATGTATCTGTGAACAGTAATTCTATCTTGACTCTTTCCAAGTTTACTTTGGATCTTATAGAGAAATTCAAACAATTTCTTGTTTAATCCTATAGCTTTTCCATTTTCTATTATTACTATAGTAGTCCTATGTGTATTGAAGATATATAGTTCGAGGGTGTATACTCTTCACTTCATTTAGTTTTACTACTATATCATTTTATTCCATAATTTTGTTTGTGATAGTTTGAACTATTTGTTTTCATTTCAAATCCTCATTTTGTGGCTACTTGAAACTATTTGTTTTCATTTCAGAACATTGCTTTGTGATTACTTGAAACTATTCATTTTCACTTCAGTACTTTGTTTTGTGACTATCGAAACTATTCGTTTTCATTGGCATTAATGGAAATTGATGGAATTTACACAATAGGTAACTAAAAGAGTATGAGGCTTTTGGTATAGCTAGCTATGCATATATATATTCATCTCTATATAATTGTATCCATAGTAATTCATATTGTATGTAATAAATTCTAGTTTGGAATGACATCAATACAGTCTAATCGTCATAGCCCTTTAATTCTACTTGTGTATTTGGTATATAATAAAATATATATGTTTAATTCTAAGCTCTCAAGCTTATTTCCAGATTTCTCTTACTAATGAGATACATTAAGACTGTACAAATTATACTATATTTACTTCATTTCAACAGTAATAAATCAATACGATGATTCGTCCGAAATTAAAATGATGTCCTAGAGAGATATGATTGTACATATATATGTATATTGAAATCTCAGTTTTACTTCTGAAATCTCCTTTAGCGTTGCACAGTCTACAATTTACATTCAAATTGAATATCTATATGTAAATGAATCACCTATCTGGTAGGGATTTTCTAGTACAGTATTTGAATTCATATTCTATTTAACATAGATTTATCTCCCAATATAATTTCGTAAATAAATTCCATCCCAGCCAAGATAAATAGAAAGGTTTCTTAACTTATGAAATTGAAAACTGTAAGGGTTTGTCCTACATTTCACTTCATTCCATCAAAATTAAAAAAACAGAAAAATTCATCCATATTTAAACAGATGCATTCGAATAACCAATAATTCAATAATATTCAACCAGAGAATGAATAGATAAAACATATTTGATTAGTTTATGAACAAAAAATGGAACAACCAAGTTCCTTCCAACCTTAGAACATAACAACCAATTTACTTGTCGCGTTCACCCACTAGCCTGACCATGAATCCATGAGTGTGAACTTAGAACTCCTCCTCAGCAATAGCCCTTAAGTTTCAACAAATTCTCTTTGCCTCACACCAAGAAATTAGTGTTCATAACAACAAGAGATCATTCCTCTTCCTCTGCATACTAGGCAGTGTCCTTCCTCCTCCCATATATCAAAATCAATTGTGCCTAGGTCTTTTTCCCCTTGGGAATTTTCAGATCCTTCCAAATCCCTGATTTTTAGGGGCTTCCAATGGCCAAATTCTTGATTTTCCACTTGTCACATTAATCCCTGAGGTAGTTCCAACATGTTCCACACTCGTGGAATCATGGTCAACTAATTTTAACTTGGTTGCTCCATTTGTCCTTCAACAATAAATGTAAAATATTTTGTTTAATAAAAGTGTCATAGTCAAATAGTTAATTCGGTCAATTGGGTCTCTACCCAACAGTCATAATCATCAATTTCAATTAACTAAATTGGAAATTAAAAATTTCCATAAATTGAAATAATTTTCCAATTTCGAGTTTACCAAAAACGAACATAATTTCATAAGACAATTCACACATAAAAAAAAAAAAAAAAATTTGGGGATGTTACATCCTTTCCCCCTTCAATAAAACATTGTTCTCAGTCTTCGTCCCTTTCTCGGAACAAGATTGGATGATATTTCTACAAATTTCCCTCCAACTCCGAGGTGGCCTTCTCAGGGATAAAGTGCTTCCATTGCATTTTTACCTGGCGACGACTCTCTTCTAAAGTGTTATTTCTCTCCTGTCCAGAATGCAGAGAGGTTTCACTTGGAACTCACCTTCTAGTTTCACCTGCACCAATTTCCAATCGATCATATGAGTAGGGTAATGAACATAATTCTTTAACAAAGAAACATGAAAGACATTATGAATTTTTAGATCGGCAGGAACTGCAAGTTGGTATGCTACGGGTCCAATTCGAGCTAAGATATCGAAAGGGACACAAAACCTGGTTGCCAACTTGGCACAATTCCCTAACCTTAGTGAACTTTTTCAAGCTTTGAATTTTAAATAGACATGGTCTCCCGCTTGAAATTCGAGGTGTCTTCTTTTCTGGTCCGCGTAACTTTTATGTATGTCCCGAGCCTCTTTTAAATTATGGTGTACTCTTATTACCGTATTCTCCATTTCCTGGAGCATTTATGGTCCCACCATGACTCTATCAACTAGGTTATCCCATCTAATTGGATTCGTACACTTTTTTTCTTACAACACTTCAAAGGGGATCATTTTAGTCGATGTTTGGTAACCATTGTTGTATGCAAATTCCACCAAGTGTAAGTAGTCTTCCCACTTTCTTGGTTTTGTCCTTACATACTTGCATAACATATCTTCTACGATTTGGTTTGTTTGTTTGGTCTGCCCATCCGTTTGTGGATGAGAATTGCAGCTGAAATTCAAGTTACTATTTAACCCTGCAAATAATTCTTTCCAAAAAGTTGATGTAAATTTTACGTCTCTATCCAAAATCACCATTTTAGGAATACCATGCAGTCTAAAAATTTATTTCATGAATATTTCAGTGATGTTAATAGCTTTAAAAGTAGACTTTACAGGAATGAAGTGTGCAGTCTTACTAAGTTTATCGATTACCACCATAATTGAATCATTTTGTTTTTGAGTGCTAGGCAAACCTGTAATAAAGTCCAGTGATATAGTCTCCCATTTCCATTATGGCACAGGTAAGGGCTACAATAGGTCAGCTGGATGCTAGTGTTCAGGTTTTACCTGCTGACAATCTTGACACTTAGCTAAGTATTCTGCTATTTTTCCCTTCATATTAGGCCAATAAAATAACTTCCTTAGTGTTGTTATCATTTTCTGGTATCCCGGATGACCATAATATGGTTTCTTGTGTACTTTGTCCAAAACTATTAACTTTAATTATGTTGAATCTGGTATATATATTATGTTTTTAAGTCGTAGTAGACAATTTCTACCCAAACTTAGATATGTTTTATCTAAATTTTCTATATTGTTCTGTAATTATACCATAGTTTTAGTGCAATTTTCATCGTTATTACCTTCAACCTTTATCTTCTTCTCAAGATCTCTTTATGCCCTGCTAATGTTTAATTCAAGCAACCCATGAAATCTTCTGCTTAAGGAATCAACCACCTTGTTTTCCTTACCCTTGATATGTCTTACCTCAAATTCAAATTCTCTCAAGAAGGCCAACCATCTTGCTTGCCTTGCATTAAGGTGATGCAGGAGCATCTACGACTCAACCAAGCGAGCCAGCATGGAGGAAAGAGGAGAACAGTTGGATAGCACGAGCGCATACATTTTTGAATTACTTTGAAAAGATCGTTGTGGTGTCATTTGAAGGAAGGCATTCAAATCCGGGTGCATTTGTAGTGTAATATAGATAAGAAGGAATTTAATAGTTTTAATGCTGGTAGGTAGGAGTTAACTGTAGATTAGACAGGTTTTACTTTCGAGAGGGAAAACGGAGTATAGACACCCTCCCTTGTATCATTGTATTAGGAGCATTAGCATTCTGAGAAGAAGAGGAGCAGACCAGAGAATTTGTGGAGAACTTCCATGTACAGACATTGAATTAATAGGAAAGACTTTGATTCAATTCCATGGATGTGTTTGATCTCTGTGTGTTGTTGATATTATGCTTGTGCATGTTTGCTTCTTTTTATTCTTATCTTTTATATGTTGCATATGTGATTGCATACCAGGTTCGAAACCTGAGAGAATGAGTGAATGAGTTTCAATTGTTTCTCTGTTTGAGCCAGGAGATTCCTGCATAAAGTGCAGTGGAATTCCTCTGCATAGAGTGCGTTGCGGAGGCTAAAACAGTTGAACTTTGTTCTCATTTTTCCCATAGTGAATTGGGTTATTCGAACCATGTAGGAGAGTGCAGGTTGGGTTGAATTCTCAGTGACAAGTCTGAGAAAGGAAAGGTCAGGTTGGTTGTAGATGCGAGGGCACAGGACCTGGAAGACTTCAGCACTGAGGAAAGTGGTTGAAGGTCGAGCACGGGGAGCGTATTCGAGAGGACCTCTGGAGGGGTCAGAGAGGGAAAAAAAGCTCAGGAGGGATAGTTCCTTACAGGTGTTGTGAGAACAGACCCCGGAGGAGCGTGAACAGAATCGAGCCTTGGGAGCAGGAAGAACTCTCCAAGAGGAAGAGAATCGATGACTTGAACTGCTAGAAGAAAGATATTTCCAAGCGCAAGTATAATCCATATGCCATCGTGCATCGGCATAGCGGGGTTAGCGAGTGCAAGAGCTGCATGCACGTCGAAAATCGTGAGTCGCGATCCCCCGATTTAATCGGAGCCATCGATCGTTGGAGGGACAGGTGGCACGAGATCCCTAGAATTCGAGGCTCGGCATTGCGGTAGTTGCAAAGTCGAAAGGAGCACGGAGAAATCACGAGAGCGCGAGTTGCAACGGGTCCCACGGAGATTGTGTGGAGTATAACATGTGGCATCGGCACCTCGGTACTTGGGGTTCCGAAATACAAAGGCTCAGCATCGCGAGTGGCGATATCCCGAGGTATAGACCGTTGACCATCGGGGATTGGGATTTCGGAGTTTGATTGCACAAGGACAGTGTTGCAAGCCTCGCGATATCGCGAGACCCGATCTCCCGATACGCGAAGAGGAGATTGCCGAGAAGACTATGGGTAAAGAATTCCCAAGGGAATTGGAAGAGCTGTCGACTCTTCGAACTGAGATATTGAAGGTCCTGGGGAGCGTGACCGCCCGCTGAGGGGTAGGTTGACGTCAGGTGGTATCAGAGCCTGGAACTGTCTATATATTTCAGGCGAAAGGAGAAAGGAAGGATACTCTGATACACATGACTTACGTCAGGTGGTATCAGAGCCGCTTTTGGAGCTCTCTTTGTTTGGGTAGCAGAGAGAAGTAGAAGACATAATGCCACCGCGAAGGGAGAGGTAGTGACCTGATCATGAAGACAGGAATGCCCGAAGAAGGGGTAGGCCAGCAGGCAACCCGGAGATGGAACGTCAGATACGATATCTCAGGGAAAGACTCGAAGAGATGGAGACCACCCAGAGGCGTGGAGCTGGTACGACAGAGTTCAGTGATCCTGAGGTTGAAGAGGAAGTTGGACACGACCAAGACGAGGTCGCTGCAGAAGATGCCTCGACAGAGAGGTTGATAAGGGCCATTTCGAGGATGAGCTCAAAGACTAAGATGGACATTCACATCGATGAGGGAAGGCTGAACGTAGAGGAATTGCTGGATTGGATCCGAACACTCGACACCTACTTGGATTAGGAGGACATCGAAGAGGACAAGAAGATAAGGCATGCCGTCACGAAGCTGAAGGGTCATGCAGCCTTATGGTGGGACGAACTGCAGGAAGAAAGACGTTCCAAGGGAAAACAAAAGATCAAAAGCTAGGATCGGATGATCGCCAAGATGAAGGCAAAATTCATTCCGAGGGATTACCAGATCACTTTGTTCAGGCGCATGCAGAACCTGAGACAGAAACTGATGACGGTGAAGGAGTACACTGAAGAATTCTATAGGCTCAACATTCGAGTTGGTCATCGGGAGAGTGATGATGAAAAGGTGGTGAGATACCTGAATGGTCTCAGGTATTATATTCAGGACGAGTTGAGCATGGTTACCATCCGCACTATTGAGGATGTGTACCAGATGGCTTTGAAAGCCGAAGAAAAGATGAGCCGCAGACAAGGTCAGCGAGGGTGAGGCAGAAGTCAACCCAGAGGAAAAGTTGTTGTTCAAGAGAGAACACAGAAGCCTAAGGAGGATTGGAAGAGGCCTCAGGGGAAAGATGAAAGAGGTGGAACCTCACAGCAGAGGCAACAAAATTTTGAGCCGAGGAGGCCGCAAGATGATCAGCAAAGAGGATATGCTGACGTGAACACATTTCCTTGTACCTGAGGTCGAGGCAGAGGTCGAGGAGGATTTATCACATGTTTCACATGTGGTAAAGATGGACACAAAGCCGTTGACTGTCCAGATAGGAAAATGGACGAAGGAAAAGCTCATGTTGCTGAGGCGCAGAGGCGTGATGTTGAGGATGAAGAAACTGGAAGTGGAGAGTCACTGACAGTGGATAAGGCTCTCTTGACACCTGAGAAAGAGGTGGACATCTCAGTGCAAAGATGCAGACTGTTCCAGACGACTTGCAAGACCAAGGGCTGGAAATGCAAGGTCATAGTGGACAGCGGAAGCACCAATAATCTCGTTTCAACCGAGATGGTGGAGAAACTGGAGCTGAAAATGCACAAGCACCCGAGTCCATACAAGGTGACATGGTTACAGAAAGGACACCAGGTATGTGTTACAAAACAATGCTTGGTCAATTTTAAAATGAGTGAATATAAGGATGAGATCCTGTGTGATGTCCTTCCCATGGATGTCTGTCATGTTTTATTGGGAAGACCATGGAAGTATGATCGACATGTTGTTCATGATGGGAGAATGAACACATACACCTTGGAGAAGGATGGGAGATCCCATATGTTTCTTCCGATGAAGGATAAGGTGGTCAAGCCAGAAGTGAACAATACCATACTTCTCATGAGTGGAAAAGAACTTCTCACGGAGATGGAGAAGAATGAGGATCCACAATTCTTTGTTGTCAGGAAGCCGAGAATTGTCCTGACAAGCACAAGAGTGGATGACTTGCCAGAGGAGATTCAGCAACTGCTGGGAGAGTTTGTTGATATCATCGTGGATGAACTACCACGTTCATTACCACTGATGAGGAGCTTGAATCACCACATTGACCTCATACCTGGAGCAAGTCTACCAAACAAGGCAACGTACAGGTTGACACCTCAGGAGAATGAGGAGGTCAAAAGGAAGGTACAAGATCTGCAGGACAAAGGACTAGTCAGAGAAAGTCTGAGTCCATGTGTCGTTCCAACGGTACTGAGTCCGAAGAAGGATGGAGGCTGGAGGATGTGTATAGACTCCACGACGATTAATAAGATCACCATCAGGTACAGGTTTCCGATGCCGAGAATGGACGACTTGATGGACTGCCTGAGTGGGGAAAATTACTTCTCCAAGATAGATCTCAAGAGTGGATATCATCAGATCCAGATGAGAGAGGGAGATGAATGGAAGATAGCATTCAAAACAAATGAGGGTTTGTACGAATGGATGGTCATGCCGTTTGGTTTGACAAACGTGCCAAGCACATTCATGAGGCTGATGAATGAAGTCCTGCGGGAATTCATTGGCAAATTTGTGGTCGTATACCTGGACGACATATTGATTTTCAGCAAGACCAAGGCTGAACACTTAAGGCACTTAGCCACTGTGATGAGAAGATTACAGCAGGAGAAGCTGCTGATAAATTTGAAGAAGTGTTCCTTCATGCAGACAAAACTCATTTATTTGGGTTTTGTAATTTCGGCAAATGAGTTGAAGATGGATCCTGAGAAGGTTGAAGTAATCAGGAATTGGCCATCGCCGAGGAATGTCTTTGAGATAAGAAGCTTCCATGGACTTGCTAGTTTCTACCGAAAGTTCATTCGTAACTTCAGTGGAATTAGCACCGCAATGATGGACACTGTGAAAAAGTGGCACAAGGTTTTTCAGTGGACAGTCGAGGCTGAGAGAAGCTTCAATCTGTTGAAGAAAAAGATAACAGAGCAGCCAGTGTTAGTGCTGCCTGATTTTCAGAAGACCTTCCAGGTGAAGTGTGACGCTAGTGGGTATGCTGTTGGAGGGGTTCTGAGTCAGGATGACAGACCTGTGGCATATTACAGCGAGAAGCTGGATGATGCAAAATTGAAATACTCCACATATGATAAAGATTTTATGCCATTATCTAGGCATTGAAGAAGTGGAGGCATTATTTGATACCCAAGGAGTTTGTGTTGTACAACGACAACCATGCATTTCAGTTCGTGAGTCAGCAAGAGAAGCTGAATCAAAAGCATGCGAAATGGGTGGAATATATGCAGAATTTCACCTTTGTCATAAAGCACATTTAGGGGACTGCGAACAAGGTGGCAGATGCCTTGAGCTGAAAATGTTTAATGCTACAGGAGTTCAGGATCAAAATGCTGGGTTTTGAGAACCTGAAAGACATGTATGTGGGTGATGTTGATTTTGCAGAGGCATATGAGGCAGTCGCGAACCCAGTTCTCAGGGATCGAAGCCCTTGGATTGATTTCATGATCCAGGATGGATTGTTGTTTCGGGGCAATCAACTGTGCATTCCAAATTTCTCTATGAGAGAGAATTTGGTGAAGGAAAAGCATAGTGGTGGATTAGCACGTCATTTCGGGCATGACAAAACGTTCGCCAAGCTGAGTGAATCATATTTCTAGCCGGGCATGCATGCAGATGTTAGACGGTTCATTGAAAGATGCAGGATTTGTCAACACACGAAGGGCTGGAAGAAGAACATAGGGTTATATTAGCCGTTGCCCATACCTGAGAGACCATGGGAGGCCATCAGTATGGATTTTGTTTTGGGATTACCGAGAATGCAGCGAGGGGTTGATTCCATCTTTGTGGTGGTGGATAGGTTCTCAAAGATGGCACATTTTATTGCGTGTCATAAGACTAGTGATGCAACACACATAGCAAATTTGTTTTTCAAAGAGATTGTTCGGTTGCATGGATTGCCCAGGAGCATAGTCTCGGATCGGGATACGAAGTTCATAGGTCACTTTTGGAGGATGCTATGGAAGAATCTGGGGACTGACTTGGCATTCAACTCAGCATATCATCCGCAGACAGATGGACAGACCGAGGTGGTGAATAGAAGCCTCGGAGACTTGTTGAGAAGCCTGGTGACTGAGCATCACACCAGTTTGGATCAGATCCTACCACAGGCAGAGTTTGCGTACAACGATTCGGTGAATCGGAGTATAGGTAAGAGCCCGTTCCAAATTTTGTATGGGACATAGCCAAGAGGAGTGTCTGAGCTCAGGGAGCCAGAACAGGCTGAAACGAGCAGCGTGAGAGCTGAGGAATTCACTGAAGCAATGCAAGCACTTCACACACAGGTGAAGCAGTGACTGATGAAAGCGAACCAGGAATACAAGTGCAGAGATGATCAACGGAAGAGACAACTTCAGTTTGAAGTTGGTGACATGGTTCTGGCACACTTGAGGAAGGAAAGGTTCCCAAGGGGAACGTATAACAAGCTCAAGATGAAGAAAATTGGGTCGTGCCGAATCCTGAGGAAATTTGGCGAAAATACATATGAGCTTGAGTTGCCAGAGGGCATCGGGATATCTCCGATTTTCAACATTTCGGATTTATACCCCTACAGGGTTGAAGAAGAAGGCACTGGAACTGAGGAACCAGTGATTCAGTGGCAGAAACAATTACCAGCTGCACAGAAACCACAGATGGAGTGCATACTGGAGAAACGAGCAGGTAGGAAGACTAGGAGGAAGCAATATTTTGAGTACCTAGTGAAATGGAAGAATCACCCAGTGGAGGATGCCAGCTGGGAAACAGAAGCAGTTATATAAAAGCATGGGCACACCGTGAAATAGCTCATGGACAGGATCCCATGAAATCTTTTGAGCTGAGGAGTATGATGCAGGAGCATCTACAACTCAACCAAGTGAGCCAGCGTGGAGGAAAGAGGAGAACGACTAGACAACACCAGTGCATACATTTTTGAATTACTTTGAAAAGATCATTGTGCTGTCATTTGAAGGAAGACATTCAAAGCCGGGCGCATTTTTAGTGTAATATAGATAAGAAGGTATTTAATAGTTTTAATGCTAGTAGATAGGAGTTAACTGTAGATTAGACAGGTTTTACTTTCGAGAGGGAAAACGAAGTATAAACACCCTCCCTTGTATCATTGTATTAAGAGCATTAGCATTCTGAGAGGAAGAGGAGAAGACCAGAGAATTTGTGGAGAACTTCCATGTACAAACATTGAATTAATAGGAAAGACTTTGATTCAATTCCATGGATGTGTTTGATCTCTGTGTGTTGTTGATATTATGCTTGTGCATGTTTGCTTCTTTTTATGCTTATCTTTTATATGTTGCATATGTGATTGCATACCAGGTTCAAAACCTGAGAGAATGAGTGAATTAGTTTCAATTGTTTCTCTGTTTGAGTCAGGAGATTCTTGCATAAAGTGCAGTGGAATTCCTCTGCATAGAGTGCGTTGAGGAGGCTAAAACAGTTGAACTTTGTTCTCGTTTTTCCCAGAGTGAATTGGGTTATTCGAACCGTGCAGGCAAGTGCAAGTTGGGTTGAATTCTCAGTGACAAGTCTGAGAAAGGAAAGGTTAGGTTGGTTGTAGCTGCGAGGGCACAGAACCTGGAAGACTTCAGCACTGAGGAAAGTGGTTGAACGTCAAGCACGGGGAGCGTATTCGAGAGGACCTCTGGAGGGGTCAGAGAGGGAAAGAAAGCTCAGGAGGGATAGTTTCTTACAGGTGTTGTGAGAACAGACCCCGGAGGAGCGTGAACAGAATCAAGCCTTGGGAGCAGGAAGAACTATCCAAGAGGAAGAGAATCGACGACTTGAACTGCTGGAAGAAAGAGATTTCCAAGAGCAAGTATAATCCATCTTCCATCGCGCATCGGCATAGCAGGGTTGGTGAGTGCAAGAGCTGCATGCACGTCGAAAATCGTGAGTCGCGATCCCCCGATTTAATCGGAGCCGTCAATCGTTGGAGGGACAGGTGGAATGAGATCCCCAGAATTCGGGGCTCGACATTTCGGCGGTTGCAAAGTCGAAAGGAGCACGGAGAAATCGCGAGAGCACGAGTTGCGACGGGTCCCACGGAGATTGTGTGGAGTATAACACATGGCATCGGCACCTCGGTACTTGGGGTTCCGAAATACAAAGGCTCGGCATCGCGAGTGGCGATATCCCGAGGTATAGACCGTTGACCATCGGGGATCGGGATTTTGGAGTTTGATTGCACAAGGACAGTGTTGCAAGCCTCGCGATATCGCGAGACTCGATCTCCCAATACGCAAAGAGGAGATCGCCGAGAAGACTGTGGGTAAAGAATTCCCGAGGGAATTGGAAGAGCCGTCGACTCTTCGGGCCGAGATATTGAAGGTCCTGGGGAGAGCGACCACCCACTGAGGGGCATGTTGACGTCATAAGGTCTCGTTGATTAAACAAAAATTTCACAACGCTTTTATCCCTCAATAAAAAAAAAATCTTCCCATTATGTAGTGTCGCCACATCTTTAAGGAATGTATTACAACTTCCAACTCTAAGTCGTGAGTGACATAGTTTCGTTAATGATCCTTTAGTTTTCGAGAATCATAACAATTCATGTACCCTTCTTGAGTGAGGACACCACCTAGTCCTTCTTTAATCACATCCACACAGACTGTGAAGTCTTTGTCCGTATTTGCTACCTTTAAAATGAGAGCATTCGTTAACAATTCCTTTAACTTATTAAAATCGTTTTGACATTTATGTGACCAGTTAAACTTAGTCCCCTTCTTTTGTAATGATGTGATAGGGTATGCAATCTTGGAAAACCCCTCAATAAATCTACGGTAATATCTAATGATTCCCATGAATGACCATATGTCCACTACATCCTTTGTAATCAGCCATTCCATGATGGCTCTTATTTTCTCAGGATCGAGTGCAATACCTTCCTCAGATATTACATGTCCTAGGTACTGTATTTTCTTCTGATAGAACTCACATTTATTGAATTTGGCATACAGTTTGTGTTTTCTCAAAGTTTGTAGAACTATCCTTAGGTTCTCTTCATGTTCTTCTTATGTTTTATAATACACAAGGATATCATCAATAAATACCAAAACAAACTTGTCTAAGTACTAATTGAAAATACTGTTCACTAAACACATAAATGTGGCTGGTGTGTTAGTGAGTCCAAACGGTATAATAACAAAATCGTGATGTCCATATCTCATTCATAATGTTATTTTACTTATGTCCTTATCTTTTATTCTAACCTGGTGATAACCAAATATTAAATCTAATTTAGAAAACATCTTTTCCCCACCTACTTGATCAAACAAGTCATTGATCCTAGGTAAGGGGTACTTGTTCTTAATAGTCATTTTGTTTAATTGTCTATAATCGATGCATAATCTCATAGTTCTGTCTTTCTTTTTAATAAAGAGGACTGGTTCTCCACATGGTGAAACACTTGGCTGAATATAGTTCTTGTCCAATAGTTCTTGTAATTGAATTTTTAATTTTGTTAATTCTCACAAACTCATTCGGTAGGGTTCTTTAGACATAGCCGTTGAACAAGGTAGTAAGTCGATAAAAAAGTATATCTCCCTCCTTTGGGGTAGTTCAGGTATCTCATCAACAAACACATCTTTGAAATCATGCAAGATGAAAAAATCCCCCAAGCTAGGTTTGTTTTATTTTTCCAACAAATTTGTCACTTGGATGGCATTAATATAACAACCCTTTCTTATGCATTTCTTAAATTGAATTCTTTAAATCTGTCTAACTGAGATTGATTTTTGTATACCTTGAACTATCCTAATAGTGTCATTTTTGTCTATATACTTGTGTAATTTTCCATAACAATCTAACATTGATTTATGCCCTTTTAACCAATCCATTTTGATAATTATGTCATAAGACCCTAACGGTAGAATATTCAGATTTGTCTTTGTCTTTTGACCACCTAAACTGAACTCGCAATTAGAAATAAAATTAGATACATTTATTTTTGTTCATGTTGCTAGTTTTACTAGCCAAGATTTTGCATATCTTGTTTTCTTAAGTTTATTTAAATCCACTACACCAGTAGTGATTTAACTCAACATAGATCCTGGATCGATTAAAAAAGAAATATGGGTATTGTTAATCTTACCTTCAATTTCCACTACAGTGGATTGGTGGTCATCTTGTTGGCCATCTATGATTGCAATGATCCGATGTAAGCTTCTACCCACATCTCCCACTGTAGAGGCTTGCTATAGGTTGTGAACCATAGTTCTGGCTACTGAATTCAAACGCGGACAGTTCCTCCTTAGGTGAGGTTCCCCACATTCCAATGATTTTAACGTTTCACTGGGGTTGTACCCAAACTTCTTTGTTCCTAGGTTTATTGGTTTACCACCTCCTTGGGTGTTCTGATTGTTGGAGTGAAAATATTTCCTTGGAAAATGATTTTCTACATTTTGAAAAGGAGATGGCTGATATCCCTTCTTTCACTGGTTCATTTGGTCTTGTTTGTTGTCTTTCCAAGCCTTGGGAAATTCTGACCATTGTTTGTATTGGTCGTAACAAATTCGGGCTTTCTTGAAAACTTTGCTCAGCGACTTGGGATTATCAAATTTGATTATGTCTATATAGGACTATGGTAAACATCTTAGGAACCATTGGATTTTAACTTTTTCCTCCCGGATATAAGGCACGAACTTTAGTAATTCCAGGAATTTTTTTATCAAATCATCAATAGCCATTTGACCGAGTCGTAACTCATAAAATTCTTTGGTTTCTATTTCATAGTAACTTTCAGATAGGTACTGTTTCTTAAAGTATTTCTTAAAATCTGACCATTCCATCTATTTTTCCTTTAGGCCTTTAGCCAACTTCAGGTCCTGCCACCATATGATAGTTTTTCCTTTCAGATCATAGATGGCGATTATGACCTTCATATTGTTGGAATAGTTGTATATCTGGAAATAATTCTTTATGTCTAATAACCATGCTTTAGCTTCCTCCCCTATTTTGGATTCCCTGTCAAAGGTAGATGGTTTTTATTATCTTAAACTCTCCCTTAAGGTGGTCTACTTGTTTCCTTTTTCTTCCTATTTTTGTTTTGTCTTCAGCTGAAGGTGTACCTTCGAATGAGCTATCCCCTTTTTCTCCTTCAGGGCCAAAATTCTTGTAGGCTATTTTATTAACCTCTTATTATTGGTTATCGTCCTTTGGTATCTTCTTTGTCACTATACTTCATAGAAGGACTTCATTTATTTCCTGTTGTTCCTATTGTGCCTTTTTCAGTTTCTCATTGTCTGCGTTAAAAACCTGCAACTCCACAATGAGATTTGTCATAGTTTCTAGAACCTCGGTAGGTGAGATTTCATCATTGTTCTTCCTATGATATCCAGGAGGCCTTTTTTTAGGATTCCCCTTGAGTCTAATCTCTTCTTCATCCTGTGCTTCCATGATCACAAAAGAAAAGAAAAAATAATAATTTTTTTTGTAACAATAATGGTTTTTGTTAGTTTTACATGAACAAAAAACATATGTGCTAAGAAAATGGTTTGGTCCTGTTTAAGTTCCAAGCGTTGTAACCTGGCTCTTACACCATATGTAATGTACCTTAAATTTTCCAAATAAATTTATTTTTTCTGAGGAACATTAATCTTCAATTTAATCTAGCAGACTTGTAGTTAAGAGAAGAAGGTATTTATCATCATTGTTAATCTCTTCCAGATTTCTTATGTTATGACTATAAAAATGATGAACAATCATTTTATGAACATTTCTACTCCAACTTAACTCACACTAAACAAAGCTCCTATATGAATTAATCTCCACATTCTAACGTTCACCTTTTTATAACCTTCAATCCTAAAGCTATTCTAT
>JZKD02S2249471.1:552193-581941 GCA_000966675.3 Picea glauca | reverse complement strand
CATTTGAAGAAAAAGGACTATAATTACGTTATTACTGATTCACCCCCCCTCTCAGTAATCCAACAGTTATATGGTGTTGAGCCTCTATGATACCACATGGGGGTTCTGGTCCAGGAGTTGAAAAACCCACACTATGTATTACATGTTATATTTTGTTTTTACTTGGGAACCCACCCTTATGTAGGATTTATCAGGCCACTAGTTAGCTCTTAGGACTGTAATGCCTTCTTAAATATTACTTCATTTCCATTTGGTACATAATATAATGTGGGGGTTTTGTGTCCCGAAAAATTCATTGAGGAATACCCTACAACATACAATTATTTGAGTCTATAATAAATTCTTGGGTTAAGGTGTTTAATTCTATTATTATCATTGTTTGTGTGTGCTAAAACCCATTCGAAGCTTGGTAAATTCGACAAGAATGTTAACTCTATATTTAAACATCTATTAAAAGAATTTTCTTCATCACAGACAATTGGTTCATTTTATATTTTCATGGAGTCATTGGCATATAGCATTTAACTCCATGTTTAAAGTTTGAGCAATGAGTTTGGCCTACTCACACTGCGTGAAGCCATGCAGTTCAAATTTTCAATGTTAATGTTGTTTGTTTATTTCATTTCCTAAAGATTTTGATTTAGATGATTTGGTAAACAATTCTAATGATGGAACCCTATTGTTGCGAGGGTACCCATCATGAATTTCTTATACCACCCTCCCCTTTGGCTTGGGATGTCTACTCAACCAAAACGCAACAGGGAAAATACACCAGGGTCTCCAAGTCGCAAGTCAAGTGAAACTTTTTATAAACCTTTCCTGTCATTAATCATTCTATTGAAAGTTACACTCGTCTTACTTATGTTGAATAATACTAGTAATGATTTGAGTTTCCTTGCAAGGACTTCGACCATGAAAAATTATGGATGCAGGCCCCTGCGATACACACAAAAGGTATTTGGGTTTCATTTCTCTACTCTTAAAAGACTTCCCTAGGTTTCTAAGGATTGATACGATTCTAAATCTAGAATTTTATCATCATGGGTGAAATTGTTCATTCATAAAGATAGTCGATTCTTTAACTCAGTATCTTCAATTTTGACGAAAGGGCATAAGGTATCAAAACCTTATTATTGTGTAAAATAAATTAATGGGATATATTGAACATGGTTGTATCATTATTGAAGTTCTATAATTGGTTTAGATGGAAATACGAACAGTCCCTTCTTTCAGACTAATAGATATGTTATATAAATATTTCTGGAATGAATAGCAACACGTATCTGTGAACAATAATTTTGTCTTGACTCTTTTCTAGTTTACATGGGATCTTATAGAGAAATTTGAATGATTCCTTGTTTAATCATATAGCTTTTCTCTTTTCGATTATTACTATAGTTGGTCTATGCGTATCAAAGATATATGGTTCCATGGTGTATACTCTTTACTTCATTCAGATTTACTACTGTATAATTTTATTCCATAATTTCATTTGTGATAGTCTCAACTATTCGTTTTCATTTCAGAACTTTGGTTTGTGGCTACTTGAAGCTATTCATTTTCATTTCATAACTTCTTTTTGTGATTACTTGAAACTATTTTTTTTCACTTCAGGACTTCGTTTTGTAATTTTCTGAACTATTTGTTTTCATTAACATTAATGGAAATTGATGGAATATACACAATAGGTAATTAAAAGAGTCTGATGGTTTTGGTATAGCCATATATGCATATATATATGCATATCTACATAATTGTATCCATAGTACTTCCTATTTTATGTAATAAATTCTAGTATGGAATGACATCAATACAGTCTAATTGTCATAGCCCTTTATTTCTACCTGTGTATTTGGTCTATAATAAAATATATATTTTTAATTCTAATCTCTCAATTTTATTTCCATAATTCTCTTACTAATGAGATACAGTAAGACTATACGAATTATACTATATTTACTTCATTCCAACAGTAATAAATCAATGGGATGATTCATCCAGAATTAAAAGGATGTCCTACAAAGATACAAATGTACATATATATGTATATTGAATCCCATTTTTACTTTTGAAATCTCCTTTAGAATTGCAAAGTCTATAGTTTACATTCAAATTGAATATCTAGATGTAAATGAATCACCTATCTGGTAGGGATTTTCTAGTACAGTATTCAAACTCATATTCTATTTAACATAGATTTATCTCCCAATATACTTTCATAAATAAATTCCATCCTAGCCAAGATACACATAAAGGTTGATCAACTTATGCAATTAAAAATTGTAAGGGTTTGTCCTACATTTCACTTCATTCCATCAAAATTTAATAAACAAAACAATTCATCCAGATTTAAAGAGATGCATTCTAACAACCAATGATTCAATAATAACCAACCAGAGAAGGAATAGATAAAACATATCTGATTAGTTGCTGAACAACAAGTGGAATATCCAAGCTCCTCCCAACCTTAGAACAAAACAAACAATTTGCTTGTCTCGTTCACCCCCTAGCCTGACCATGAATCCATGAGCGTGAACTTAGAACTCCTCCTCAACAATAGTCCTTCAGTTTCAACAACTTCTCCATGCCTCAGACCAAGCAAGTATTGTTCATAACAACAAGATATTAATCGTCTTCCCCTGCATACTAGGAAGAATATTTCCTCCTCCCATATTCTATATATCAAAAGCAATTGTGCCTAGGTCTTTTTCCCCTTAGGAATTTTTGCATATTTACAAATCCCTTATTTTTAGGGGCTGCCAATTGCCAATTTATTTATTTTCCACTTGTCACATTCATCCCTGAGGTAGTTTCAACATGTTCCCCACTCATGGAGTCATGGTCAGCTGATTTTAACGTGGTTGTTCCATTTGTCCCTTAAGAATAAATGTAAAATATTTTGTTTCATACAAGTGTCATAGTCAAATAGTTAGTTGGGTCAATCAGGTCTCTACCCAACAATCATAATCATCAATTACAATTAACTAAATTCAAAATTCAGAATTGTCATAAATGAAAATAATTTTTCGATTTCGAATTTACCAAAAACGACAATAATTTGACAAGCAATTTCATACTTAAAAATAATAATTTGTTTTTGGGGATGTTACATTCATGTTGTCGCTCATTTCTGGTGATGATATCATCATCAATTCAATTGAAATCGAGGAAGACAATCATGGAAATGTGCCACATCATGAACATACAACCAATTTACCATTGCAACTTGCATGAAAGTAGACATGTTGGTTGAAATAAATGCCCGCAACTATGATTCATAGGATGGCTTGGTCAATGGTGCAGATGGAATACTCAAAGGCTATACCAAAAAAAAAAAAATTGATGTCCTCTGGATTAAGTTTCATGAGCCGCATATAGCTCACCGACAATTAAGCAAGTTGGCCTATCTATATAATTCAAACACTGCAAGCGATTGGACACCTATCTTGCGAATATCAAAACCAGTATCGACATAAGCAAAGACAGGTCGACTGAAGGTTTTAAACCAGTCTCCAATTAAACTTGCATGTGCACTTACAATCAACAGATTGCAAGGACTAACACTTGATAGTGTTGGATTTGATCCTACTGGAATTCGAATACATGGACTTGTATACACAACATTGTCCCATGTCCTAAGTATAGAATCCTTGTATTTTCTAAGCCCTCGTACAACAGATAACTTCAAATTCAAACACAAAGTTTATATTGAGATGAAATGCCTTGGGACTACTGTAAAGTGGCATCTAGAGTATGATTACCAATCCATACAAACAAACTCATCTATATCAATTCTCTCACTTAACACACGCAACCTACATGCACATATGGATGATATAATCAATGACTATGACATAATGCAACCTGATATTCTGTGCTTATAGGAAACATACATAGAATTATGCATGCAAAAAAAATAAATTCCAAATCACAATTGCATATCGAGTTACATTACACATGGGGTGATGATATTGGTGAAAAACATGTAACAATTTTGGAGCATATACATTTCGAAAGAAACAATGTTGAGATGGTGCTTGCAAAAGTATTCTTCAATGGATCATAAATTGCAATACTTAATCTCTATGTTTATCCCCATGCAACATTCTCTACCATACTAAATGTTCTTTCCAATGCATTGGACCATTTGCATCTAAACGAAATCATTGTCATTGTAGGAGACTTCAATATTGACATGTTACAAAATAATGCCAGAACAAAAGAATTGGAAAAGTACACGTGCAAATACAGTTTCCTCTTTCTTTTGAACAACACAAGGCATGTACAAAACACACTTATTAACCATGTATGGTCGAATGTGCCCATTTCTCACTACAATGTCTTTATCTTAGACACATACTGGTCTGATCACGATACAATTGGTATTGCACTTGAATTATGAGATACACATCAAACATATTGCAAAATCATATTTCTATGTTTCAAAGCATATATGTTTACCTTGTTGTAGAAAACTAAGTTATCCAACTTCTAAGTTTTGCCTGTTTTGTACACATATTGGTCTAATCATGATACAATTTTCATTGCACTTGAATTATGAAATATACATCAAACATATTGCAAAATCATATTTCTATATTTCAAAGCATATATGTCTATCTTGTTGCAGAAAACCATGCTATCCAACTGCTTAGTTTTACCTAATCTGTAATTGATTTTGGGCACAAAACTTTTTTACACACAAATTTTATATATACACAATCATGGATGAACAAAAAAAAACAAAAAAACAAAAATGGTATATTCTTCTAACACTATCTGTTACTCTATTCCTTTTATTCTATTTTATTTACGCTATGTAGATATTCCTCTCTTTTTTTCTTTACATGTGAACTTATGTTCATGTCTGTTTTGGTTTGTGCTTTTTTTCATAGAAACAAACTAGAGAACTAGGCACAACAAATAAGTCTTAACCAAAAGTGTAGAAGAATCCATGCAAAGGTGCATATTTCTACCCGTGTTCCATATCCAATTGTTTTTCATTTACTCCGTCTATATTTGTTACACTAATTTGCAGCTCTGCTATTGTTTTCCTTGGATACTCCATATGTTCATGTATATTGACTTTTCTTTATGCCAATTCTATTTTTTGTGTTGTTGTATTCAAATAAATAAATTTGTACTCATCTTTTTTTTCATGTGTTCCTACGCAACAACTTGCTTTGATGTCCATTTTATTCTCTATATTGCTACATTGAAAGAAGAACATAATCATTGGGCACAAGGATGGATTGCAATGTGTTGCAACAAATACAGTGCGTATGCCTGAGACTAAGAGGTATAGTTGCAAAAAAACTTTGATCTGTGTACGTTCTCTAATTTGTCCAACTATATGTTTTTCCCATAGTTGATGTGTTTCTATGGCCTGATAATTATCGCACTATGTGTTGATCTATGAGCCATAGAGTTCTTTTCTTCCTTTATTTATTCATGTTCTATACTTATCTGTTCTCCCTGATCTTCTCCCCCTCTATTATATGTTTTTGGTTCTATACTTAGTCCCATGTCCATCCTCGTGGGTTCCTAGGATGACAGATTGACAAATTCCATGTCCATATATATCTTTACATCAAGAGTCTCACTAACCATCATTCATTTTCATACTTGGAGAATTTGGTGGCTAAATGTTCCTACGTAAGTTCCATCGAACTCTCATGCTTTGTGTTCTTCGCATACATATTTCACCCAAAACTTCATTTATCTACAATTCGACCCCAGAATTGAACCCCAAGGCCTCACTCTAATTACGATGAGTCTGTCTTAATGCTTGCATATAAATGTGCCAAGTTATATATATTTTTTATTTCTTGTTGAGATAGATATAAACATCTATTTTATCTTTAACCAAGGTCTGTTGAGCTTTATCTATATTCCATGCTGAAAAATATTTTTCCCATAGTTGATGTGTTTTTATAGCTTGATAATTATTAGAATAAGTGTTCTTGTGTCATGAATACAATACTTTTCTCTGTTTATTTTTCCTATTCTATACTTACCCATTCTTCCCTTTTCTTCTTTCCCTGTATTATCCATTTCTAGTTCTATTCTTATTTGCATGTTTATGCTTGCAAGTTCCTGAGGTGGTGGAAAGAGAAATTCTACATCCATCTATATCTCCAAATCACGTGTCTAACCGACAGAAATCCCTTTCGACACTTAGCCAATTTTATGGTCGTGGGTTCCCCTCGAGCCATTATCAAATTCCCATGCCCCGTGTTTGGATATACATCTTGCACACAAAACTCTGGTTATTTACAATTTGACCTCGGCCTCCTCAAAATCAGAAGCCTCACTGTGCCTATGATAACTCTGTCTGACCAACTTGCCTTTCCATCCTTAATATCAAGTGTTGTTCTGTGATGCATAAAGTTCTTTATTCCCTTTTTTTTCTCTTTTGTACTTTCTCCTTTTTCCCTTTTATTCTTCCCCTCTATTATCTGTTTCTTCTTCTATACATAGTATAGTCACATGTCTACGCTCATGGGTTCCCAAGGCTGTGGACACATAAATTCAATATCCATCTATATCTTCACATCATGAGTCTGACC
Source organism: Picea glauca (assembly GCA_000966675.3). Classification (NCBI taxonomy): domain Eukaryota; kingdom Viridiplantae; phylum Streptophyta; class Pinopsida; order Pinales; family Pinaceae; genus Picea; species Picea glauca. Next base: position 575,372 of record JZKD02S2249471.1, on the reverse strand, counting down.
GATTGTTGTTCGTTTCCATACTTGGCCAATTTTATGGCAGTCGGTTCCTAGCTAGGCCCTATGGAACTCCCATGCCCCAAACTCTCATGCCCCATAGTCGATGTATTTCTATCGCTTGACAATTATCAAACAAAGTGTTTGTCTATCGAGCATAAATTTCTTGGCTCCCATTCTTTTTTTCCTCTTCTATACTTAGTTTCATTTATGTGATAGCAAATTCTGAGGTGTTGGACTCACAAATTATATACCCATCTATATCTTAACATCACGAGTTTGACCAATCACTTTTGTTTCCTTACTTAGCCAATTTTATTGCTGCGGGTTCTCGAGTAGGAGTTATCGAACTCTCATGCACCGTGTTCGGATTATACATATTGCATACAAAACTTCAGTGATCTACAATTCGACCATGAACTCCCATGTTAAAAAAAGTACCAAATCATTTTTCACTCCCCTCCATCCCCACCACCTTCACCCCTTCCCAATGCACATTAAATATGATTTAACTAGTGACATCTCATCACAAATGTTTGAAAAGATTGGCATTAATATGAGGAAAGCTCGAGGACATCTCCCATTAAAATGCATTAACGAAAGAATATCATGGAATCTGATTAGTTTCTTATTTTAGGTTTTTTACAGAATCATAATAGCAAGAATGCAATATCAGTTTGGAAAATTTTTCATTTACCTCAAACATTTTGAAAGAATTGTACCCCGCCTTTCCATACTTAGTGGATTGTGCAGCTCATGTTCTCAAAGATTCACGGGTTTCCGAGCTTCGAGGTACACAAATGTTTTGTAGCGGTTTTTGTTGTTGTCCATCCTCGCCAACTTCATGTGCTTCCCAATACACATTAATTATTCCTTTATTGGTCACGACTCACCAGACACATAAAAGATATTGGAATTAAAAGGAGAAAAGGTTGAGGACATCTCCCATTAAAACACATTGAACCAAGATTTACTAGATATTAGATTATGATGTTGCACCGTCCATTTTAAATACCATGACGAGAAAAGGAATGTTCTCATCAAATTATGGCTACAACTCGACAACATTTCTATCGAGATACCCTAAATATTTTCGGGTGCAAGGACCAAAGTTTTCACCCCTCCATATCTTATGACTACTACTACTCATCACCTTCTGCCCAAAAGAAATTTATCTCGACAGATGGAATTGCAGCGACAACTTTTGTCCTCGATTATTTTTACTTTAAGGAGTTGGCCATGTGCTGTGTCGATAACTATATTCCGTACCAACGGATTATCCATATGGGAAACCATTCCCAAGACTTCCTATATCCTCAAGTATTTCAAAATATCTTACCACTTCCGGAACTAGCGACTAATTTCAAGGGAGACAATTACAGAAAGTTCTTAAAGAAACATGGTAATGAATTGGACCTCTTGCTAAAGTTCTTACAGAACCCAGCAGATGGTCCCCGAGACATAGACATAATATAGGTTAGTGCATTTAAAACCTTTTTCAGAAAATTGCATATCTTTTCACGAGGATAATGATACAAGAAAGTGTAGCCAACATCTCTTGGATGATTCTGTATATTTTATATTTTACAGTCAAGGAAGGATCCATCTTCCATTGTCGCAAGTTGTTTTCGATAGAAATTTCTTCCGAGTTATTGCAATACAGAAGGTAGAATAAATTATTTATGTCATCTTATTTAATTTTCACCATGGTGAATTGCTACCCAATCCCTAGAATATCTATGTATAATAAGTTGGACAGTAAATTTCACCCATGTCACATATCTGGTACAATGGTTTTTGCTAGAATAGTAAGGAAGTACATCGACTGGTTGCATTTTCCCCATGAAAAAAGAAAAACTCAATTCATCTCTTCGCCTTGGAAAGTCAGGCATTTCATGGTTAGGCAACACTTCAATAGTTATTTCACTGACACTATCCTAAATGATCTCGTTGCCAGTACCAATGAATCACCCAAGAACAAAGGAAAACGCCTGTGTGAAAAAAGTGCCCAATCTCCAACCGCCAAAGCCAACACCACAACATCTCGGTGCAGTACTCCAACAACCTACCCAAGTAATAAGGTTACAAATAGTTCTTCAAGCAGAGGAGGAGGTAAGAACCCTCCCTTCAGCAAAATTGAAAGTTGTCACAAACTTCCTACGATCAAAAAATGAAAAACAATAGTCTAATAATAGGAGGTACCGAGAGGAGAAATTGATATCCACTATCTCTCCCTCGAAGATATGGAACTAGAAATTGACATTGACAAAGTGTTCCCTGATGACAACCATATAGAGAACACTACTCCGCACAATACTGGGATGGAAATAATTGGCATAGATACATTGGACGAAGAAGAATATTTTTCATGTCAGAGCGTTGTTTTTGAGAGAGAATCCAAAAAAATGATTATTGAAAAGAAATATGTAAAGAAAAAGAAAGAGAAATCTTGTTCAGAGATCAACCTACAAAACATATGCCATTCCTAGATCTCCTAGATACACTGAGCAACTGGAGACGCTCTAGAAAACTCTATTAGCAACCTTGAAACATAAAACATCATGTTAAAGGATTGAATCAAAGAATTGGAGGAAACTATAATGTCTCTTCCACTGTTTGCTTCTCATTTGGAAATGGTGAGGCCCACCATGGCTACAACAAAGTTAAAAGGATCAACAAGCCTTCTCACACCGACCCGAGGCTATGTGGAAAAAAATATAAACATAAGAATGGAATTAATAACAGAGGCTTGGGAGATTTCAAAGAATATGGTCTCTTTTGGAACAAGAGTGCATGATTTTCATGAGTATCTAGAAGAAGATCTCAATAACGAGCAAGATTTCTACCTCGATACAGTTTTACCATTTAGTGTTAAAGTTACTGGTATGATAGAATTCAGAAGAATAAAAGAGGATCTCCCTTCCATGGATCGATTATACCAGTTAAATGGATGTTGGAAAGAAAAGGTAAATAACATCGATGATAGTGTTCAAGCATGTGGCCAGGCCATATCTAGAAGGGACAAACTATTCAAGAAGCTAACTCAGATAGATCTAGTTGCCAGCACCAATGAAGTCTAGGACCCTAAATTGATATTCAACTTGTTTTTTTTAACCAAGAAAGAATTTGATGGTCAATTTCATATCTATAAAAAACTGTCATTTGAAAATTTCTATGGAATTCCTGAATATGGTTAAGATGACATGAGAACCTGGCTAGTCGATTATGCGATTAAAAACCAATATATTCAAGAAACATTGCAGAACCTATCTATTGATATAAGGGACATGGAAGGTGAATTGTTCAATATAAAAATCCACCATGAAATATAACATGGATGATTTTAGGGGCTAAATTTCGCTCCTAGGCTAATTTTACAAGGTTTTTCCCAAAAGAAGATTCGCTACTCTAAAAATGATTCACCCAAATTTTATAGGATAAAATTATTTTACCTTAAAAATTGCCAAAATATTATACAAACTGTATAAAATCCTTAGAAATTTGAATATTTTTTCAAAAATATAGCCAAACATTTTATACTTGGCATATGAAGGATTTGTAAGATTCGCCAAGGTTTCTACATTTTAAAATAAATTTCCATCCTTAAAATCATCCGTGAAATCAATGTAGCGCCCATGAGGAGCTACATTGAAGAATGGTTCAAAAAGTCTATCCACCAAATAACCAATGAAACTCAAAGGCAAGGAAATCCATAAAAGGACATCATCAAGCAAATGACAAGGCATGGGACATCATCATAGTAAATTGATACTGATCAAATTCTTCTATTTTCATCCACTTACTCTAAGAAAGTATTAACCAAGGACTGGTTTTTTTTTTTCTTCTGTAAGGTCTTGTTGTTTCTATCACTGACTTTCTTCTTTCTAAACTTCATTCTTGTACATCTTTGCTTTTTAGTCTGCGACAGTCCCAATCCCAGTCATTATGTCAAACACATACTTTTTTTCAGGATATGAAATGAACTATATATTTTCTTACAAATTCGAAGACAACTATTTTTTGAGATGTATTATCAACTGTATTTTGTGACCCAGTTTATCTAAATATAAATATTTGAGGTTGTTCTATTGTCATATTCAATGTTTGGCTTTTTTATTTGAAATATGTATTTCTTCTTAAAATTAACTCATTTCCCTGTACATGTTCGTGTTTTGTACTGTGCATATATTACAACTTCTTATATTTCAGAATATTCTTCGATATACGAAATGAAAAGTCATTTATTTTTTCTTTATCGCTTCTGGATTTGAGCAAAAATTGCGAGCCCATAACCCCATTCAAATTCAAACATGGTTTACATTTGGATCACAAATAATCTATTAAGATACATTAATATGAATGCATTTTAAATATATATAAACAAAATCCCTTTAAACTTTGACCTGACATTCTCGCGCTCTTGGATTTCCCAGGGGTTGACAGGTCCCCATGTTTGCATAAGTTAATATGTCAAAGTCATGCAAAAATGTATCAAGTGCATAACCACCCCCACAAGTTGCGATAAAAACTAATCTTCAACAAAGAATTTTCTCACAAACCTTTTAATGGTAAAAGAACAATAAGAAACAATTAAGTTGATAAAATATTGGACTAGAAAATTATGGTTTTGCAATGTCTCTTTCAAATTATATGAAATAAGTATACAACTCCAAAAACATATAGAAAACATCTTCCTAGAAAATGGAATATCACTTATAGATTTGAATATAGTAACCCTTATTTTCCCTCTTCTATAATTAACCAAATTCTCGTTTCTTTGTTCCCTCTACTTTCTCTTTGTTACTTGTTCATTTTACCGAAAATATCTAGTTGTGCGGGTTGGGGGACTTATGGCTTCACATTTTCACTCATGATTTTATATCGTGACTCTGACTGATTGCTTCCCCATTCCATACCTAGCCACATTTTTTATCATGGATTCATATGCGCGCACGCTCTATATTGCACTTCCATTGTTTTGTGACCTCCAAAGAGCACCTAGACTTCTATGATATACACATTTACAATCAGACTCTCACATCATACCCTATGCCCCATTAGAAAATTTGATCTTAAAAGTTTCAAGACATACAATTTGACCGGTAGGTCCTCATGTCTCCTATGGAACTATTGTCACCCCATTTTCAAGTTCGTTTGTCTGCTTTCAATACTTCACCATTTGTCTGAATCTCTTTTGCAGATCGTCGGGTTCGTCAGTTCACGAAATATCAAATTTTCATATCATTTTTTCATGTTCCCGCCACCTTCTCACTTCTTCCAAGTATGCAATAACTGAATTTTAATGATGACAGATCCAGAAACATACATAAAATATCTTTTCGGGAAATGGAATATCTGTTACAGATTTTAATATATTATCCCTTCCTTTCCCTCTTGTATACTTAACCAAATTCTTGTTTGTTTTTCCCCTTTACTTTCTCCTTCTGGTTATCTAGTCATTTTTCCAAAAATCTCTACCTGTGTGGGTTGGCGAGCTCATGAGTTCACATTTTCGCTCATGCTTTTATATCCCAACTACGACTGATCGCTTCCCATTCCATACCTAGAAACTTTTCAGATCACAGATTTCTGGGAGGCGCACTCTACATTGTACTTACATCGTTCTATGACCTGCAAACAACACTCGAACTTCCAGGATATACAAATTCACTGCCAGACTCCCACATCATACCCTCTTCCTTGATACACAATTTTCTCTCAAAAGTCTTCCGTGATACACAGATTTTAATATATTATCCCTTCCTTTCCATCTTCTATACTTAACCAAATTCTCGTTTGTTTTTCCCCTTTACCTTCACATTCTTTTTATTTATCCATTCTTCCAAAAATGTTTTCACTCCTTTTATATCTTGACTCCGACCAACTTCTTTCCATTCCATACCTAGCAACTTTTCAAATCACGGATTTCCAGACAAGCGTGCTCTACATTTCACTTTCATTGTTCTATGACCTGTAAAAAACACCCATTCTTCCACGATACACAAATCCACTGCCGAACTCACACATCATACCCTCTTCCATGATACACAGTTTGCACCCAAAATTTATGAGACCTACAATTTGACCTTCAGGTCCTCACATCTCTTGGCCAACTATTGTGACCAAATTTTCAACCCTGTTCATTCGCTTTCCATACTTGGTCGTTTCTTGGAATCTCTTTTGTGCCTCGAGTTCCTAGTAATTTTTTTCTGTGCCTACCACCTTTTCACTTCTTTCCAACTATGAAATAACCAAGATTTAATCCTAATAGCTCGCCATGTCTCCAGGCGACATTCATGGTAATTGTTCGTAGACAATTTGTCCAGAAACATGCATAAAATATCATGCCATGTAATGGGATATCTATTACAAATATCAATATACTAGGTATAATTTGGATATCTTTTCCCTATTGCATTCTCAGTGAATTTTTTTTCTCGCAGGTTCCTGGATAGGAGGACTGTACTTCCACTATTCCTTGACCTACAAACAACACCTTGACTTCTGCGATGTACAAATTCACTTCCGAACTCCCAAATCATCACCTCTTCCATGTTACACATTTTGCACTCAAAAATTGCGATACATACAATTTGACCATCGAGGCCTCACGTCTCCTTGGGAACCTTTGTCACCCTATTTTGAAGACCGTTTGAACACTTTCGAAAATACCATTTCTTGGAATCTCTTTCATGGATCATTGGGTTGGTGGGTTCAGACAGTTTCCAATTCCTAATCATTTTTTCCTGTACCCACTCCCTTCACACTTCTTTCCAAATATATGCAATAATTTTACAAATTATTGAGAAACATGCATAAAAGATCTTGCCAGGAAATGGCATATCTATTATAGATTTGATTATATTACCCGCTCTTTTCCCTCTTCTATACTTAAACAAAATTCATGTTTCTCTTTTCACACATGGCTTCACATTTTCACTCGTGCTTTTATATCATGACTCCGACCGTCCACTTCCCCACTCCATACCTAGTCACATTTATGATTATGGATTCATGGGGAGGTGGGCTCTAGGGTGCACTTCCATTGTTTTTTCACCTCCAAAGAGCACTCAGACTTCCATGATATACAAATTTACACCTAGACTATCACATCATACCCTCTTCCCCATTACACAGTTTGCACTCAAAAGTTTTGAGAGCTATAGTTTGACCATCAGGTCCTCACGTCTCCTGTGAAATTATTGTCACCGCATTTTTGAAGCTCGTGTGTCCACTTTCAATACTTTTTTATTTGTTTGAATCTCTTTCATGAATCATCGAGTTGGCAGGTTCATGAAATATCCAATTCATAATCATTGTTTCCTATTCTCAACACCTTCACACCTCTTTCCAACCAAGTCCACTCGATCGTTTCCCTATTCCATACTTGCCCACTTTTTCCATTTCCACTTCCTAGAAATGTATACTAAATATTTCCCTTCCATTGTTCCACGACATGCAAAAAGAACATGCAATTCCACAAATATACAAACCGACCACTGGGCCATCCCAATATACACTCTTCCCTTTTACGCATTTTGTAGTCAAAAATTCTAATACATATAATTTGAACGTCATCCTTCACCTCTAATAACAATCCCATTTAACCCTATTTTGAAACTCATCCGACCACTTTTCATACTTCTCCATTCCTTGCTTGCACTCTTCCATTTTACGCATTTTTCATTTTAAATTTTCGAGACATACAATTTGACCGTTGGTCCTCACCTCTACTGAGAATTATCTGTATTTTGAAAACTGTGTGACCTGTTTTCATATTTGGCCATTCCTTATTTTCACTTGCTTTTAGTAAAAGAGTCTTATTTATAATAAAAAGACTAAATTATGTCGTTAGGTGCTACCCTTCGTAAAGAAACCAAGATTTTCAGAGATCTCCCATTAATATGGATTAAACAAAGATTTTTGGAAGGTTATATTACCCTTTCCGAGTGTTGATCTCAAAAACCATGGAATTTCATTCGCGGGACCTCGGTTTGGCCCATTCACGAAATATTAAAACCCTAATTCCTAAACCAAGCCCGACCGATCAGTTCCCTATTCCCTACTTAGCCACTTTCCCATAATTCCACAAATATACAAACCGTCCACTGAACTGCACCATCATTCCCTCTTTCATTTTACGCGTTTTGCAGTAAAAAATTACGACTCATGTAATTTCATCATTGGACACTCACCTTTCCTCATTATCTCTTGTAAACCTATTTTGAAGCCCGTCTAACTACTTTTCATTCTTGGCCATTCCTTTCTTTCTCTTCCCCATCTTTGTAACCTTCACACATATTTATAATAAAAAATTATTTATATATATAATGTCTTATTTCTAAATATGAAATTAGTAATATTTAATTCTAACAACTCATCATGCAGGAACCGTGTAAATTGTCATTGATGGGAGAAAGGCATGACAAGGTCTGCCATTAATACGCATTAAACCAAGATTTGTTGAGGCTTTTGTTATCCCTTCTGAGTGTTAATTTCAAATACCATGGAATTTCATTTGCACGTCGTTGGATTGGATCATTCACGAATCCTCCAATCCTTAATTGTTCTTTGTCATAACCACCACCTTCTCACTTCTAAGGATGCAATAATTAAGCTTTACTTCTAACAAATCATCATCCAACATGCATAAAGATTGTCAATAATGAGAAAATATCTCAAGGAGATTTTCCATTCACACACATTGAACCAACATTTCTGAGGGGTTATATTATCTCCTCCATTTGTTCATTTCAATCATCGTGTGCAGAAAACATATGTTCTCATAAACTAATGTCACGAGCTCGACACCAGTTCTGTGGAGATACAGTGAACATCTTCGGGTGTGAGGAACAAAACTACCACAATAAAAAAACATCACTCCAACGACCTACCATAGTAACAAAGAAACCCAAAGTTCTTCAAATGGAGGAGGTTCATCCTAAAATTTATAGTTCTCACAAGCTTCTCATGGAGAAGAAGACAAAAAGAATTGTAGCGGAGGCAAAAGAGCCCAAAATTGAGAGTGAGAACATGGAGCTTGACACTGATCTAGATAACATATTCTGCAACCTTGATCAATTGGGAGACATTATTCAGCATAGCTTCCCAATGGACATAGTTGATACTGAAATTTTTTATGAAGATGAATCCTTCGTATTCCAGACTTTTGTTTTTGAAAGTGAATCTAAAAAATTAATTATTGAAAAGAGAGATGTAAAAAATAAGAAAGGAAAATATCGTTCAGAGGTTGACCGTGTGAACATGTGTCCATCTCAAATCTCTGTAATTCACAGAGAAACCAGCGATGCTCTTGATGATTCCATTGGATTCATTGAGGCTGAAAATTTCAGACTAAGGGACTAGATCAAGGGATTAGAGGAAGACAGTCCTTGGAAATAGCCATGCATGCCACCCCTACAACAAAGTTAAAAGGATCATGTAGCTTCCTCACATTGTGTAGAGGATATGTGAAGAAAAATATCAAGAAAAGAATGGAATTGGTTACTAAGGCCTAGGAAACATCACAAACTGTAGATTCCATGGGAATGAGGGAACATAGCTTGATCAAACTTCTACAGATGGATTTTAAAAATGAAGAAACTTTCTATGTGGAAATGGTCATCCCTTTCATGTCAACAACATGGTAGACATGACAAGAAGACAACATGATCTCCCCTCCAAAATCTGGATCACTCAATTAGAAGCATGCTGGAAAGAGAAGGTGAAGAACCTGTATCTCATTGTCCAATCATGTGAGCAATAAATATCAAAGAAAGAAAAATTATTCACAAAGATGAACAAAATAAACTTAGTCAGAAGGACCAACATGTTCCAGGACCCCAACTTAATCATCATCTCATTGACGTTAACCAAACAAGATTTCGATAAACAAGTTGGTAATTTAAAGGCATTGTCTTCAGAATTTTTTTACAGGATTCTTGAATATGGTGAAGATGACATGGACAACTAGATAGTCAGCTATTCAGTACATAATGGAGACATTAATCAGGATCTGCGTAATCTTTCTATTGATCTAAGTGAATGATAAAAGGAATGTTTCAGCATAACAATATGGAATGAGATCAACATCGGCCCCTTGAATAGCTAAATTGAATAATTCATGGAAACAAAGTTGAAGTTGGTCACTGAAGAGAGGCAACAAAAAAACGCATCAACAAGCAAATAGAACAAATTCTGATATGTACCATCGTTGTAAGTCTATATTGATGACATCCTTCTTTGTTTATCAATCGAGTTATTACACCTTTTTTGAATAGAAATATCTAGCCAAAGACTGATACCTTCCCATTTCTTCTTTTTAGGTATTACACTCTACCGTCACCCACTTCTTATTTCCACAGTCATATTTCTTGTCCCCGATCCCAGTCTACATGACAAACGGATTTAAATTTCTAGGAATATGTAACAAACTATTGTTTTCTAATATATTCCAAATAAAAATATTTTTAATCTCCTTTTATATTTATGTGCTCCTAATTTTTTATCTTCAACTATGTTGAATGTCAAGATGTTGTGTTTATTTTATTTGAATTGTCTTTGTTGTCTCTTGACCAAGTTTTGGAGATCCTTGGTGAGGTTTGACCTATTTTTAGACTTCGATAGGCTATCAAAGGAGGAGCATAAGTCAAAGCGGAGATTGTAGGATCTCGGCCCCTTTTAGGGATTTTTGGGTTTTGGTCTTATTTAACAAGTATGGGGATGTCGGCCCATGGGTTTACCCATGTTTAGGACCATTTTGTAATGTATAAATAGAAATCTAGGTGATGTAACTAAGCAGTGTGATGGTAGGTGCTAAAAGGTGCTAAGTGCAAGTGATAGTTGTAAATGATTTTTGCATATTGTATGAGACTTGCAAGGCTAAGTGAAAGTGACTGTAAGACACTGTGTAAAGGATTTGTGATGTAACCTAGCTCAGGAAAGGAGGATATGGTGAGGTACACGTAGATCTCCTGTCCTAAGAGGAGTGAGTTTTAATGATCTGTGCATTTATATGATTGACAAAAGACAATAAAGAGAAGAAGAGTTGGTGGACGTAGCCCCAAGCTGGGGGTGAACCATGTATATCCTGAGTTATGGTTTCTTTCTGCGTTATTGTTGTTTTATGGATCATATGATTAATGCTTAGTGAAATCATGTATGCTTATATGAATATCATACCTTAGTGCCTAATGATGTGAATAAGATGTTAGATATGATCTATGTTGATGTGATTATTTCTTGATGTGTTGAATCTTGTTGAATACTGCACTGTGCCATAATTAGGGTTTATCTACGATGTAGACAAAGGCTAGGTACTAATTAATGACAACCTCTAAGTTCTTTGTTAAGGTGTTGTAATCACATATCTGTGTCCCATTTAAGGCTGCAGACACTGGAGTCCTGCAACCATCCCTGCCTCTACCTCGGGTGAGACTTCATATTCTTCGCAGGTGTTACCGAAAGGGTTGGTAGTTAGGGTTTTTTTGGTGCACTTTTGAAGCATTGAACCCTGGGTCTACCCCTGTGCCAAAAAATGGTTCTATTGTTGGGAACTGAGGAAAAGAAAGAAATCTCTGTGTGTAGATTTGTTTCTTTAAGTGTGCACTATTCTACTTGAATGTGAAGCTTTGTGCTAAGAAAGGAATCAGATCTAAAGAAAAAGAGGCAAGATATGGAAGCTTTGTGCTCTGATAAAGGTAAAGTGATTTTTTTTATTAAAGAGGTAATATCTGAAAGTTTTGTGCTTTGTTAAAGATAAAATAAGTGGAATATTTTTTTTCCAAAGTATGAATCTAGGTATGTTTGATAAATTGTGTCCTAGTCTAAAATCTAGAGCACAACTAGAAGAAAGAAGGTTTGATATGAGTAGATATGATATAAATAATGAAAAATTTGTTATTCCTATGCATAGAAAGAACGTTTGGACTAGCAACTATATGCAGGATCCTAGAAAGAATTTTCTGCAGGTTAGTTACTATGATCCTAGTGCATAGTACAAGAAGGGCTAGGGATCATTTAAGAGAAAGAGAGGATTAAAACTTTGTTACAATTGTAGAATACTAGGACATCTTTTTAAGGCATGCCCTAGTAGAAATTCAAGTTGTATTTGTTGTAAATCTATGGAAAATGGCATTCTGGATTTCCCTAGAATGATTGTTAAGGTTAAAAGAAGGAATATGAGACAAGAAAACATTGAGAAAGGCCAAGAAACTCAGACCATGGTAGAGCCCCAGAAAGAATCAGAGACTGCATTACTACAAATGAAAGAAACCCCGAATGATCACAGAGATATCAACTTATAAGAGATCTTCAACGAAGAAGAGTGCATAGAAACAAGAATAGGAGACTTCGACCTAGATTGTTTTCTGGATGAGGAAAAATAGGTGAATATTATGACACAAAGAACTTGGGAAATTTTAGGAAATCCTTCTATGATTCCTTCATTGGGAGGAATAGTATTATTTAGAGGAAAGTTGATAACCCTATGTGGAAGACTTACCCAAACATCTATGAGTGTTCATGGCACTTCGACAGAAGAATAATTTGAGGTTGTTAAATCTATTGAGAACAACGACCCATTTTCTATGTTACTAGGAAAACCCTGGATTGAGAAAGATCAGACCCAAAGAAAAGAAGAGGAAGATATATAACATAAAAAGAAAGAATTAAGAGACTTCATGGCTAATAATAGCGCACTTACTGGAAGAACAAGAAAACCATTCGAAGCTAGTGAGGACCAGAAACTTAGATGTCAAATTTGAAATAACATGAGCAGATTTGAAACACTTGTCTCTACAAGAGAGTAGAGCACCTAACCTAGATAGAGAAGAAGTGTTTCCCTTGAACCCTAGTAAAGACCATCAACATCGCAAAGCTACTATGACAAGAGGAGATAAGAATTAGAATGAAAAGAGGAATATCAAGATGCATATCACAAGGACGAAGGCTAGAAATCTCAGCAAGAAGAAAGGAAAGTTAGAGAAATTACAAGAAGTTCCAGAGAAGACTTCATAGAGGGAAGGTCTCCAGAATTTGAACTTCATCGAAATATCAAAGAAACTCAGATTGGCACTTCTCCATGGTGGAGAGATATGACCATTGGAGGCATTATGACTATTATAATGAAGTTCGCGAATGGTTAGAACAATATTTATTATTAGGAATTTCTCCATTAGAATGTTGGGACCATGTCATAATGGAAAAAACTACATTGATGAAGGCCTCTTATTCATTGGAGGGATCTGTTACCTCACTATCTCCTTATTTAATCAATTGTTGCGCCGATAACACTTTCACAAATTGTATCTGATCCAAAAAGAGAACTCATTGTTACTGCATTGTGCTTACTAAGACTTTTCTACCTATTCTATTGCATTGAGAATTTTTTCGTCGACTTGAGTTATCTGATCTTGAGCGTGCATGTCGAACAAACTTAGTGTCACATAAAATTCTGTCGAAGAAGTTCTCATCGAACTTATGGCTGAGAAGGTGATGTCCGTCGGAATTCAAGCTTCATCAATGCTAGGAATGCAAGCCTCCTCGTCAAATTCTCGCGGATTTGGACCATCTCGAGCTGTAACCGAGAAAATAACCAAGCATCGAGATGACTTGGAAAACATGAAGTTAATCCCATCCATCCTACCCAACTGCATCCCTCCTCTGGATGACACAGTGAATCATGACAGTGTCCCTAAGGACTTCGACTACACCTTGGTTTTTACGTACCCCCTGAAGGGGATACACACAGGCAAGCCTCAGTTGGATAAAATCATTACAATAAAGATCAATGACTTTAACCTAGGGGATCACAAGAACCTCATCATTCTCTCTCCTCATAGGTATTTTACTAGGAAGAAGGGGAATAATTCGAGGATAATCACCCAACCATGGACTATGGACCTCGCGTAGTCCACCATCCTGAACATAATGAAAATACCCCACTTTGGAAGTCACCAGGAGGTTAAGGCATTAGTTAAGCTCATGTTACGAGCTTCCATGGAAATTACTTGTGTCTAGACAGATGCATCACCATCGATCCAATGTTAATCCATCAGATCATCGGATTGAGCATGCAGGGACCTGACCTGGAAGAATTTTACCCAGGGAAGGCTACAGAGCACACCCCGACGGACAATATTAAAGATACATACAACGATGTGGAGAAGGGGAAGGGAGGCTACAAGGTAGGCTCCATCTAGAATGGCACAGTGCGCCTTGCTTGCTAGTTGATTACTGGTAAGATAGTATGGAAGAATAGAACAATGCAGGTCAGGGGGTTTTTTTTGACCTCATAGGGAAATGCATGGAGGGGCTATAGATGAATTGAGAAAGGTATTTAGTGAAACAGTTAGACAAAGACTTCCATGAATCTTAGGATCAGGAATATGAGTTCCATTTTAGTTGGAAGTTGATTCTCATTGTGTTCATATCTTGGTAGATGCTGAAAGGTGTGACCTTCCCTGAAATATAGCCATATGAACCATTACCCATGAAGTTCACTTCACTCTGGTATTTGAGCAATATGGGAAAACAATGGAAATCAAATGTGGTGTTCCACACCTACTACCTATAGTTAAAAAGGGATATTGAGGTCGTCCCTCAAATAAGGACAAACACCCTGCACAGGTTCAGGCCAATTGTGAAGTTCCACGCAGAGAAACATTTTATCTACATCACTGCACGCAAAGAAGAACACAAAGAAGTACCACATAATTATTACAGAATCATAGAGGAGGACCTAAAAGAAATAACTAAGGAATGGAATGTAGAGCTCCTTATCCCTATTGACCCTACATAACCATCTGATCTCGAACTAATCAGAAGCCTAGTGATCACTCGTGAAGGGCATGATACACCTAGAACTAGCATAAGGAAGAAGACAAAAGAATTCCAACAACTGAGCAGTGCATCAAAAGAAACTTCTTCAAAATCACCTGGAGGAGGAGGTGATGATGACGTAGATAAATAAGAGAATAATGAAAAGTAATATTAGCAGAAGCAAGGCGAATTAACACTACCACAAAATCCCCTTGATGACGTAGAGCCATCTCACAAAAGAAAGGTTTCTCCCATGAAAACCACATCATGGAAGAATTCAAAATCTAGTAAGACCAAGCTGTAGACTATGCTCATGCATGATGACTTTGACTTCATCATCACATTTGTATTAGAAACCTTGGAATATATTTTGTAGATAAATGAAGCTAAGAAGGAGACCATGTATGAAAAAAATGAAGAAGAACTGCGAGGGGTACAACAGGCCCTTCACTCCAGCCGCGTAGTGTCCATTCCACTCCCTCCATCAGAAGAAACAAAGTTGGGATATGAGCCTACCCAACTCTGTAGAATAGTCAATGAAAATGAAGCTCACCTTCATCATGCACAAGAAGCAACAAAATAGGCTAGAATGACCCTAAAGAAATCCAAGAGGAAGTGATAGAGAAACGTTGAGTTACATAGAAATAGAAGAATAACCTCCAAGCAAAGTTCGAAGAGTAGAAAGCACATATCCATCATGATAAATAACAATTTCTCCTGGAGCATGTTTGAATAAAAGAAGCAGTCAACAAAGCATTGTTGGGCTCCAATCTACTGATGTAAATTACTGTGTATTTGATTGTCAATCCAGTGTTTGTAAGACTTAGAGACACATCCAAAATGTATGGAGTTAGAGATAAATTTAGTTCCTTAAATGGAAATAATTCAAAATCTAATCTAAGTGTTGAGTATGAAATAAATGCTAATATTATTTACAGAAGTTGTATTCATAGATATCTTTCCATTAATCATCAAGCTAAAGAAAAAGCATTCAACTAGTATCAAGCATTCAAATCATTAAGCATTCAAACTAGTTTAGAGGCTTGTAAATGCCAGAAAGACTAAACCCTTTTACGAGAGATGCATTCTTTGCCTTCCCAAATTCATCAACAACATAAATAATTTTGAAATTAAGTAAAACATAGTAGCATTACCTACAACAAAATGTAAACTGAACTAAAGCTCATACCGAAATTTACTTGAAAAGAATAAAAAAGGAGAAGTGTACTAGCTTGGCAAAGGGGGCCCTCCAATGCGTCACTTTTACACCTAGAATTGTCTTAGTTAAGAATGAACTTCCAACAACATTCAAATAATAATATCATAAACTTCATCAAGAACAAAACACCAAACTGATCTCAAGACTGAAAATTCAATGTTTTCTTCATTAACCTAAGATATCATACTAGTCCATGTCTTGAAGTATTTATACAAGAAGTTTGAAACTAAAAATGCTAAGAAGTCTCCTGATATGATGATCAGATCCATAACATATGCTATGAAGGTCGAATACCCCCTTTATATCCATAAAATATGCATAAATCCCATAAAATATGCACAAAACTATCCATGATTTTCTGCTAAAACAAAGTATTTTCTATTGAAGTGGCCCTGTTTGACCAGCGTTGGTCGGGCACCTGGAAAGCTCATATCTTGAATTATATAGATATCCATCCATCCTTTTACATCAAGGATCATGACACGTGTCTCTGATTTCACCGAGTTTTCGTGAAAGTACACGAACCTTGGAGCAATTACGGGATTTAGTCAAATCCTGTAATTTCTGATAAATTTTTAATTTTAATGCTAAAAATTAAAAAGATCAATTCTTAAGCTAAGGAATGATAAATGTACCTTGCTGAGTCTGTTTTATGAAAAATATTGAATAAAATGAAGGAAACATCGATGGATTTGGAGACAAAAGTAGGATTTGCAAAGTGAAAATAAGCATAAAATGGTACTCAACATCTCCCCCAAGAGGAAGACTTTGCATGTCCTCATGCACAAAAAAAAAATGTATTTGAACCCTTGTAAATAGTCATTTTCCACCTTAGCTTCCTGTAATAATGTATCCACACTATCCTGAGATGTATGAAGAAATTTTAACCTTTGATATTTTTCCTTGTATTCCTTCTTCTGCTCAAACCATTTGTATGCTTGTTCAGAGATCAGTTTGTTTTGATTTTGAAGCTACTTATTCTTTTTCTTCAAGGTTTCACTTTCCTCCCGACTTTTATGGCTTTGATTCCTCAACATTTCATTTTATGTTTTCAAATATCTTTCCAAGACCTCGATTAATTTGTTCTTTTTCTTCATCTTTTTTATTTCTTTCCTTTCTTATCAAGCCCTAATGTGGACCTGTCAACAATTTCTTCTTTTTGTTCTACTTTCTGTGGTGATTGTGTTTCATCTTTCGTGTATTCAATTAATTGTTTCACCTCTTCTCTCATTTTATCATATGTGGAAATCTCTTGTTCTTCAAAATCATCATCTTCTAATGATTGTGATTTCCCTGCCTCTTTTCGTTTCTCCAAAGTCTGAATGTGTTCAAACTATGCTTGTTGTGCTTCATCATCACTTTATTTTATTTTTCCTTTTTGGAATTGTTGGTGTTTTCTTGATTTCCTTTCATATGTGGTGAAAATATTATCTTTTTCTTGGAATTCCTTTTCCATTTTCACCATACTTCTTGTTCTTCTCCTTCCCATAGGCTGTTTTGAGCTTGTTGCCTTAGGGAGTTTCATTTCCTCCTCATCATCTGTCACAATCAAGATCTGTTCTTCTTCTATTTTCTCTTCCACTGTTTCAAAATCATTTTCAATGACAAACTATTGCCATGATAAGTTCTGTATTTGTAGTTCATGTGTGATGATCATTTTGATGAAGCCATAGTGGTATAAACACTTTTCTGCATCCATCCCTTATTTTCGAACAACCTTGCCATCTTAGAAAGGATTTGCAGTATAAAGTAGGGCATGTTAATCTCATAGTTACTCTTTAAATTTTTCAACAATTTGATGTGATAAAGGTAGACAATACTAAACCTTCCTTCACAAGTAATATATTTCTGGATGAGATAGGTTAATCCATCCGAAGGATGAATCAACCAACTTCTTGGAATTCCTTTTTTCAAGTTTATTGCTGCAACCCTAGATTTGGATACAAAAGGTTCCCATGATTTGTATTTAAAGTGTTTAGTTTTGAAGTATCCTTCTCTAGTTTGAGGTAATCCAGTGATTTGTGCAATTACATCTTCAAAAATTCTAATGTTGATGTTACCAATAGTGGCCCTATCTCCATTAAATGAACAAGCAAACTCTAAAGAAACCTTCTCACAATATCCATCAAACTTATCAAAGAAACATATCCACTGATTTTGTTCAAGAATTTGTATACAGTCTTTATGAATTTATAATGGATCAAACTTCTCTGTTTCATACCTAAACAGCATTCTTTCAATTTTTAAGAGAAATACCATGAAAAATATTTCACAGTTTATACAAAAGGGAGGTCTATCCTTGTCCAAAAAATTCAACCCTATATATTCTTCAATAAATTGTTTTGATCTTTTCAAACTTGTAGACTCTTTTTTAATTCAACTCTGTGAATTTTATTTCAACAAGAATTTTATGTTAACATAAAGAAAATCTCATCATTCCTTTAATTCCTAAACTGTTCTCTATTTTTAACCATAAATTTTTTGATGAAAGGGCATACCTGGAAATTCAATTTGCAATTTAAAACTTCTATGCCTTATTGTTGAAACCCAACTCTGTTTTTGTTCTTACAATCAACCTCTTCTAGAAATGAATTGTTTATGTTCTCAAAATGTTTCTTAGGAAGTCGAAATTGGCACTTAACTTAACAAATTCTTAACATTGAATTCAAACTTACCTTTCCCTGTCCGAATCTTTCTTGAACACATTCTCTTCTCCTTGGTTTATGCTTTACTTCCCATGCATTCCATTTTAATTCCATGTTTTCTTCTACAGGGAGAAAATGGTGTATGTTGATAGTGAAATTGTCATCATAAAGTTTTTAATTGTTTATCAGAAATTTTGGGTTGGGTAGCCATAGGAAGGAAGGAAAAAAAGGGATTCTTGATTTTGTATGGCACTGGAGTGGAGTTAAAATAGGGATACATTTGTTGGAGTAGGGAGGTAAAGTATAACACAGGTACACATCAACAATTCGAATCTGGGGAGCATCCAAGTGAAACAACAGTATATGGAAAGAGGTGAAGCTACACAACTTTTTAGGAAAAAGGAAAATGTTATGGAGGAAATAAGCATTCTTAACAAGGGTATTATGGTAAAAAAAATTCATTTGTACAATCTTCTAAATGATCAATCATAGCTGAAGATGCCCATTTCAAATTCATTATGCCTCTCTTGTTTATGAAATTCCACTCCTTTTCTTGTAATCATCATAGGAAATGGATTCAAATGTGTTCACTTTACGATTCCTATTTGACTTATAACTCCCTTAATTCATTTCCTTTGAGTAAATATTCACCTTGTAGTTCTTAATGCATTCTGCTTATGACCCCTTCCTTAATTTTTAAGCAAACAACAACTTATGTCTTCATAGAACAAAGTATTATACAGTTGACATCATCAAAACAATGTGTTTGTATAATCATTTTGATAACTTGTTTTGAAAATGTTTGTAAATATTTTTAGGTTGGAAACGATAAAAATATTTACAAGAATAACCTTCTTTCTAATCATGGTCTTGTTGTTTGATTCTGAAAACCTAATTTATCCTTACAGCTCCCTTGGAGAACCAAAATTGGTTTCTTTGAGTACTATTGTTGATGCTTTAAAGATGTATGCTATGAAGTGATGGAGAGATAGTGTATGGTAAGGGAAATATAGGTATTTATCATTGCTATCTTAAGAAGAATTTTCCAAATTTTTGAAAGCATTAAAAAGAAAAAAATATACTAGCTTGTTTGTTGCTCATTGTGTTGGTGATGTTGCTTGGTTGAAGCTGGCTGGAATGTTGTTGTAATTCGTCACTTACCACAAATTTGAAGTTTTTATTATTAGATTCATTTTCTTAGTATATTTCTCAGGTCCCTCTGCTATGATGAATTTGATATGCATTGTGTTTTTCTCAGGTTCCTTGCTGGATACACTTCTTCAGGTCCCTTTGTTGGATGTACTTATTTAGGTCCCTCTGCTGGAATATATGCTTTTTGAAATGAATATTCAAATTTGTAGAAGGATTAGAAGGTCTTCAAAAACTCATAAATTTATACCTTATCACTCTCATCCTTATTTATTGACTTGTCCTCAAGTCTTTTTTTTTTACAAAAACTTTCAAAATTTGATATGTATAAATGTAGCCAAGAAAAATTCATGTTGTATAATGAAACTAGATGGTAAAAAAAAATGTTTTTGGAGAATTTTGATTGGCCAATTTTACTTGGTTTTCCAATGAAAATTCAAGTTTATATTGTGTCAGTTGCCTGGGTTTTCACAACTAAACTCCCTTTTTTTTTGTTCTTTTTTTATGATTTTTTTTTTGTTTTTATTTTATTTTATTTATATATATGTTGTTTTGGTTTTACAATGAATGTGAAGGAGACACATGATTGTGTTTGTCCAACACTTCCAGCCCATGTTGTTGAGATATCTACTGCAAAAAATCTTCTTTGTTCACAGGCTTATTGTAGAGCTTTAGCCTATGTCCATTGATTATGAATGAGCTTGATTCATCATCTATTGTTTGTAGTTTGACTAGAACATTGTCATATATGTATGAAACCTCACATGGACCAAGCCAATGAGTTGTAAACTTAGCTTTGAAAATTTTTAATTTCGAATCAAATAATAAAGCCCAATCTCCCACTTTGAACTGTTTCTTCTTGATGAGCTTGTCATGCCAATGTGCTCTTTGTTGATGTATCAAAATGTTGTTTTCTATATCTGCCTATCTCATATCATATAAATGATTCAATTGCATGATCATTTATTTTTGTGCTTCGAAAATATCTATTCCTAGATCAGCTGCTAATTTAAAAGTATGAATTTGAAATTCTATGGGTAACAAAACTTGCTTACCATAGACTAGCTGATAAGGAGTGAACCCAACCCAATATTGTTCTTACAGGTGATTCTATATGCCCATAGTGCTTCATTTATCTTATCTGACCAACCTTTCCTATGCATTTAGACTGTCTTTGTCATGATGGATTCTAATGTTTTATTAGTAGATTCTACCTGGGCATTGGCTTGTGGATGATAGGGTGTGGACTTCCAATGGTTGATCGTGTAATTGTGTGCTATGTCTTGCACCAATTTAGAAATAAATTGTTCTCCTTGATCTGTTACAATATCTCAGGGTACTCCAAATCTGACAAATATTTCTTCAAAGAGAAAGTTGACCATTAATTGTTCTGTAGCTCTCACTAATGCTTTGGCTTCCACCGACTTTGTAACATAATCAGTACATACTAGGATGTATTGCTTCCCTTTTGATGGTGGATTTATTGGACCTATGAAATCAAGAGCCCATTTTTCAAATGGCTCAATGTGAACTTGTGGCTTGAGGGGAATCTCATCAGTTGGAAGTGGGTTTCCCATCCTTTGGTAGCTGTCACAGCTTCTAACATACTTCTTGGAATCTTTAAAGGTTGATGGAAAATAATTCCCCAAATTGAGTATTTTGTATGATGTCCTCTTTTCTGAAAAATGGCCACCACAAGGTTCATCATGACAATCTTTTAATATTTCTACAATCTCATCTTGTCTTACACATATTTTAATTATGAGATCATATCCTGTATAAAAGTGGTCTCCATCAATCCATGTGTATCTATCACTTTGTTTAATTATCCTTTTCTTTTATTTGGATGTAACCTAAGGAGGTAACATTCCTGATGATAAATAGTTAGCTATATCAACATACCATGGAGTTATAACTGAAATGAAAAATAGGTTCTCATCGGGGAAATTATCTGAGACGGGAACAATCTCACAAGAATTGTTTAATCGAGATAGGAAATCAACCACTTGATTTTCCTTTCCAGGTTTATTTAAGACAATGATGTTGAATTCTTGCATCAATAACAACCATCTTGTTATCCTTCCATTAGTAATAGGTTTGTTCATGAGATATCTTATGGAAGAATGATCTGTATGGATAAATAATTCATAACTAGTGATGTAGTGACGAAATTTATTCACAGCATGTACTACTGCCAACATTTCCTTCTCAATGACTGTGTAATTCAATTCTACAAGGGTTAAATCATTGCTAATAAAGTAAATAGCATAAGTCATAATGTAACGGCCCTGCTTAAATAGATGTATAGGGATTATTAATTATAATTAATTTGATAATCTGACTATCCTAATATGTTAGTTAAACAATAATTATTTCTTAATACTATTAACTAATTAATTATTATTAATTACTTGTTCATATATGTCAATGATTAATTAATTATTAATTGACTCATTAATTATTTGAGTAAAGAATTAAAAGGGTTGATAATTTAATTTATTAAAGACTTACGTATACAGGGGGGAGAAACATTAAATAAGGGGATAACACATTAAATATAGGGGTAAGATATTAAATATAGGGACAAGATATTAATGAAGGGGATAAGATAATAAAGGGAAGGAGAGTCAGTGAAGGGGGATATGATGGGGAGGAGTCTTACAGGGGAGGATCATTATTTTTTTGGGTGATAATTCTGGGGCATACGGTGGTATGTGATTTTTGGGGCTGTGAGATATTTTTCTAGTGGGTGGAGTTTGATTTTGGTGGTTTTTGGTGAATCAGAAGCAGGGGGCACCGGGTTGCTAGGGGTTTTGGGCACGAGGGCCAAGATTCCTATCATTTTCCTGGAGCTAAGGAGCTAGACAAGATGCTCCTAGATGGTTGGGTAGTTAGTTGGTTTGGGCAGAGTTTGGGAAGACTTGGTCAGTGCAAAAGGCTAGGCAAGGCAACAGGGAAAGGACAACCATATCAGCGGAAATTAGCATCAGAAGCAGGTAATATATTTATGAAATTGCTGAGTTATTTTCATGTTGTAGTTAAGTTTTAAATTTTGTCGAATATTAAATGCTTATATGATGGTGAATGGATTATTTATGTATGAGAAAGGAATCATATGTTTAATTTGTACAAAATTTTTGATTTAATTAAGTATGGTCCCTACACATGGTAACAGAGATTTAGTTTGAAGCATTGGAGCCTTAAGGGCCTACCTACCCACCCAGAAATTTAAACAACCCTGAAACCCTTAATTAGATGAAAATCCAAGCTCCAGCTCCAGCACCATCTAACCTGCAAGCCAAGCACACAATTTTTTTTTTAGTATATATGTAGATATATATATATATATATA
>JZKD02S2249471.1:524517-540193 GCA_000966675.3 Picea glauca | reverse complement strand
GTTATTGATGATGATGAATATAATGTGATCTACTATGTGAATGCAAATTTTATGAATGTTTAAATGTTATTGATGATGATGAATATAATGCGATCTACACTGTGAATGTAAATTTCATGAATGTTTAAATGCTATTGATGATGATGTATATGATGCGACATATTGTGAGAATGTGAATTTTATGAATGTTTAAATGTTATTGATGATGTTGGATATGATGCAATCTATTTGGTAAATGAAAATTTTATGAAGGGGTGTCGAAATTGAATTATGGGATATTATGAGATCTATTTCTAACTTGAAAACTTTGATGTTAAGTTGTTGGTACATGGATACCGAATTGAAATGATGATTTCATGAAATTACATGATGATAATGCATAGAAATGTATGATTTTGTGTTACAAACTAATCTGCAGGTTATGGTCTATGAAATAGCCAATGTAATGATGATGAAAGTGGATATCATGACCACTAGTCGAGAAACAATATGGTATGAATATTTGTATGTGAAATTATATTGGTCTGGATGCATTGCTATGATATGTGGACCATTGTAGGATTTCAGGTGATGAGACTGCCCAAAACCGAATAAATGATGACAAAACTCCTAGCAACACGGTGCCACTGTATATTCCATAGTAGGGTGTGGAACCTAGTTATGATTAAGAGGGGTGGAGGCATTTCCCACCGTGTATCCTCTGAAACCTGAAGTCATGGGAGGACGGTGTTAGTTCACACTCCCCAAGACATGTGATGATGACTTTTAGTTTCTTGCTGGGGAAGCTTGGTCGAGATAGTGACACTTCCGCTTACGGGTTCTATTTGGAGTTAGGTCAATATAGTTGATCCTCTAAGATAGTCCAACAGAGGAAGGATAGGAATGGAGATGGAAGTAGGTTAGGGAGGAAGGATGAGTAGAAATAATTGATAAAGTATGGATATTTGTCTTATGGTGGAATTTAATGTTTTCCCCTTCTAAAAAAAAATGTGTATATATGAATATTCATAATTACGTAACTAAACCACAGTGGTCTAAATAAAATTGTCGAACTAGATAATTGTAATTCAAGGATTTCGCAAAGATTAGATTGGTTATTGTCTTTTATAAAAGACTAGTCTTGTTGATTGGATTGGATGCATACATAAATTACTAAAGGGAGATAGTTATTGATTATTAGTACATGTACGAGACTTGTATGTACTAGCTACACATGCATTTCGTGTACATGTACAGTAGCATGTATGAGTTTTCTTGACTTACGTACTAAAAATGTCGGTTAATTGTTATGAATGTGTGAACCATGCTTCTTTTCCTTTGTACCATGAGATACCTTAACTTCGAGACGAAGTTTCTTGAAGGGTGGGTGTATGTAACGACCCTTCTTAAATAGATGTATAGGGATTATTAATTATAATTAATTTGATAATTTGGCTGTCCCAATATGTTAGTTAAACAATAATTATTTCTTAATAATATTAACTAATTAATTATTATTATTTACTTGTTCATATATGTCAATGATTAATTAATTATTAATTGACTCATTAATTATTTGAGTAAAGAATTAAAGGGGTTAATAATTTAATTTGTTAAAGACTTACATATACAGGGGGGGAAAGAAACATTAAATAAGGGGATAAGACATTAAATATAGGGATAAGATATTAAATATAGGGATAATATATTAATGAAGGGGATAAGAAAATAAAGGGGAGGAGAGTCGGTGAAGGGGGATATGATAGGGAGGAGTCTTACAGGGGAGGATCATTATTTTTTGGGGGATAATTCTGGGTCATAGGATGGTCTGTGATTTTTGGGGCTGTGGGATATTTTTCTAGTGGGAAGAGTTTGATTTTGGTGGTTTTTGGTGAATCAGAAGCAGGGGGCACCGGGTTGTTGGGGGTTTTGGGCACGGGGGCCAGGATTCCTTTTGGTTTCATGGAGCTAGGGAGTCGGACAAGCTGCTCCTAGCTAGTTGGGTGGTTATTCAGTTTGGGCAGAGTTTGGGTAGAGTTGGTCAATGCAACAAGCTAGGCAAGGCAGCAGGGAAAGGAAAACCATATCAACGGAAATTAGCATAAGAAGCAGTTAATTTATTTATGAAATTGCTGAGTTATTTTCATGTTGTAGTTAAATTTTAAATTCTGGCGAATATTATATGCTTATATGATGGTGAATGAATTATTTATGTATGAGAAAGGAATTATATGTTTAATTTGTACGAAATTTTGGATTTAATTAAGTATGGTCCCTACACATAAGATTTGTTTTTTGACCTAATGATGCCTCTATTGTAGTATCTAATGCATCTGTAGATATGTGAAATGGAAAATTCCAACTAGGCCCTTTTAAGATCAGTGTTGTTGATAGATTTTCCTTGAGTTTCTGAAAGGAAGTTTGGGAATTAGTATTCCAATGAAAATGTACATCTTTTGCAAGTAATTTGAATATTGGAAAATATATTTTACTAAAATTTTCAATGAATCTTCGGTAATATCCTGCATATCCAAGGAAACTTATCACATCCTTTTGATTGATTGGTTCTGATAAGTTCACAATGATTTTTATTTTTGCAGGATCCATTGTAATCCCTGATGATGAAATATGATGGCCCAATAATATTCCTTGAGTTCACATCATCAAACAGTTTTCATTGCTAAGAGACAAATTTGTTTCTATGCATCTTATTAGTACTTTTTCAAGGAATCATCAAACATATTACCATACATAGAAAAATCATCCATGTAAAACTCTACACATTCATGTATTAAATCAACAAAACTAGCCAAAACTGCTCTTTGAAAAGTAGTTAGAGCATTACATAAACCAAAAGGTAATACCTTACAAGCATATGTACCCCAGGGGAATGTAAAAGTATTTTTGTCATGGTCCTCTAATGCTATTTTGATTTGATTGTAGCCACTAAATCCATCTAGGAAGGAAAAATATGTTTTCCCAACTAGTGCATCTAAGACTTGATCTATGAATGGTAATGGAAAATGATCTCTAAGTGTTTCCTTGTTTAAGTCTCTATAATCTACATAGATTCTCCATTTTCCATTCTTCCTAGGTACAAAAAATAATGGAGAAACCCATTGACTGTCAGAGATAGGGTATATAAATCCTACCTATAATAATTTTTGCAATTCTTCTTTAACTACCTCTTTCAACATTGGATTCATTTTTCGTTGAGGTTGCCTTAGAGGTCTTATGTTATCATCTGTGTAGATATAATGAGTGCATGTCTTGGGATGAATTCCTTGCATATCAGTATATTGCTAGGCAAATGCTTTATGATATTTATTCAATAATGCAATCAATTGTTCTTCCTGAGATGGTTCAAGATTTGCACCAATATTCAAATATTTCCTAGGAATGATTTCAATTATTTTTCCTTGAGCATTTGTTATTGTGTTATAGGAAAAATTCCTTTAAATGATGATTTTAAAGAATGGATTGTGCAATTTTCTAGAAAATTTTGTCCTAAAACCTGATCTGCAACAATGTATTGCATGTTTCTCAATTGTTCTGAGATATCTGGTTCATAAATGAAATAGTCTAACAAATATTCATTATTTTCCTCCCTAAAATCAAAAGATCGATTAATACTTAATATAGGTTGAATTAATTCTTGCTGTTGTTTTTTTGTTTCATCAAGCCATGCAAATTGATCTATTACAGAAGGTGTTTGAGTAGGAGGATAAAGTGTGATCTGTTTCCTTTCAGTTCCATGTGAAATAATCATATTCCCTATTCTACAACCAATGAAAGCATTAGTTGTGGCCAACCAAGGTCTTACAAGAATCAATGGATGGCCTCCTATATTAGATTTTGGTTGAAGAACTAAGAAATATACTGGATACTCCCAAGAAGCCAAAGAAATTGTGATATCTTCAAGTATACCTTTGGGCACTACTTTAGATCTATCATCTAATTCTAGGACTGTAGTTGTTGGTCGAAGATTTTGCAGATTCAAATATGTCATTGTCTTGAATGTCATCAGATTGATAGCTTCTCCTATGTCAATTAATGTTTTAGAGATTGAAAAATTGTTGATTGTTATTGTTACCATTAGAATTCATGGGTCAACATATTTTTCAACTGAAATAGTATTTGATATTAGGCCTGCTAAATTTCCAATTACATGAATTGTTGGTGGATTCTTCTTTCTTTTTCCAGTTTTCTTTGAACATAATCCCTTAATTTATTTTGTATATATTTGGATATCTTTGATATCTTGCAATGAAGTAATTTTCACACAAATGTTTTTTAATTCATTTAAGACATCAAATTCAGGAAGAGAAATTGATTGTTTTTCCTTAACTAACCTTTCTGGAAAAGGAGGTGTTTGGGTATTTATTGTTTTACTCTTTTGAATTTGATTGTCTATTGGTAATTTTTCTGTGCTAGGAATATTATATTATTCAGTTTTTTCTTCTATAATAACAAGAGAGTCCTTTGATAAAACTTTCCTAGACCTTAAGTGGATGTTTTGAAAAGGAAGGATTGAGTATGTAGAAAATGATGTTCCTTCATCGATGTTATGCATGGGTTTTCCCACTTTGTTATTAGGATTTGATACTGGTTGGGATGGTAATTGAGTTGGTCTGGGTGGATGTTGGTTATATGGTATATGGAGTTGTTGTGGTTGGGCTAGTTGCAGTGCATTGTTGAGAATATGAATTTTGTGATTGATTCTGCTGGAATTGTTGATAAGGAAAGGGTTGTTGTTGGTATTGGTAAGGTTGTTGGTATGGCTATTGGTAGGGCTGATTTCCATAAGCATATCCTTGCCAACCTTGAGGAGGTTGGTTTTGGTTCTGCTGAAGAGGCCAAGCTTGCCAAGGCATAGGAGCATTGCATGTATTTTGAATAGAATATTGTAAATTATAAGGAAACTCTTGAGAGAATTGAGGAGCAGAATTTTGAGACATAACTGTAAAACGTGGCTACCAAGGTCTTCTTGGTGATAAGTAGTAAAGAGATTCCATTCCTTGTCCTTCTTCCATGTGAGTGGCCTGCAATTCTTTCAACTTTGGACAATCATCAGTTGCATGGATATCTGTACAAAGTCAACAAATCTGAATGTTGTCTAAAGGATAGTCTTTTAATGCATGTTTCTTCCTACACATAGCACAAAAGATTGATAATACATGATATTGTTCATCTTGCTTCTTTTTATATTTTAATGTGTCAATTTGTGAACCAAATGAATTCATGATATCAATTTTAAAATCCTCAAATAGATTCCCTAATTATGATTTAGTTACACCATTTGAAATTGATTTGGTTGCCTTAGTCACAATATTTCATTAGTTACACCTCTTTTAGCTTTTCCTCTTGAAAATTTCGTACATAATTCAAAAATTTTAGGGAAAGGAAAGTAAGAAATATCCCCTGCACCCATTAGATTAAGAGCATCCAAATTTTCATCTAAAATCCTGTTTAAAAAGATGGTACGTATGACATCCAAAGGAAGATTAGTTTGCTTAGATTTTTGCACATTATAGAGAAATTTTGCTAGATAGTCTTCTAAACTTTCATATTCACTTTGACACATTTTAAAAATATCTTCTTTAGAGTCTTTTGATTTACAATAGGGCTAATATTTAGCAAAAAAGTTCCTTTTCATGTCATCCCAGTATACTATGGTTTCTTCTCCTAACCCCATGAACAATTTTAAAGCATATCCTTTCAAAGTTGCAGGAAATAAACAAAGTTTTTGAGCATCATTGGTATATCCATATGTTCGACAAACAATATCAAATTCAAACATGGAAGCATCAGTATCTTGAGTAGAAAACCCAAAGAAATTTGGAAGAATAGAAGGAGGGATACTCTTTATTTTTATTTCATCTCCTAAGAGGGTTGGTGTATCGACAATTGGAAATGCAAATGTAGTTTGTTCTTCTTCCTTCTCTTCATCATTTCCTCCTCATGTTTCTTCTCGATGTGATTTTTTGTCCTCTTGTTCTTTCCTTTATATTTCTTCATTTCTTTTTCTTTCTAATTCCCTTTCATGTTCTTGTGTTTCTCTTCTCTCCCTCTCTTGTCTGTCAGCTTCTAACATTGTAAAGAAGTCTTATGTAGTAGAATCAGATACTTCTGTTGGAAAAAGAGGTTGTTCTATTTGTTTTTGTTTTCCTACAGAGGATGTTTCTGACTGTGTTTGTTTCTCCTTTACATCCCGAGCCAACAAAATTTGTTTTTCTATGAGAGTTAACCTTTGTCCTGAACATTGTTTTTCTTCTAATTCTTCCAAAGTGATTTTGCTAGCAGTTGGTGTCGTGAATTCATTTTTATCAATTGTAGATGTTCCTACTCCCACTGATGGTTGATTATTTTTTGAGGGGTTTTGTTTCAAAAATCTACCTTTGTCATCTCTATGTTTAGACATAAAGAAACATAACTAAAATTAAAAGCTAAGTTCAGTTTATGTGTTTTTATGTCTTTCTTTATTTACTACTTATTAAAATGATCTTTATAAGTCTATCTCTAAATGTGCCTCCCCAGAAACGATGCCAAAATGTTGGGCTCCAATATACTTATGTAAATTAGAGTGTATTTGATTGTCAGTTTGGTGTTTGTAAGACTTAGAGAGACATCCAAAATGATTGGAGTTACAGATCAATTTAGTTCCTTAAATGGAAATAATTCAAAAGCTAATCTAAGTGTTGAGTATGAAAGAAATGGTAAGATTCTTTACAAAAGGTGTATTCATAGATCTCTTACCATTAATAAAAAATCTAAAGAAAAATCATTCAACTAATAGTAAGCATTCAAATCAGCAATCATTCAAAATAGTTTAGAGGCTTGTAAATGTCAGAAAGACTAAACACTTTTACAAGAGATGCATTCTTTTCTTTCCCACATTCATCAACAACATAACTAATTTAGAAATTTAGTAAAATGCATTAGCATTACCTACAACAAAATATAAACTGAACTAAAGCTCATACCAAAATTTACTTGAAAAGAATGAAAAAGGAGAAGTGTACTAGCTTGGCAAAGGGGGCCCTCCAATGCTTCATTTGTACACCTAGAGTTGTCTCAGTTAAGAAGGAACTTCCAGGAGAATTCACATAATCATCTCATAAACTTCATCAAGAAAAAAACACCAAACTGATCTCAAGACTGAAAATTCAGAGTTTTCTTCATTAACCTAAGATATCACACTAGTACATGTCTTGAAGTATATATACAAGAACTTTGAAACTGAAAATACTAAGAAGTCTCTTGATATGATGATCATATCCATAAAATATTCTAGGAAGGTCAAATACCCCCTTCAAATACATAAAATATGCACAAATCCCAAGAAAATCTAAAATTGTCCATGATTTTCGGCTAAAACATAGTATTTTTTGTTAAAGTGGCCCTGTTTGACCAGTGTTTACCAAGCACATGGAAAGCTCAGATCTCAAACCTGATAGATATTCATCCATATTTGTAGATCAAGGATCATGACACATGTCTTTGATTTCACCCAGATGTTCTGAAAGTACATGAACGTTGGAGCAATTACAAGATTTAGTCCAATCTTGTAATTTCTGATAAAGTTTTAATTTTAATGCTAAAAATTCAAAAATTCAATTCTTAATCTAAGGAATGATAAATGTACCTTGCATAGGCTATTTTATGGAAAATATGGAATAAAATGAAGGAAAAATGGATGGTTTTGGAGACAAAAGTAGGATTTGTGAAGTGAAAATAAGCATAAAATGGTACTCAACAAGCACTTCCCTCTATGACGAGCTTAGAGAGAAAGGAGGAAGACCCAGTGGAGCATAAAGTAGTGCAGCATGTTGAAGCCATCCAATAGCTTCAATAGAGAATAACAGATCTAGAGCTACAAACAGTACCAAGTACTTCACAGGACTTATGAGACCAAAGATAAGCCACTACCAGGAGTATAGTTGAGAGGATCAGAGTATTAGCTTTGGAATGTAAACATCTTAGCAATAGAAGTGTGCATACTTATGAGAGACTTACTGAGGACCCTGAATTGAAGACACTCGAGTCACATCTCCGGGAGGCAAAGAAGCAAGAAATGACAATATAGGCGCAGTTGAAGCTCTTGTCAACAATTGAAAGAATGAAAAGATCCCAGGAACAATGCACTACTCAACAATAGGTCCATACCATATCAAGAAAAGTCATGGAAGTGACTCAAAGGCTCCAACCAGTCCAAGACAAAGCTTGCCAACTTTTTGAGGATATTGAAGGTCGAGGATGAGAGCTGGAACAAGTATTCACTTCAGTAGAACAACGCTTAGAGGTACCTATGAATGAGGTGATTATTCAAGAGTTCACCAAAAAGGAGGTCTTAGCGAAGCAGTAGGTCAAAG
This sequence comes from Picea glauca, assembly GCA_000966675.3. Classification (NCBI taxonomy): domain Eukaryota; kingdom Viridiplantae; phylum Streptophyta; class Pinopsida; order Pinales; family Pinaceae; genus Picea; species Picea glauca. Next base: position 531,842 of record JZKD02S2249471.1, on the reverse strand, counting down.
AAGCTCGATCCAGGCTCCAGGATTTTGAGGCAGAACTATCTAGATCATAATGACTCAGGATGAGTCACACACAAGTGTTGGGGGCCTATTGGCCCTTGACCATGTTCTGGAAATCCTTGGTCAGGTTTGACCTATTTTGGAACTTCGAGAGGATTTCGAAGGAGGAGTGCAAGTCGAAGCAGAGATTGTGGGATCTCGGCCCGTTTTAGGGATTTTGGGATTTGGTCTTATGTAACAGGTATGGGGATGTCGACCCATGGGTTTACCCATGTTGAGGCCCATTTCTTAATGTATAAATAGAAACCTAGACGATGTAAGTAAGCAGTGTGATGCTAAGTTCTAAAAGGTGCTAAGTGCAAATGATAGTTATAAATGCTGTGTGCATACTATATGAGACTTGCAAGCCTAAGTGCGGGTGATTGTAAGAGACTATGTAAAGGCTTTGTGTTGTAACCTAGCTCGGGCAAGGAGGATCTAGTGAGGTGCATGCAGATCTCATGTCCTAAGCGGAGTGGGTTTTTATGCTTTCTGCATGTAGATGATTGACAAAAGACAATAAAGAAAAGAAGAGTTGGTGGACATATCCCCAAGCTAGGGGTGAACCACGTATATCTCGTGTTGTGGTTTATTTGTGCGTTATGGTTGTTTTATTGTTCATATGATTAATTTTTAGTGCAATGATGCATGCTTAGATTAATATGATAGCTTAGTTCCTAATGATGTGAATAAGATGTTATATCTGATCTATGTTGATGTGCTTAGTGCTTGAATGTGTTGAATCTTGTTGAATACTGCGTTGCACTGTAATTAGCATTTCTCTATGTTGTAGACAAAGGCTAAGTACTAATGAATGATAGACACTAAGTTCTATGTTAAGGCATTGTAATCACATATCTATGTCCCAGCTAAGGTTGTAGACACTAGAGTCCTACAACCAAACCTGCCTATACCTCGGGTGAGACTTCATCTTCTTCATAGGTGTTGCTGAAAGGGGTGGTAGTTAGGGTCGTCCCCTGTGCCAACAATCTTTTTCTCATGCATATATTTTTATGTTGGGTCCGCAGGAGCCCCATTGTCAGTCTATATGATAAATGCATTTAAATTTTGAGGAATATGTAACACACTTTTATTTTTTGATATATTCCAAATAACACTATTTTTAATCTCCTTTTATATTTATATGCTCCTAAATTTTTGTCTTCAACTATGTTGAATGTCAAAAAATTGTGTTTATTTAATTTGAATTATGTTTTTCTCATGCATATCTTTCTCTGCTTCTATGCATATAGCTTTTTTTCTCCTAACACATATACAAACATCTCTATTGAAATTTTACTTAAATCTAACCATTTGAAAATATATGCTAAACAAATAAAAGATTGAAGAGATAAAACATGCAAAGTAGGACTATTGGAAAGAAAAAAAAAATCGATCATAGAAAGATGGATTATATAGTTTCACAAAATAAACTGGACTCTAGAGGGAACATGTCATTTCTTGCATGGTTACCACCTATCCTTCATGCTACTGGCCACATCTGCACTGCAATTTCCATCCGCCGCAACTACTTTTTCCCCATCCATCTGCATTTATTCCCAATTCAACTCGGTAGGGACTACACTGCCATGCATCACTTGATACATCATGTGTGTAATTAATTTCTACTTAAAATATCATTATCGTGTTCGCATGAAATTCATGTGTTAAAATATCATTATCATGTTCACATGAAATTAATGAATTAGAGGACTGCAAGATAGGTTAATTGCATCCATCATATATAGGTTAATGTTATTTTGAGGATGTAAATAATAATATATCGCAATACAATTTAGTGAAAGCATGGATGATATATATTTTATTAACATTTCCAAAAAGTAGATTTATTAGCATGTTTACCCTGATAGGCATCCCCCTATTGGAATGGATGGTTTAATGAGCCTTTTAATTACAAATTCCAATCTTATGGTGTACAATTAAATATGCTTGCATATTCTTCGTCTTACACTCAAATCAATGAATGATGTTTAATGTTATTAACTTCCTTGTATTTATGAATGCGTTTGTTTCCTTGTTTACCTTTTCTCATTTACTTAATATGATTAAATAATTACTACCCTATCCACTGATTGCCACGTTTAATAATTAATATGTATAGATAACCTCATTACCACTTTCCAATAATTAAGAGGGTTAATTCTATGAATAGTGACCAAGGTTTTATGGATCTTAAGAATTTTATTAAGGTTTCATAACGGACATGCGGTAACGTGGAGAGACGTATCCTTGACAAGTGAAGAGTGGTGGGATTTTAATTGTGTTCTACACATTCAGGTGGAGAGTCATCTCCTTGGAAGATGAAGATCGGTGGGGTTTTAATTACGGGTGTGTGGTAACATGGAGAGTCATCTCCTTGGTAGGTGAATAGAGGTGGGGTTTTAATTACGCTGCACACATTCAGGTGGAGATTCATCTCCTTGGAAGTTGAAGATCGGTGGGGTTTTAATTGTGCCACATAGATTTCCATTTATGCTCAGTGTTGTTAAGTTTAAGTTTTTTGGCATTTCATATAATTTGTTTCAAATCTATATCTATTCATGTTAATATTTGTCTTCATTATCATGCAGGTACGTCATGCAACTTGCAGTTCAAGTTTGAGCGAACAAGTTTAAAGTATCTAAAATCTATGATTAGGGTTTACAGTTTTAAAATTTTAGTTATTAGTGATAGTTATTAAATCACACCATGTGGGATTGTGTGTACGCTTCCTTTTATTTAAATGGAGATGAAATACATGCCATCTTCATGCATCTGTGTTGTGCCTACTCATACCCAAGGCTGTGGGATTTTGTGTATCCTATGGGATTGTGTGTACACTTTCTCTTATTTAAATGGAGATGAAAGAAACTATATATGGCAATGAAGATGCAATGATTCCTCAAAGGGAGAGGGTTGGAAATTGAGTGCATTATGAATGGCATTGGGAACAAAATTAGATGATAACTATTTTTGATAATAAAATATGATTATGTTATTACATATTAATAAAAGAATGTGATGATGTTTAGAGTGGGAAACCCCACTTTCGATCCAAAATGGAGAACTCATCATGTCTCTTTAGTAAGTGGAAGCTCACAAAAAAAAAGGAAAGGTGGAATTCGAGAATGCATGTTGATAGGCACATATAGAAACATGTACATATTCCTATATATCTCACAAAAACATGCACGGATTCTTATATATATCGCAAATGATGTTAAATTGACACTAAATTAAAAAATTTAATTTACAAATCTTTGGACAAGATCTCCATTTTCAATGGTTTTATATATCTTTCAAATAAACCTTCCAAGAGATTACAGATTTAGAATTTTAATATTTTATAAATTTTGAAATGAGATAAATGAACAGTAAATATTTTTGGGGTTATATTTTATTTTAGTAAAATGAAATCACAAATAAAATTTATAATTTAAGGATTATTAAAAAAATAGATTTTATAGTCCCCGAGGTGTAGGACAATCGGTGACGAAGTGTGTTGTTAAAAAACTCTGTGATGTTAAAGTCACCGGCTCAAAACCTGTGGGGAAAAAAATCTAGCCATGTTAAGGGTTGGTGTGGCTCAGGCCGGGTGCGATTCCCAGGTGATTTTGATGGATTATATGCCCCTGAGTCATGGTTTATTAGCCACAAGTTAGTCCCACACGTCACAGACAAACTAACAAAAAAAAAAAAAAAATTATAACAAAATATATTTTTCTAAGAATATATAAAAGTAATTATGTGCAAGAACTTGAGGTATAGTTAGGAATAGTATCTATATTAAAAACGATGGGTGATTAAGAAATCAAATAAAAATATAAATATTTTTTTGTTTTCTAAAGTGTCAAAATCTATTATAACTTACTTGGGAAATGACTGTGAGGATAGTTATCACAAACAATTCTTTGCTAATGTCGTTCATTCATTCATCATAGAAACCCACTTTAAATTCATTAAATTGTATATTCACTTGAGAATTTTTTACATTCAATTGAATCCATTAAATTATATATGTTTTGTCTTATAAGGGATGGATGAACGAAATTTCTTGGGTTGAATATCTAAAAACTAGATGCATATTGAATTCCATTATCAAAACATACACAAATTGGCAATATCACCAAGGTTACAATTTCCTTCAAAAGCACCCACACGATTAGCATAAATTCTTGAATCAATTATTGAATCGGTTGGTGTCTCCCACCAGTTGAAACCATATGGTTCCAATTCCAGGCATACATCTAAATTGTATTCTAATTTTGAACCAAAAATTGTACTATCTCCTCTACTTGCACTACTCTTTAATTCTTCTCCCTGTGCAACAAATTTCATTAGCCATTCATTTTATTCTTACATTCTCCTCCAACAACTGATATTCCATTGGAAACATTTTCCACAAATGATTCTGACATCCACACATGAGCGTCCACATATTATTCAAATTAACACACTAGTGTCCCATGTGATTGCAACCTTAATGAAGGATGTGTCTTGCAACATGCTTCCCCGTGACAAGTTAATCACATTAATATATTATAGTTATAATTTTTTAATAATTAGGGATTTCCAAAATAATTATAATAATAAAGGTTAGGGTTAGCGTTAGAACAGGATGAAGTTATGGTTATTTTTATGTATGATGCATCTATTTAATGTAAGACATAATGTTTATTTTTCAACATCCCTAACAATGTTTTAAGGAGTCATTAAAGTTGTTTAATTTAAATTTTATTACTTTTTTTTTAAGTAAAAAAGTGGAACCTACTATATTAAATTATCGAAGAAACTTTGACAAAATATACAGTGATATAGGTCTGAGTCACCAAAAAATGTTGTTGATTACTGGAAACCAGCATAAGTGGAGAGCATGTAACATTAGCATGATAAAACATGAAACAATGTAGCATCTATCCTTCCCGGAGGAAACCAGGATATATGGCTATAGTCCTGATGGAATAAAATAGTAACATGATAATACTAAGAACCAAGAAAATCATAATGACCTAGATACCCGGTGACCTGTCGCCCTTTCTTGACTTCCACGTGGACCCAGCCGGGATGGCAAATGCCTGCGCGTAGAGAGGGCACTTTCGCTTAGCTGGAACATTGGAGCATGCGTCAAGGAGCAGGTCCAGACGTTGGCCCATGAGAAGGGCTCTATGCTCCAGGTTTTCCAAGTGGCCTCAGAGTTGGAACACCAGAGCCAGATGCTCTGCACGGAGGAGAGATCCATGCAAACCATCACCCATTTCATTGAGGGAGGCATCCCTCAATTCCACGGTCTCTCTAATTCCAACATCAAGCTCCATTTTCTCTACACCATCCCCATCATCCTTCCTCGCCAAGCGATTGTTGTTCACATTCACATCTGCTCTGGTTACCTACATATCATGGCTAGTGGGGTTGTAGTCACCTGGCCAAGGAATTTCCCCAACAATGCAGTCTGCGATATCATCTACCTGAGTGAATTTAGGGCCTCTTTCATCCAGGTGAGTCGCTTCCATGGCTTGAGGCTCCTGGGTAGCTGATAGGTTCTCCATGAATGGATCTTCTTCCATGTAACATGTGGGAAACGCGTCCTCGGCCCCATCCTCCTGCCTGTGTCCCAGTTTAATTGCCATGGCTTCACTGCTGCAACTAGCTCCCGTCTCCACAATAATGGTGAGCTGTGCTAATTTCTTAGCCCGAGCCTTCTTCCAGAGAATGGAGGTTGTCATTGCCAAAGCGTGTTCCAATTTTTCTTTCCTTTTCCGCTGCGCCTTGTGGGTGTACCAGGCCCAGCTACGGCGAGGCCTGCCCCGCTTTTGAGCCATAGTTGTCAGGGAAAAGATGATTGTATAGAGGGGTTGCAACGAGAGGTGAGTAAGCCAGGACGAGAAGAATGTCGGGTTGCACCAAGGCTCCCAGAAGAAGAGGAGAGCTAGAGCAAGAGCAGACTGACTCTGTCCAGGCACATAAAAAAGAAAAATTCCAATAATTTCCTCACCAAAATACAACAAGATGGGAGTGAGTCAGGACGAGAGGGTTGTAGGAATGCACTAGAGCGCCCCTGTGAACAGGAGATATGAAGAAGGAGCAGACCCTCTCTGTCCAGGCACATAAGAAAGCAAATTACTAGAGGCCAAAGTCACCTGACCCCCATTAAACCCTGTCATGTTGAGTGCACTCTGAGCGAGAGTGATCGCATGTGGGAGGTGTCCCTCCGTCGTATAGCTGCTGCTATGTTCGTCCACCATCGTTAATGCAGGCTTGTGGGTGGCGGCCATCGGCATTTATGCCATGGCTTAGTGCTAAGCCCAGTGTCACAAGAGTTCTGCGTGTCACCCCATCCGGGGAATTTAAATTTTATTATTATTTGTAGTTATTTATTTTATTCTTTTGGTTAAGTATTCTCTTACAATATTGTTGTATTATATTTTTTTTCCAAAATATATTGCATATATGTTATAATTAATGTAACAAATGAATGTATTGTAATACATGAGAAAGTATTTTAGTTTGCGTAATAATTAAATGTATAGTAAGCATGAGAAAATTTTACATTTTAAGAAATTTTATCTCTTTCAAATTAACATTTTTGATAAATTTATGGTTAAGATACATCCAACATAATTTTGGTATTGTTATCGCACGGTTTGTAGGAAAGGTTGGAGAGCTTGATTCAGGTCTTGAAACCGGCATAACAGGAGCTTCCCCACCCACTGTCACCTCGATGGGGGCTCTTTCTATTTAGGAGGGCTAGTCCAAGGGAGACGTCCCTAAGCAATCTAGGTCAATGAAAGGCTAAAGGGTAATAGATCAAGTCAAAGAATTCCCCTTTCACAGATTGCTGCCCGAATGAGATAGTCAAGAAAAGTCTTCCACTGATGATGCACCTGTTTGCGAGACAAGACAAAGGAAACTAGAATATGTGCCTGCAGTGGGTTAGTACTTCATGAAATTAATGACTATCTTTCAATACATATATGAGCCAATGATCAATGCTATTATTGACGAAGTCAATGATGGCTATAAAGGGACAAAAAGGTTTATATCACTTCATCAACAAAGCATAAAAGAAGTATCATATCATTCAAGGCCTAGAGATTTACTCCTCTCCTTAAGACCTTCTTGGCAAAACGACTAGCTTAGAAGCATAGATCTAGGGATGAAAAGTGTGGCTCAATATAAGGCTTCTCATAAACCCTAGAAGTAAACCCTAGGTGTAAACTCAATTAGGCCTAGGATCACTTCTTTCTTCAATTTATGCTCAAAACTAGCTCAAGACAAGAGATGGCTAGTGT
>JZKD02S2249471.1:486926-517643 GCA_000966675.3 Picea glauca | reverse complement strand
TTATATTTATTATAAATTATTAAATTATTTACTATCAATGCCCTTAGAATCGTGTAGATTTAGTAACAATGTCCTTAGAACAAGTGTAATTTATCATTTACAAAGTCCAAGATGATTTTCTATAAATGTATTTAGAACAAGTAAGAATCATAATTGTAAATCTCAATATCATTTGCTATCAATGTCCTTAGAACAAGTATGATTCTAAATTTTCTTCTAATGCATCACATTAGTTGAAAGTTCCTATTTTTCTAACAAAGGAAACACTTCATTAATTTTTTTTTAAAAATTGGCTAGAACTTCCTTTTCGTAATGTGTCAAACACAAACCAATCTTCCCATGTCACAAAAATAAATCGACATTGCAATTTGAAAAACAAAATCAGACGTTGCAATGTGCCAAACATAGGAATGCTGCAATGTGATGAATATACTAATGTCCCAATATGATGAACATAATAACATCACAATATGACCACCAGTGCAACATTGTAACATGATCACCAAAGCCATGTCATGTCATTGTGACAAGAATATCCCTATCTTTGCAATTGGACAAAGATAGTTACATCACAATATCACCAATAATGTAACGTCACAATTTGACGAGAACACCTTTCTAGCGATTTTAGGAGATTTATGTTTGGCTTGAATGGTAGATATTTCATTAGTGCAAATACATATTTCTTTAAATGTGTTAGAGGTGCCAGTAAACTAGGTTAGTGATACCCTTTGTGCCCTGTTGCTTTGTTGATGCTTTGTGTATCAAATATCTGCAAGTTATGTTTACTCAAGATTACTGATAATATTATTTTATTGAATATTATTTTAACCTAGTTTGATTGTTATATATTAGGACAAACGTGGGCTATCCTCTATGAAATAAAATGGTTATTTTTCTTATCAACAATCACCGTTGTTGGTCCTAACTCCCGATATGCATTTTCTTAGAAAAATCATAATTTTTATTCGAAATGAAAGGAAATTACATTCTGCATATGTTTGAAGCATTTCAAAAATAAAACCAAGAGATAAAACCTCTTAGTGGTAAAAAAATCTTAAAGAAAATTAGCAGGTCCTAGTACTATACTGTAGCCTAGTTTTGTCTTTGGTCTTTAAAGTTTTGTTTTTATTGTGATATTTGTTTTTACATTTTCAATATGTATTTCATTTATATTTATATTTGTGTTAAAATTTTCGTGTTTGGTTTGCAAGTTAGGAGGATATGGAGTTGGAGCTGGGAACTTGGCCATTAAGGACCCAGTGCTTCAAGTTGAAGATCTGATACCATGTGTAGTAGCCGTAAAAAAAAATACAAAATTTAATTTGATTTAGCATATAATTCTTCCTCATACAAAATAATTCAATCACCAACATATGAGCATATGATATTCGACAAAAATTAAAATTTTATCCCCAGCATAAGAATTACTTAATAGAATAAATAAATTACCTCTCCCTGCTGCTAATTCCCTCGTCGTTCTGGTTGTTCGTTGTTGAAACTGTGTCAAACACTACCCAAAACCGTGTTTCGACCCTGCCAACTAGGATAGTTTCCTAGCTTTAGGATACCATATGGATATCCTGGCCCCCGTGCCCAAAACCTCCAGCAAACTGGTTCCCCCTGTACTAATCCTCCTCAACTACAAAACTCAAAAACTCTCCTTTGCAAATCCAAGAGAACCCACCCCAAAAATATAGGAGAACCCTCTTCCAAAACATGTAGAATGATCATCCCCTTCCGTAAACCCTCTTCCGCTCATATCCCCCTTTCACCACCCTTTCTCCTCATTTATTTATTTACCTACACATTTATTACCTTATCCTCATACGTAATGCCCCTTACCCAATTATTAATGTTCATTATCTGTTTATTAATGCTTCTTATCCCCTAGCATACGTAGATCATTTAATTAAACAATATAATTTATTAACCCTCTTAATTTAATACCCATGTCAATGAATGTAACAGGTAATTAATTAATCAATTAATTAATCAAATTATAACAATTAATTAATAAATAAATATTTAATTAGTATCATTTTACCGATCTTTGTTTAATTAATAACATGTTAGAAAAATTAATTACCTAATAAATTTTTACTAGGGTTGTTACAGATGGTGTTGCAAGTATTAAGGGAGCATCAGTTGTATTCCAAATTGAGCAAGTGTTCATTTTATCAGAAGCAAATTCATTATTTGGGGCATATCATTTCAAAGGACGGGATAGAAGTGGATCTTGAGAAGATAGAATCCATTAGAGAATGGTTAGTTCCAAAGAATGTGTCAGAGGTTAGATCATTCATGGGCCTTACAGGCTACTACACGATATTTATTGAAGGATTCTCAAAGATTGCACACCCAATCACTTCCTTACAAAAGAAGGGTGTGAAGTTTCACTAGACATTGGATTTTGAAAATCGTTTCCAACACTTGAAACAATTATTAACAAGAGCTCCAATACTAAGGATTGTAGACCCAAATGAAGACTTCATTGTATGCACAGATGCATGTAAAGAAGGACTTGGTGGATTCCTCCATCAAAATGGCTTTCTTATATGTTATGAATCAAGGAAGTTGAAGCAGCATGAAAGACACTATGCCATTTGTGATTTGGAGTTGGCATCCATAGTGCATTCCTTGAAGAAATGGAGACACTACCTCATGGGGAAAAGGTTTGAGCTGAGGACAGACCATAATGGTCTAAAATATTTATTTGATCAACCAACTCTAGATGCTAGGAAAAGCAGATCATTAGAATTTCTAAGTGAATATGAATTTGATATAAAACATATCAAGGGGAAGGAGAACAAATTGGTTGATGCACTCAGTAGAAGAGTGTGAAATGGATGTTTGATATAAATACTATTTTGCTGCACCATTTCCTCAGGAGGTTCACTGGTTGTGAAACAAATGTTTCCTTCTATGCCTTCCTGTATCTCTTCCTCCACGATGCAAGATGTAAATTTTGTAGCTGGAGTGTCCCTAGGACCATGTGTTGGTCTTCGAGTAGGGGTTATGGCATCCTTTCCGAAACAAGTGGGGGGAGCCCAATTGTCCAGGACTGTGAAGAGAAGATTCTTCGAGTAATTCTGGATAGATTCATCTGGAGTAATCTCCTTGACATATGCCATGGGAGGCGTTCCAATTCTTCTAGATTTCCTAGTTCTCCTCCTACTAGCTAGAGCTAGAGCTCTCTCAAATTTCTTTTGTCTCTTTCTATGTGAGTCAGCTACATACCAAGCCGCGCCTCTATGAGGCTACTCCCTTTCTCTTGGTATGCTTAAAAGAAAAGCTACTGTCAGAATACTAGCTGAAAGGTTGTCTCTATTCCTGCGCCTCGACGTTTTAGCCTTTGCCTCTGCAACCTTCAAATGCATCACATAGCGTCCAAGGCTATTGATAAGGACAGAGATGATATCTATGGCCATTAAGGCTGTGGTATTAATACTCTGGTCAATGGTTCTCCTCGCGCGAGTGAGAGGCCTTGTCATTTGGTGAGAGCTTCTTGGGTTTAATCCCATCATAAATGGCGAGGATATGGGAGCTGGTGGCCAACATTTATGGCACCACTCAACTCTGATCCAGGTGTCCTATCCTCTCTGCGTGGCACCCCAAACGGGGGTTGGAGATTCCTTTTGGCAATAGATTGACCCCTCTCTGAGATGTCTGAGACTTGAGAGTTGTGTGCTTCCCAGTGTATATGCTTTGTCTCCTTTGTTACTTCTTTATTTTCCAAGAAATCCGCTAACCTATTTGCTTCTCTCTTTATGTGAGAAGGGATGATGCTAAGGTTGGCCCTTAGGAGGCCCTTGAATTCCTCTAGCAGCCCGGAGAGTCACCAATTGGGTGAGATTTTCTACGGGTTTTCCTCGTGGAGGATTTTGGTGATTAGTTGAATGACAATTTGTGAGTCCCCCTCTAGGATGAGCTTGTGGCTATGTCAAGCAAGTCTTGCTTGGAAACCTTGCAATAGGCCCATTAACTCCATTGCATTGTTTGTTGTTTCCCCCAGATATCCCACTGCTATGACGAGGATTTCTCCTTTGGATTTTCTAAGTGTGGCTCCATAGTCAGGTGGTCCTGGGTTTCCTTTGGAAGCCTCATCAAAATTGATCTTTATGAAACCTTCAGGAGGAGGGGTCCAGATGGTTGGGTTGTTGTTTTGAAATTTAGGTGCCATGATCACAATTTTATTAATCCACCTGGGCTGCCATCTTTGGAGAATGCATCATTCTTCTAGGTTGCAATCTAAGTCCTCTAGTTTTCAAGATTTGCTTCTAACTGTTTCCTTGACAAGTGTGACAATTTTTGCCCAAATTAATCCTGGTGTGGATTCCTTGGAATGGAAAATTATTTTGTTTCGTTCCTTCCAGATCTGCTTGAGAATAAAGCCTAGGAGGAGCTTCCATATATAGTTTAATAGAGGGTGGTTGTAAGTGGTGGAGTCCTAGTTTTCAATCATGCCTCTTATGCTGCTTCTATTGTGATTGGATCAACGCATTATTTAAGCTCCCTAGTCCCATATCGACTTCTTGTAGTGACATCCGTTGAATAAATTTTCTTTGGTTTCCTCTTGTTGTTGGCATAAGATGAAAATTGAGGGCCCAATGAAGCCTCTTCTTCTGAGGTTGTCCCAGGTTAGGATTTCATTGTGTGCAATTAGCTAGAGGAAGGTGGACACCTTGGGCCAAAGTGTCGGGTTCCAAACCTTGCTCCATATGTTTTCCTTTTCTTGATTTTGGTAGTTTCCTTGTAGGTAGTAAGCTTCTTTGACTAAGAAGTTGCAAGTTGTGGAGTGCCCCCATTTGAGAATATCCGGGTCTTCTCTATTGGGGATTTTTTGGTGGCTTGCATAGTGTTTCCAAGCTTGCAGGTTTAGGTTCTCTAGAACCCCTAATTCCTGATAAGAGGTTTTTCACTTTTTCCACTGTAGTCTTTGCTCCTCGGGTTTCCAGATATCTTTCACCCTTAGAGGAATGTATTGGTTGAGAGCCTATTTAAGGGGTCTTAGCTCTTCCATGTCATTTATAGGTTTGAGTTGTTTCCATGATTCTTTCTAAAATCTAGCACTTTCTCCATTTCGTATCTCCCAAAAAGCATGGTTTTGTACCAGGTCTCTGTTTTGCCAAGCGGTGTTCCAAATGATAGATCCATGTGTTTGGGCATTATGCCTGATCAGTTGGTTATCTTTCATGGAGGGAGAGTACTTCTTCTCCCAGATTTGTGCCCATAGAGCATCTGCCATTTTTATCCATCTCCACCACATTTTGGCATCCATTACTTGATTGAGCTTCCCTGGATCTTGTAGTCCCAGGCCTCCCATGATTTTAGGTGTGCATATCTTATCCCATCCTACAGGTGCCCACTTCTTGTTGGGTTGAAGGCCTTTCCAGAGGAAGTTTCACTAGAGGTTCCTTATATCTTTGATGATTTTCTTAGGGGCTGCTAGGGCAGTCAAAAGTTAGGTGGGAAGGGTTTGTAGAACCGATTTAAGAAGGACCAGTGTAGCCACAATGTTTAGCGTTCTAAAGGTCCAGTTGTTCATATTGGTGGAGATGGAAAGAAGGAGGCTATCCCAGGAGATAGATTTTGCTGCTACTCCTGTTAGAGGAATGCCTAGATAATTAGATGGAAGGGAGCTCTTGGGTATTCCTAGGAGTTTGGAGATATGAAGTTGGAACGCAACTGGAGTATTGAAGAAGAAAAGTTTGGATTTGTTTAGGTTTAGTGTCATGCCTGAAGCTTCTAAGAAATCAGAAAGGATGGATTTAAGCTTGTTTGCCTCTCTTGCAGTGGGGGATTTCATGAAAAGGGTGTCATCAACAAATTGACTATGTGAAGGTGTTGGTTGGATGTTGTGTAGAGGAAAGCCTTTGAGAGAACCTTCTAGGACTATTGATTTAATGTGGCATCCCAGGCCTTCCTCCATGAGTACAAATAAAAAGGGCGATAAGGGTTCTCCTTGGCTAATACCTCTGGAGGGTGAGAAGGGTCGGGAAGGGACTCCATTGACAAGGATGGAAAAGAAGGCCGAGAAGGTGAGATTCAAGATCCAGTTCACCCAATGTTGATCAAAACCAAAAGAATTTAAGGTGGCCCGTAGGTACTGCCAGCTGACTCTATCAAAATATTTTGAAAGATCATGTTTTATTAGTATACCTGGAGTTTTTTTCGACTTGAGAGAGTGGATGACCTCATGAGCTAGTATAACATTGTCCATGATGTGTCTACCCTCTACATATCCTGCTTGTTCCTTGGAAATGAGAAAGGGTAGAATTGGCTTAAGGAAATTCACAACCATCTTTGTAATGATTTTGTAAATTACATTACATAGAATGATAGGTCTGAACTATTTGGGATTTGTGACCCATTCCTCTTTTGGTATTACGGTGAGAAAGGTTGCGTTGAGGGCCGGGAGAACTGGGCCTGGTGTCTGTGATTACTCAACTACCTCCTAGACCTCTTTCCTTACTATGTCCCAACAGTGATGCAAGAAGTCAGTAGTAAATCCATCTGGGCCTGGGGATTTCCCTGGGGGCATCTCTTTTGCTGCTTGGTCCACTTCCTCCTGAATGATATGTCTCATTAGGGATGCATTATGTTCAGGGGTCAACAAAGAGGGTATGTGACTAGTTACTCGTCTAATGGTTGTGTCTCTGTCCTCCCTGGTTTCCATTAGGAAATCATGGTAGTACCTATTAAGATATTCTTCTATTTGGGTATGTTCTCTAATTGGGTTTCCCTGTCCATCTTCTAGATGAGTATTATCTTGATGTGTCAGCGGTGTACCATGGTTCTGTGGAAGAATTTTGTGTTATTTTCCCCCTCTTTGAGACATTGTACCCTAGACTTCTACCTCCATAAGATTTTCTCTTTCTTTCTCCTTTCTTCTAGTTGCACTTGTAGCTTCGCTTCCTCTTCCATTAGTTCAGCAGTTTGAGTTCCTGAGATGGAAATTTTTGTATCTACATTAGATTGTTCTCTATTTCTTCCATGCTTTGGAATATGTTTCCAAAAGTGTTTTTATTCCATTGCTTTAGTGATTGATTGAATTTTTTGAGTCATTGTTGGAACCTATACATGCTAGTACCATGATCTATTTCTGCCTGAGCCCACCATGTTTTTGCAAGCTGATGGAAGTCTGGGTGTGTGAGCCAAAATTTCTCAAACCGAAAGGGTTTATATTTGGGTATTGCCTCTATTTATAGATGGAAGGCTATTGGCCAGTGGTCTGATCCATCTTTAGGGAGAATGAGACTTTCCATGCAAAGATCCTTTTCAATCAGTTCCTCAGCCACAAGGAAGTGGTCTAGACGACAAGCTACATGTTGGTTTCCTGATCTGCGGTCAGACCAAGTCAAAGTACCATTGTTGTTCTCTATATATACTAACTTTAGATGTTCAATAAGGGTTTTGAAATTATCATTGTCTTGTTCCAGCCTTTTGCTCCCGCCAGTTTTTTCCTCCAGCGACAAGATCATGTTGAAATCGCCTCCGATGATCCAGTTAGGTGAGGTTACCAAATATTTGATAAGAGCTAGCCAGTCCATAAATTTATATTTTTCCTGTTGACTTTGGGGTCCATAGACGTTGGTGATGGCCCCTTCCTAATTCGAGCCTATGACTTCAAAGTGGGTTGTTATGGTGCCTATTGTGGAGAAAGATCTACTAAGAGTAGTGTTGATCAGGTTCCAAAGTATGGCTAGACCCCCTGAGGCCCCTAAGGAGTCTGTTAGAACAAATTCACATCCTCTCCAGATGCGCTGGAAGATAGTTTCAGCTTCTGTCCCTGCACATTTTACTTCTTGTAACATTAGAATGTCTGGGTTTTCTGCCTTGATGCAGTCTCGAAGGATCCTTTGTTTGGATCTTCCATTGAGTCCTCTAATGTTCCAAGTAATGATCTTCATCATAATGAGGGTGGTGTTGGATGGAGGTATCCCTCCGCGAGATTATGAATCTATCTTGAGTTGATCATGAGATTGCCTGCCTTCTTGATTAGTTGATGTAATGGTTTACGCCCCCTTCTTTTATTCTCTCATGGTATCTTTTTTTATCCTGAACCTGATTCAATGGCTATGCCCAAACATGCTATGGATCCCATTTTTGAGTTGAGAAAGACCTTGTGTACCTTTCTGAGTTGCTCTTCAGGGAGGGTCTGCAGATCCTTTTGATTGAGGACTTCCACAAGTTTCTCAAGGTGAATGCCTGCTAAATCTTGAGCATCCATCTGCATTAAGATGTCACTGTCTCCGTCACCTCTCTCTTCTTGGTAGATTTCTCAGTTTGGGCTAGAGGAGGAAAGGGTTTGGTTCTATTCTTTTCCCTGTTGCGACTCTTTGTGTGGATCTTGGATTTCTTCTTCTTCTAGTAGCTGGTTCAGTATCTCGTAAGAGTTTTTGGTCGAGATCTTAGGCTTGGGGTCGGGGATATTCTTTATGGGAGGGTTTTTCTTTCTAGCTATAACAGTGGTTAAACCATCTTTCTATGTGGTATCATTGACTTTGATAGCCTGCTTATTCAAGGGGCAGTCTCTGAACAGGTGGCCATGTTCATGACATTTCCTACAACAGAAAGGGATATGCTCATAGTCTAGTATTTTTTTCCAGTCTTCATCCTGATATTCCAGCATTACTGCCCCTGGTAGAGCCTTAGATATATTCATATAAACACATATTCGGGCGTATGAGGTATATTTCCTTTGCTTTGTGGCTTCTGAGGTTTTAACATAATGACCCACTGTATTACCTATTCCCATGAGAATATCCTCCAACTAGAAATCCTGTGGTAGGGAATAGAGGTGGATCCAAACAGGTGCCATTGTGAAGTCCTCCTTGTCTGGGCTGAAGCGTTATGTCCAGAATCTTAGGAATAGCCCCGTCGAGTTGTAGAAATATGGGCCATTCTCAAAGATTCGATCTTGGTCTTCTGGGTTGTACAGAATGATTGTGAAGAATCCTTTAGAGCTGAGTTGAACCTCATAATCACCTTTGGGGTTCCACCAGTGTTTTATCCATCTATTCAAATCCCGTTCGGATGGCCACAACCCCAGAAATTTCCCAATGAGGGCATGCTCTTTCATGAACAAGGTATGTTCCCCCAGTCTTGTTAATCTTATGATGTATCTCGGGGGTTTTTCCATTTGTGGGATGCATTTACCTATATCCCATTCAGAAGGTTCTTTTGTATGGGACATGTTGGCTTCTGTCTCCATTTCCTTGCTGAGTCTTTGTTCTCTGGCGAGGAGTTGTTCGCGTATTTGCAGTGGCAGCTCAAAAGATGGTCGTTTTTCCCTTGTGCCCCATCAATCATTAGCCATAACATAGTTGTACAAGGGGGATTTCCCCCCCTCTTCTATGTTCATACTGTCGGAACAGACTAGAAGAATGTCGATGGCTGGTCTTGGTAGGTGGTTTGTTGCGGTGTCTCATAGTTCAGTCACACAGTTGTTCGCATCGAGATTGGGACTAGGGTTTTCCACCTTTCACAGCCATAGGAGTAATTGAATAATAGGAGTAAATCATAATATCAAATTATTCTTATTTTTATATTTATTATAAATTATTAAATTATTTACTATCAATGTCCTTAGAATCATGTAGATTTACTAACAATGTCCTTAGAACAAGTGTAATCTATCATGTACAAAGTTCAAGATGATTTTCTATAAATGTATTGAGAACAAGTAAGAATCATAATTGTAAATATCAATATCATTTTCTATCAATGTCCTTATAACAAGTATGATTCTAAATTTTTCTTCTAATGCATCACATTAGTTGAAAGTTCCTATTTTTCTAACAAAGGAAACACTTCATTAATTTTTTTTTTAAAACTTGGCTAGAACTTCCTTTTCGTAATGTGACAAACACAAACCAATATTCCCATGTGACAAACACAAACCAATCTTCCCATGTGACAAAAAAAAATCAATGTTGCAATTTGAAAAACAAAATCAGACGTTGCAACGTGAGTAACATAGTAATGTTGCAATGTGATGAATATATTAATGTCCCAATATGATGAACATAATAACGTCACAATATGACCACCAGTGCAACATTGTAACATGATCACCAAAGCCATGTCATGACAATGTGACAATCATATCCCTATCTTTGCAATTGGACAAACATAGTTAGATCACAATATCACCAATAATGTAACGTCGCAATTTGACGAGCATAGCCATGTTGTCACAATGTGACGAGCATAAGCATGCTGTTACAATGTGACGAACATAGTTTCATCACAATCTAACAAATAATGTAACATCACAATATGATGAACATATCCATTTCGTCGCCATTTGACAAGAATATGCCTATCCTCGATGTGTCAAACATATCCCCATGTTGCAATGTCATGAAAATATACTAATGTCATAATGTGACAAACATAGCCCATTGTTGTAATGTGATGGTTTCGGTTCCTATAACTGTCTAATTGGATGGATTGGTTGGATCATCATCATGCTATCCTAGACTGTCATAACAAGCGATTTACTTGATTGGATGAGGAAGGGGGCCTAAGGAAAGTGTAGGGAATTCCTAGAGCAGTAACCATCAGAGCAATTTCAGAATTGCAGCTGAAGAAATGTTATAGAAAAGGGTGTCAAATATTTGCAACACATATGAAAGAGACACCTAAAGATAAGGTGCCAAATTTGGAAGATTATGCAGTCCTAAAAGAGTTTGAAAATGTGTTCAAGGAGGTAGCAGGACTACCCCCAAAGAGAGATATTGATTTCTCTATAAATTTAATGCCTGGAGCAGCTCCAGTGTCAAAGACTCCTTAAAGAATGAGTACATCAGACCTGAAGGAGTATCAAATGCAGCTTCAAGAACTTCTAAATAAGGGGTATATACACCCAAGTGTATCACCTTGGGGTTCCCTAGTCCTATTCATGAAGAAGAAATATGGGACATTAAGATTATGCATTGATTTCGGACAGTTGAATAAAGTGACTGTAAAGAACAAGTATCCTTTGCCAAGGATTGATGATCGCTTTGATCAATTGAAGGATGCAAAGATATTTTCAAAGATATATCTTAGGTCAGGATATCATCAGGTAAGGATTAAACAATAAGATATCAACAAGGCCACCTTCAAGAAAAGGTATGGTCACTATGAGTTCACAGTGGTGCCATTTGGGTTGTCAAATGCACTAGTTGTTTTCATGTGTTTAATGAATGGTGTTTTCCGATAATATTTAGACGAGTTTGTCATTGGATTTTTGGATGACATTCTTATATATTCCAAGTTAGAAGAAGAGCATGAGCATCATTTGAGGATGGTGTTGCAAGTATTAAGGGAGCATCGGTTGTATTCCAAATTGAGAAAGTGTACAGTTACAAACATCCGAACTGATTATGCTCAAGTGTTGTCTCTTAAAATCAAAAACAAATTTTTCTAGTGGCTTTGTGAAGATATCTCCAAGCTGATCTAGAGAACCATAGAATTGAAGTGCAATATCACCATTATTGACTAGCTCATAGATGAAGTGAAAGAGAGTGTCAATGTGCTTGCTTTTCTTGTGAAACAAATGATGTTTGGATAGAGCTATTGCTAAAGTGTTGTCACTGAAAATAGAAGTTGGATCCTTTTCTATATGTGACACATCTTTCAATATTCTTCTCAGCCACATAGTTTGACAAGAAGTTGAGGTAGCAGCGACATACTCTGCCTCTGCATAATATATTGATACAATTGGTTGTTTCATTGATGCCCATGAGATCAGGTTCGTGCCCAGGTGAAAAACATGTCCTGAGGTGCTTTTCCTGTCATCTAGGCTACCTGCAAAATCACTGTCTGTGTAACCAGATAGTTGATTACTATCTGATTTAGTGTACCATAAGACAAAATTGAGAGTTCCTGCAATATATCTGAGAATCCATTTCGCCATTTTCCAGTGAGAAACTTTGGGAGATTCCATGAATTTGGAAACAAGGTTGGATGCATACATAATATCAGGCCTAGTTGTTGTAACATACAACAAATTTCCTACTAAACTTTTGTACAAGGTAGGGTCCATTGTAGGGCCTTCATCTTTCTTGATCAATTGTGTGCCTAGAGGTATAAGGGTTTCTGCTAGATTGCATTCTTCCATGTGAAATCTTTTGATGATATCTGTTGCATAATTTTTCTGACAGAAAAAAATGCCTTTGGTTGATTGATCAACCTCAATCCCCCAAAAATATTTCATGATGCCAATATCTGTCATCTCAAACTGAGATTGCATGGCATGTTTAAAATTGGTTAATTCAATATTTCCAGTATATATCATGTCATCAACATATAAACATACAATGAAAATTTTACCGTGTTGATTAGTTTTGGTGTGAAGAGTTGGCTCATTTTGACTTCTGCTGAAACCACTTTTGATCAGATAAGTATCAATTTTGCTGTACCAAGATCTTGGAGCTCTCTTTAAGCCATACAAATCTTTCTTCAACCGATATACTTTGGCAGGCTTCTCTTGGATTTCAAATCCAGGTGGATGAACGACATAAACTTCTTCATCTAAGAAACCATTCAGGAAAGATGACTTGACATCCATCTGGTATACTTGTCATTTATGTTGGGATGCTATGGCCAATAGATTTCTTACAGTGTCTAACCTTGATACTGGAGGAAAAGTTTCACCATAGTCAGTACTAGGTTGTTGTGAGAATCCTTTGGCAACAAGTATTGCCTTGTGTTTTTCGATCTTCCCTTTTTCATTGAGTTTAGTTTTGTAAACCCACTTGACACCAATACTTTTCTTGGGACTTGGCAAATCAACAAGATCCCATGTCTTGTTCTTCTCAATGGAGTCAATTTCTTGGTTCATGGCTTGAACACAATGTGGCTCCTTAGCGGCTTCCTTAAAATATGTAGGTTGACATGACATTAAATAAAAAAGGTTGTGTTGTTCAAAGTCATCCAACTGCTGATGGATTTCTATCAAACTTCAAGTTCTCTGATTTTCAATTTCAGAGGATGAGTCTCTACTTGAAGTTGAGTTATCCTGAGAATTTTCAGATCGTCCTTGTACCTTCAATCTTGGAAGAATAGGTAGAGGTATTTGTTGTCCTAAATTTTCTGTGTTTTCAGAACTTGGAGGCAATGGATTTTCACTGTCCAGTTGTTGATTTTCTGATTCATTCTAGAATTGATTTTCCAGAAATTTTACATCTCTGTTGAGAATTAGTTTCTTGGAGATTGGATTGTAAATCCTGTAGGCTTTATATGTTTCACTATATCTAGTAAAGATACATTTCTCACTTCTATTGTCTAGTTTCTTCCTTAATTCGAAAGGTATGTGAGTGTATGCTATGCATCTGAATGTCCTTAGATGTGCAACATTTCGCTTTGTCCCACTCCATGATTCTTGAGGGACTTTCATCTTTATACTTGTGGTTGGAGATCTATTCAAGAGATAAACTGAGCATGCCACTACTTCAGCCCAAAAAATATTTGACAAACTTTTGTCTTTGAGAAGTGTTCTCGCCATATTCATTATTGTCTGATTTTTCCTTTCAGCCACTCCATTCTGTTGTGGAGTATACATGGTTGTTGTTTGCATTATAATGCCTTGTCATTTATAGAAACTTGAAAATTCATTGGAGTTGTATTCTACTCCTCCATCGGACCTGAGTGCTTTTATATATTTTCCACTCTGTTTTTCATCTTTTGCCTTGAATTCTTTGAATTTTGCAAAAGTTTCAGACTTGTGTCTGAGAAAATAGATCCATATTTTCTTGCTAAAATCATCAATAAACATTAGAAAGTATAAGCTACCGCCTATTGACTCTGTTTGCATTGGTCTACATAGGTTAGTGTGAACTAGTACGAGATGTTGTTTGGCTTGATTGGATGATTGTGGAAAACTAGTTCTCTTATGTTTTCCAAGTATGCAAGACTCACATGGGGAATTTTGTTCTTTGAAGATGGGAAGACCTTTGACCATGGAGTGCTTATGAAGAATACTTAGACTCTTAAAGGGTAGAAGTTCAAATCTTGTATGTCAAATCATTATTTCATTCAAGGTGGATGCACTTTGTGCACATGGTTGAATCATATTTGTAGTTCTGAGTCTAAGGGGAAACATCCTATTCTGAGTCATGTGGATTTCAGAAATCAATTTTATTCTTGGGATTTTGTCCTATATCTTGCAAGATTCTCCCTCAAAGAGTACCTTATAGCCATGTTCAATGAGTTGTCCTACACTTAGCATATTATGTTTCAGATTTGGAACATGATAAACATTGTTTATGTCCTTCTTTACATTCTATTTAGTAAGAATATGAATAGTTCCTTTTCCTTGAACCTTGACTAAGGAATCATTTCCAAGTGTAATATCAGATGAGATTGAAGAATCAATGCATGAAAGTAAATCTTTGTTACCTGTCATGTGATTGTTGCATCCATTGTCTAGCAACGAGAGATCTTTAGGTTTTTCTTCAGTATTGTAGCATGAGAGAAACATACCTCTTGAGGTTTCTCCTATATGATTTGACACATGTGATATGCCTGAGGGTTGATCTGTTTGCTTCTTCCTGCATTCAGATTCATAGTGCCCATACCTTTTGCAGTAATAGCATTGTATGCTTGTTTTGTCATTTGATCTTCTCCCTCTACCTCTTTGAGGCTGAAAACTCTGATTCTGATTATGTTGTCTATGTCCTCCACTGGAATGAGGGTTACTATGATTGCTCCCTCTTTCTTGGTGACCTATGATTTTCCCTCTGGCTCTCCCTCTGTTGAAGGAGAATTTCATTTTGAAAGAATTGGAGATTGACTCATCCGTGAGATGCAGTCTGGTCTCATGTGTCACCAGAGAACCGATTAATTCATCTGTTGAAAAACATGACAGATCCTTGGATTCAAGGATTGTTGTGACAACCATTTTGAATTTATTTAGAAAACCTCTGAGGAATTTCTCAACAATGCATTGATGAGTGATGGTTTCACTAGTCAATCTGATCTGGTTCACGATTCCCATGACTCTGGTCATGAACTGATTCACATTTTTAGACCGTGTCATTCTTAAAGTCTCAAATTGTGTCCTCAAGATCTGCAGTTTGACTGTTTTGACCCTGTCATTTCCTTGGTAGGCTGATTTAAGGATGTCCCAAGCCTGTTTTGAAGTACAAGCACCTCTGATTTTTGAGAAAATCAAATCATCCACATAATTTTGAATCCATAATTTATCTTTATTTTCTCTATTCCTCTGAGTTGCCTGAGCAATTCTCTGTTGGTTTGTCATGGCGGCAAGGTCTGTTGGATCTGGTTCCACATATCCAAGATCCACTGGATCCCGACACTCTTGTTCTTGCAAGAACGATCTCATTCGAAGAGACCAGAACTCATAGTTCTTTCCAAGAAGAATCAGACCCTGAGTCGGTTCTAAATTGCTAAACGTCGCCATATTTAAAGAACTTGACAAAATAGGAAAAAAAAATTGGAAAAAATTTGTGTTTACCTGTTTCTTGCACTTACCAACTTTCTATTTCCGAAACACCGAAAAGAGTTTAATGACCTTGGATTGGCCCTTATTCTCCTTTCAATGTTACCATGCACCTAAATGTTAAAGCACTACCAGCTTTTCGTGATTCAGAATTTCATGTTTCCCGATGTCAAGAGTCCTTGACCCTTCGTCCTTTCGATCTCTGAAATGACGATTTGCCAAAATGTCTTTAAAAACAATTAGCCCTAAGGATATACCTTCGGTCCATGTGGCCACTTCCCATCTGACTACAGTCCTATTTTGGGGTTTTATGATGAAAAGCGCCCGACCTCTTGTCTCTTGGATGGTCGAAATGATGAAATGACCTTTATTGCATTGGCCCCTTGAGCTATTCCTTGGTCCATGTGACCACTACTCATAAGACCAAAATATTCTTTTAGGGTTTCACGACTCAAACGCCTGATCTCCTGTCCTCTTGACCCCCGAAATACTGATACGCGGAATGCCGAAATGTCAAAGTGTCCTTCTCCTTTCAGAAAATCTCCCAAAATCCTAGATTACTGCCACACATCTCCTTAAGATGGATGGTCCTCCTACGTTTCATAATTTCATGACTTTCGACCCCCGGTGACACAAATCCTCTGTCAACTTGAAACCCCGGTAGCCGAAATACTGACAGTTTCCTCGATCTCCACCATGTGTCCCAATGAGTGGACGGTTGTGATCTTTTCAGGATTTCGGGACTTTTGCCATGGAGTGTCCCGACCTTCGTCAACAAGACCTCCGATATCGCGAAATTTGAAATGCCAAAATTTTGATGGCACTTGGATCTGCTGCCACGTGTCCTTTTTGGTGGACGGTCCAGATGATTTTGGGATTTCGCATATCGAGGTTTGGAGTGCAATATCCTTTTCTCGTCCAACTCTTGATTCCTGATTTTGCAATAGAGTCAGATCGACGACTCATGATCTTTCTCGATCCAATGGTCTAGAATGAATTGGTATTTCACGATTCACAAATTCTCCGGATAGTCTTCTGAACTTTACACCCTGCAAGTCAGTGAAATGTTGAGATCTTGCCATGTGTCCTCCTTGATGGATGGTCTAGATGATTTTAGGATTTTGTGACTTTGCAAGTGAGCTTCTCTCCTGTGCACTCTATGGGACTAAACCTCGTGCACTTTCTCACGGATCCGATGGATATCGATCCTCTGCACAAGATCTAACGACTGTGATTCTTTCACCTTTTCTGCGCTCTCCTCTTCCCTTCTGAACTGAATTTTCGCCTCAAATCTGATCACAGGACGGATCTTACAGCTGTGATTGCTCGTTCTTGGATACTTTCGTGATTTATTTTCTATTCTTGCAAAGATTCTCTCTTGGGGAAGAAAATTCGTGAATCTTTCACATATTTGAAAGAATTTCACGAATTATTTGAAGCATTCTATTCTCTGCAACAATCTTTGATGTATTTGAGAGAATTCTCAAAAATCTTTAAACAATTTTGCCTTCTTCAACAATATTTCACTAATTTGAACGAATTTCTTTGAATTCTTCAAATTTTCCTACCTCCTGCAGCTCTTCTTCGTGAATCTTTGAAAAATCTGAAATTGTTCACGAATCTTTAAACTTTCTCCTTCTGCAGCCTTTGCTTTCTCAATCTTTCAAGTGTATAGCACTCTACTTCCTCGTGTGTGCTTCCTACGATGAACTTTTGAGTGGATGGCGGATAGCTCTCCAAGACTTATGAAAAAGCTGTGTCCCATGCTCTGGATGTCAATTTAAGCTATGTGTTGTGAGGATCGTGTTGCTTTCTAGCTTGTGTGAAGAGGCTTACTACTGTAGCTTTGATACCATGATAAATTGCGAAGCAAGAAATGCAAAGAGAAAGAATAGAGAAAAAATAGTATTTCATTGTTGATAGTGGGATCCAAGAACCCGATATCAACATAGGTCATCAAGAGATTGAGTGTTTCCAACAATGCCATGTCTTTAACTACACACCATCATTTGGTTGAGCCAAGGAAGAGAAGTTTTCATCATCTTGTTGTGTTTCCTTTCCTACGACATCAACCCTTCAAAGATGAGGTATTGTGTGATGTTTCCCAACTTGAATTTTCTTATATTATTTTAGGACAACCTTATATGTGGAAACATCATGAAATTTATGAGTCCTAACCTTGTAATGTAATTGTTACCTTGTGAGGTCATCCCTATAGGGTACCAGAGCTGACTATTGCAATTTCATTAATCTTGTAAAAGCAGTTCCATAAGGTAATCTCTTAGATTGAAAAGTTTGTCCTCTTTATGGTTCATTTATAAGGTGAATGAAAGGTCCCTTCGACAACCAAAACTCTAGCATAGGGTCTCTCTACAGAATAGAAGTAGGTGGAAAATGTTGTAGAGGAGTATAGAGACATCTTCACTTCACCCATATGGGTTCTTCTACAAATTTAGGTCAAACACCCATTAACTTTATACATGGTTCTCCATTACCCCATGTTCTAATATACATATGCTCCCTTCAATGGACTGAGGAAATAAAGCATCAAATTTAGGAGTTGATTTGAAACGGACACATTCTAGCAATATCCTCACCTCACAGGAGCCCTATTGTGTTGCTGCAAAAGAAGGATGGGGCATGGAAACTCTGTATTGATTATAGAGCCTTGAAAAAAATTACTGTCAAGAATCAATACCTAATCCATCGAATTGATGATCTTCATGATCATGTCAAGGATTCCATGTTGTTGAGTACGATTGATATAAATTCAATTTGGAACTAGATTTCAATAAATTGAACTCATGTATTGAAGAAAACCTTCAAATATAAAGAAGGCCTCTTTGTGTGGTTGGTCATTCCTTTTGGCTTGACAAATGCTCTAGTGACATTAATGAGGATGATGAATGATATTTTGCAATTGTTCACAAACTCTTTTGTTGTTTTATATTTGGATGACATCATCATATTTAGTTGTACCTAGGAAGAAAACTTACACAACACATTCAATGAGTCATGACAACCCCGTGGCAATACAAGTTATATGCCAATATTGATAAATTCTCATTAGACATGTAGAGAATTCAATAGTTAGTATATATCATGGATGGACATTAGGTCCATGTGGACCTAAAAAAGATGCATGTCATTCATCATTGTCAATCCCTAGTAAATTTGAAAGAGCTTCGTAGTTTGTTGGGCCTTTCCAACCTCTACCAATGTTCTATGCTAGGGATATTTCATATTGTGTAGGGTTTAATTCAAGTGATAAAGGGGGGATATGAACCCAAGTTTTCCTGGTCTAAATAATACAAGAAAGAGATCTAAGATATGAAACACTACCTATATTATGCACCGGTGCTCACATTGCGAGACCTGCAAAAACCATTTGATATTGAGACAGAATCCACCAAATATGATATTGGTGTCAACCTCACTCAATAGGGAAATTAAATGGCATATCATAGTGAAACATTATCTGATTTTATCTGTAGATATCCCACCTATGACAAGGATATATACTCCATTGTAAAATCTTGTCGCCAATGGAATAATTACATTCTCTAGAAGGAGAATGTCATCCACACTGATCACAAGCCTATATAGTTCATGCAAACAAAAAAAAATTCATAAAATGACCACTACCAAAAGTGGTCCACCTACCCACAATAGTTCCACCTCGACATTAAATAAAACAAGAGTAGCACCAATAGACTCATTGACTTCCTTAGTTGACCTTGAGTTGCAACACTAACCAGAGTTCTCAACTCTTGTCGCCATGAGACCTCTAGGTAGTTTCAACTATATCATAATGATCTTGACTTCATTGCTACATATCAAAAATTTGGTTTAGGCACACCAATTGCATATTTTATTCTCCAAGATGGATTGTTATGTCATTTGGGTCATCTCTGTGTTCCTTCAAGTGAGTGTATTAAGTTTACTTGGGAATGTCATTATAGTTGAATGGAAGGACACTTTGGTTTGGAAAATATCAGGGTTGTACTACAAAAGTACTTCTATTGGTCATGGATTTGACATGATTTCAGAAAGTATATCAAACATGCACTGCATATACCATTACCAAACCTAGCATTAAAAAGAATGGGTTGTACAGTCATTTTCCTACTCCCGATAGGCCCTAAGAGTCCACCTCCATGGATTACATATCTATTCTACCTTCTACCAAACATGGTAATCACTATGTATTTATGGTCATTGATCGGTTTTCGAAGATGGCCATATTGACAGCCCATAAGAATAGTATCACCACTGAGGCCACTACTAATATATTCTTCAAACGTGTTTGCTTTCATTTTTGACTAATGTAGACTATTATTTGATATCGCGATAGTAGGTTCTTTATTACATTATGGTCCATCATATTGTCACTGATGGGAACCAAAATCACAAATTCACTTCCTTTCACCCCCGATCTAATGGAGAAATAGAGGTGGTGATCAGAGTGATTGTGCATCTATTCATAATGTGCAACTCCAAAAAACAACATACATGGGATAAAATCCTTACTTAGATTCAACATAGCTATAATACAACCCTCCACATTTGTATTCGCCACAACCCTTTTCAAGTGTGATTGGGGTTCCAACCATTAGCTCCCATTAATGTAGCTCTCCCCATTTCATTTTCACAAGAAGATACCTCCCATGAAGATATTAAGGTATATAGAGTAGGCAATTTTTTTGAGTGGATATAGCACATTCAAAAATAGGTTTATGATATCCTACAAAAATCATGTGCCAAGTACAATTACCAAATTGATTAGCATTGAGTTCCACATAAGTTTTAGGTTGGTGATAAGGTGTGGTTTCATTTGCAGAAAGGAAACATCACAACCCCCCAATATAAATTTCATACCACTCCAATATGGGCCTTACACCATTGATAAGGTTGTGGGAGAGAATTCTTTTGAATTAATTATTTCCCCTTTCCTTGGCTTGCACCCAACATTTAATGTGGAGCTACTTCGACCATATTTTTTACCCTTATTGGAGACTTCAAAGGTGGGTGATCATTTTGACCCTACAAAAATAAATCTTGACTACATTGAGAAGGCTACAATGGATCGTATCATGGAAACCAAGTCAAATTTCCCCTCCCAGCAGAGCATACAAATCTATCAAGTTTTCAAAGGACACCAACTTCGTCACCAAGGGAAGTGGCTCACCCAGAGTTAAATTCAACAAAATCTTTTCTATATGATGAGGGAACTTGAAACAATGGGGATAATTGATTCTTGAGGGGGGACGATTGATCTAGGTCGACATCAATTGCTACCAACCTCTTCCAGTGCCTGAACATAGTTCTCTACCTTGGAAACTTTTTTTTCTATAGTTTTTCAGGTCCTAAGCTTTTGCGGACACTTTGAGTATTTAAATGATGTTTTTTGTCCATTCATGTGCTAGGTGTGGCCATTTCTTTCCCTGTCCTTTACAAAAATTTTACTTCTCAGTTTTGTATTTCCAATAAGCTACTATGCATACCAAATGGAGATTGTATATAAAAGGTGCATCCTCAGGACATTAGTGTATCAACTAACCATATCATGACCCACAAACCTTTTCAAACTTCACCTTTTAAGGTTAATATTTTGGACCATTTGGGTTCGTTATTTATGTTAAAATACCATTCTTTCATCCTCATGTAATAACTTTTTATGAATGAGCATAGTTGGCATCTCTCTTTATGTCTCTCTCTCTTAGGATATAAGCTACCATCATTCTAACTAGTTTGTGTTCAATAATATTCTATTATTTCATTTATTAATAGAATTTGGGTTTCAGTATATTACTGTGCATATTATTATATTCATTTGTATGATTCATTTCGTTCCCTATACAATATCGATCATATGTTTCTAATAATTAATTCTAATCATTGATGAAATTTATTCGATAATTATGGATATTCATCTAGACATCACATTGTAGAAAGGATAACCAATTTAAAACCTTAAGTTGTCTTCTTATTGAAATATTTCAACCAAGATAGTTGTTGGCACAGGGGCAGACTCAGGGTTCAACTCTAATAGCGCACCAACAAGCCCTAACTACTGGCCCTTTTGGAAACACCTATGAAGTAAATGCAGTCTCACCTAAAGTAGCTATAAGGGGTTGTAGGAAACAAATGTCTACAACCAAAGGAAATGTAGAGTAGATTCATAGAAAAAGAACACATACACCTAATTATTCGTTACCTTCCTTGAACCTACTACGCAACTTATATTTAATATCTAACACAATATCACAATACCAACATATCAAATGACAAAGAACAAAACATCAATCACACATAACACAAGATATATGTGGTTCACCCTCTCCCTAGGGATACATCCACAAACTTGTGCTTTATAATATATTAAGATGAAAGCATACTATTCTTGTTTGCACTCTTAGCTAGAAAATCTTCTCTTATTCTCTCTCTTTCTCTCCCCTCCCTGTGCACCCAGTTGTAGGGTTGATCTTTGCACCGAGATGAAGATCTTACAATACGAGAAGGGTCTTGCACTCAACACTTCTCTGTCACACAATAACAATGAACTCTCAACGAACTTAGCACCAACAACAACCAAACTTTTCTTACTCATCTTGACTTTTATTTATACATTATAATCACTCACTAATATCCTTAGGTCGAGACCTAAGTGTCAAAACCCTAGATACCAAAACCGTATGTGTCTAAAACCCTAGGTCAACTTGAATTGCATTTTCAAGGCTTCACGACCTTGTCTTTCCTTCCTTCTCACGCAGTGCTCTAAAGCATCCAATGGTGCATTTTTCTACTGATTGATTTTTCCATGATCCATGTTCCTCTTTGACTTGTCATCCTCGATCTCCTTGTCCAATGAATTGATTTATCTTACTCTTATTCTCTTCTCACTTCGACCCATCATTAGTCACTATGTCTTTTGCAGAGTCCCCATTTCATCTTTTATACTTTATTCTTCACGTATTTCCATACCCAAGGGCCAACACGCCCCCAACACTCACTCATGTCTCATCTCGAGGCACTTTGGGTCTAATCCTTCTGATTCTCTTTGTCTTCAGGCTATGCAGGGAAGCTAGTGCTTTATTCTCTTTCCCTTCCCACTGTGTGAAGAATGTATTTTTTGTTTCTGGTACCCAATTTCAACTACACCTAGTACCTAGACCCTTTTCCTTATACTTTTAGTGAGAGATGTGAGGCAACTGGTTGTCATAGTATAGTTTCAACCAGCTCCTGTTCACCAAACCTTCCTTCCATTTCCCATTAAATGTTTGCAACTATGCAGCTCCTCCTTCCATGATATAGATAACACCATATATCCCTGGCCAATGTGTTCTAAACTTTCTTGAAGGCTTCGTGAAATTGATGTTGTATATTAGTACCAGATATCCTTGCTTGAAGGCTTTCTTCTTGATGTGCCTATCATGGTATGCCTTTTTTATTTCTTTCTGAACATGTTGGTGAAATATTGCAATAAAGTTGTCTTATTCCAGCTCAGCCAACTGTGCAAGCCTATTTTGCACAGTACCGGTGTCATCCATATCTTTAAAGGTTGCAATTCTCAGAATAGGAACCAAATATTCCATGGGTACAATGGCTTCTAGACCATAGACCAATTTAAAGGGGGTCTGGATGGTAAATTTCTTGCAAGTGGTTCTATAGGCCCATAATACTGCAGGTACTCTCAAATCCCATTCATCCTTGTTCACACTGCATATCTTCGTCAACGTTGTCTACAAGATCTTATTAAATTCTTCAACTATCCCATTTTCTTGTGGATGATAGGGTGTTCTCTTTTGATGGTGAACTTCAAATTCATGAGTCAGTCTTGTTAATAAAATGTGTGGCTTGATCTCTCATAAGGATATTTGGGCATCCAAACCTTGTTATGATATCATCAAATATGAAGCGTGCAACTGTAGCTGCACTACAGTCCTTAACTGCTCTTGCTTCGGCTCATCTCGTCAAATACTCTATCATAGCGATTATGTATCTAGCTCCTGTGTGCTTCTGTGGTGGGTTTATAGCTCCCACAAAGTCAATGGCCCATTTCTCAAATGCTTGTAGGGTCAGTTGTGTTGCTAAAGGAATTTCATCTCTTCAAGATGGTTTCCCAACTCTTTGACTTACATCACAGGCTCTGTAATAGTCCTTAGAATCTCTGTGTAGAGTAGACCACCAAAGGCTATCTCTAAGAACCTTTTTCATTATTTTTTTTCCTACGTAGTGTCCTCCTGCAATGCCTTCACATGATTCTGCAAGGATCAATGGTCTCTCTTCTTCCATAACACACCTCCTCAATATCTCATCAGGTCCCATCTTGTATAGTTGTCCAGATATAAGTGAAAAGTCTACAGCACGCACTACTAGTTGTTTCTTCTAAATAATTGTATAGTCACTAGGTTCCATTCCTCTTGAAAGGAACTGGACTATCTTCATGAATTGATCATCAACCTTCCTGATGGCTAGAAACTGTGCATCTGGAAGTGTATCCTCCAAACTAGTAGGCTCTTCTCCATGTTCTAACCTCGAAAAGTGGTCATGACGTTTGTTCATTCTTCCCGGCTTAACCACAATCTCAAAATCATATTCTTGAAATAAGAGAATTAATTTGCATATTCTCCCCCCCAACACTGGCTTGTTGACTAGGTATTTCAACACATAGTGATCAATAAACATTTTAAAGTGTCCACCCAACAATTAGTGGCAGAGGTTTTTCAGTGCATACACCATGGCTAACCCTTATCTCTCAGTGGTGGTGTAATTAATCTTAGTTGTTGATGGTTTCCTTCTAGAAAAGGCTAACGGGTGGTCAATGTCTCCAGATCCCGGTTTTTCTAACACAACTCTTAATGTAATAGAAGATGCATAGACATGCACATGAAATTCCTTACTCCAATTTGGGAAAACCAGAATAGGTGCAATAACCAATTTCTGTTTCAGTGTGTCGAAGCTCTGCTGGCATTATTTTGTCCAATGAAACTAACAGTCTTGTTTCAAAATCTTCTCCATGGGTGTTGTGATCTGTGCATAGACTTTAACGAACTTCCTGTAATATCTAATGCATCCTAGCTTAGTGAACAACTATTTGATTGAAGTAGGAGGGCATATATCAACTATAATGGAAATCTTGGATGGATCTACTAGCAATCTGTTCTTACAGACAATATGACCTAACAACACTCCAAAGGGTGAAAATAATATTCACTTCTTCAAGTTCAAGGAAATCTGACACTACCTGCACTTATCCAACATTAGTCTTAGACATATAATATGATTTAGTAATAAGCTAAAAATAGTCCAATCATTAAAATATGCTTCTAGAAATTTATGTAAAAATTCCTTGAATGCTTCGACCACCACCCATGAAAACATGGTTGGGGCATTCTTCAATCCAAACGACATCATTGTATACTGGTAGGATCCCCATTCTGTTACAAATGTGGCCTTATTGAGATCTTCCCTGGAAATACAGATCTGATGGTATCCTAAAAATCCATCTGTAAAAGAATATACCTCTTGTTCTCCTACATTATCTAACATTTTGTTAGTGAATGGTGTAGGGAACGGGTCATGCAAATAGGCATGGTTCATCTTCCTAAGATCTACACAAATCCTGATTTCTCTTGTTTTCTTGTCTTGTACTACCATAGGGCTAATCCACACTGACTCTTCAACATGTTCTATGATTCCTTCTTCTAACATTCTGTCGAGTTCAATCTTCACTTTATCTTTATATTTAGGGTTCAATCTGTAGGGTCTCTGTTTAACTAGCCTTGCATCTGGTTTCAAAGGCATCCTCATATCTCCCATGGGCCCTTTAATACCCTTCATATCTGTGAACTTGGTTGGAAACAAGTTCTGATATTCATGCAGTAATTCTGTGATCTTGTCAATAGTGGCCGCATCCTAATAATCTCCAACATTAGCAATTTTTGGGGTCTTCTCTGTTTCAATGTTGAATTTATTGATCTTGATCGGTTCTCGAATGAAAGGTAGTTCAATTCCGAGTCCTTCTATGTCTCTCTATCCTTCTATTTCGACGATGTTCTCCTTCCTTGGATCATCATCTTCGTAAGCATTGATATTGTAACAAACTTGCAGTTTCTGAAGAGGCACAGTCCATTCATCCTCTTCTTATTCCAAAGGGAGGCTAGGTGCATGCTCAATTATTTTTTTTCTTACAATCTGTAACACTTGATCCACTGTAGGATATTTTCTTTCAAACAAAAAGGTAGTTACAAAGTTCTGGGTCATACCTTCCCAATCTGCAGTGATGAGGCGCAGTTTTTCTTGTAGGTACCAATTGATAGGGGTTGTGTCTAGTGTGTTGATGAATTTGTGTACCCATTTTTCTTGAGGAATGCTTCTCCAGGATTCCTCGCAACTTTTCACATGGTCATTCAGACAGCTTCGACTTGCATATATAACTTTGCATCCTTCTACTTTTTCTGAAAATTGCGTTGTCATCAAAGTGCGACATTGTACCTAGTCTATAATGTTGTTTTTGTCTGACCCCCACCATCTTCCTATATTTTCTTTCCGGGCCTCATCCATTTCCAACAATCTTTGATTTTTTGGTACAACTTCTTCAAATTCCAACAAGAATGCTTCTAAATTATTCAGACCATCAAAGGTGGGAATTTTTCGTATTGTTATGTCAATCCAGTGAACTTCTCGAGTTAATATAGCACATCTCCTTGCAGATACTTCATACATTTTTTTCTGCCAATTCTCTAGTTCTTCTTCTGAATCCGATGAGCATGCATTGTCACTTCTCTAGCTTAGGTTCCCATCCATCATAGGATTAATGTAATCATGTTGTCTCGTTGTTAATTTGTATATGTTTTCAAGTTCATATGCACGGTCTTCTTCCCTGATGGGTTATGTGTATCTCTAGCCTTCATCAAGATCCAAAGGTGAAATGACCCTAAGACCATTCCCTTCAAACTTCATTATTATTTTCTTTAAATAAACCACAATGGAATTATTTAAAGCCTAATCAATTCCTAACAGTGTACAGTAAGGAAAACTATCATCAACTATCTCAATCACCTCAAAGTTTGAAAACATCCTTGCTTCGTCGATTTCCATAGGGACATGTTCCAATCTTAGCCATCCTAATCCTAATAGGAGAATAGATCAACTTAGGTTTTCCCATCAGTGCCCACGTCTGCTTTGTCATGACATTGACTTCGAACCCTAAGTCGAGGACTACATAATCTATATCATACTCTCCAATTTGAGAATTTAGGTGTAGTTCCTTAGTTTTCCTTCTCATTTTTGATAGTTGATGTAATTATTTATTCAATAAAGGGTATACCCTTCCTATCTCATACTATCTGACCAAATTTTGTAGTTCGTGTATGGATTTTTCATCTTAAATCAACTCTATAAATGTATACAAGAAACTGACAAGTTTTCTCACCTATTTTCCATCTCTAGGAAAAAAAAATTGATCGAATGCCAGAGGGATTTTACATTCTCTTACTTCTGGTCATGTATTCGATGAAGAGCCTTCGTCTCTCCCGAATTCTTTTCTTCCCTCCTCAAATATTTTTTTTTCCTTCTTTGCATCAAACACTTGTGTCTTCTCTGTAACTTTCCTCACTCTTGATTCTTATGTATTCTTTCCTTGGGTCACTTTGTCTTCTCCTATAACAACACCTCCTCTAGTGATGATAACGAATCTAGGGTCCTCTCTGCAAGGTTAAACATATATCAATTGCACTTGAGGGTTCTTCTGAGGTCGCCATCTCTACTAAATTTTGGCTAGCAGCATAGGACAACCTTTGATAACATGTTCGAATGAGATGCCGTAGATGCAAGTGGTACAAGGGTTCTGATAGTCCCTTTCCAAGTGTCCTGGCTGGGTACAACAATAGAAAATGATTTGGACCCTACCTCATCCCATACATCCTCCTCTTCCTCTTCTTCAGAATCCACCATGAGGGTTGAAGTTTCCTCTCCGTGGGGAATTATACTACGTAATGCTTCCTTCTTGTTGTACTTTTCCTCGATTTTTTTATATATATCTTGACCTTTCATGCATGAGATCATAATCCCTACAATCCCTCTCATCATGTCCCACCGACTTATAGAACGTGAAATACAGATTTGTGGGTGTCTGGACATATTTTAACAGATAGTAGCATTCACTGGGGTGATTTCAATTTCTACATACCTCTCACCATGGTAAGGTAACTTGTGTCAAATGGCTCTAAGATCCAGAGGCCAAGTATTCATGAAATAGGGGACAATTCTCCTTGTCATGGCCTTACGATTTGCATATGATGCACCATATATATTCTCTTTTATATTTTCCCTTGTACTTCTTCATATCTTCGACCTCTAGAGATGAACTAGTTAGCTGAATCAATATTTGACTCATACCTGAGCTGGATTCTCCCATAGGGGATGATTCTAACTTCATGGTGATCTCCAACACCTATGCCTATGAATAAATCTTATTTTTCATCGGAGGAAACATGATGTGTGGTAAGAGGGCATCAATGAAACATTCCTTGTTCTGCTCATCTAGGATCTGAAAACTCAAATGACCTATCAAATTATTAAATCTCCGATCAAACTCTCAGACAGGTTCAACTATTCTCTACTTGATTTCTTTTAGTTTTGTAATGCACTGTGACTCTGAATTAGGTTTCTTGAATTCAACAATTAGTGAAATCTTAATGTCATTCAATGGTTTTGTTTCAGCTCCTTGGAAAATTTGTATGTACCATCTCAGTGCATGAACTCTCAGGGTAGTATTGAGTTGAGCACGTTTAACATCTTCGTCGGTGTTATTTTTAATACTCCATATAGATTCACATAGAAGCAAGTGTTGATCAGGATCTTCAGATCCATCTCCCCTGAAGGTGGGTAAAATCATCTCATCTACCATAGATCTTCCTAGTTTTCCTTACTGAATATCTGGTGGAATACTAGTGACAGTGCTCTGAGTGCTCTGGTGACTCTAATTGCTCAATGCTACTAAAACAATAGGAGGAATAATAGTACTTACTTAAACATTCGACGTGATCCCTGAAGTTTCTCTCTCTTCTCGACGAGGTTCTTCAACTTTTCCTTCCTCTTCCCTAGCGGATTATGAATGCTCTTCGTCTATTATATCTTCCTATTCTCCATTGTAGAAACCCTTTTCTCCATAATTCTGCTTAAACAGGTTAGCAAGAGGGACTTCTATGAATTCTCTCCCACTGCGCGTATGTCCAGCCTCTTTGTCATTGTCATTGTTCGAGTTATTGAACATTATCCTCTTCCAATCCAACCAAATAATGTATATTCAAGATGTTCTTCTCATGTAATAACATTTTGATCTTCAGCTTCAAAAAGTGTAAGAATTTTCCTCTGGGTCCCTTGACGAAATATCTCTCATCTTGGCTATATGACTCTACTCTCTCAACAACAAACTCAGTGATATACCCTCCAATGGTACTATAAAACTAGTGATCTACCTTCTTGAACTTATTGATCAGTGTCGATGTCCAAACCACAAGTGGTCTAGATTTGATCTCAAATTTGGTATTTACTAACGTAGCTATCCACTCGTATAACTCCTCATGAATTCCTCCAAATAAAATCTCATGTATATCAATAAAGATATATCTTCCCAACCAATCCTCTGTATTAACATCAAGGTTCTTGTTTTGGGCTTCAGTGAAGTCCTTTTCTTGATCTTCTATCCACTTCTGAATCTATGTCTTCAATGGAAACCACCTTGACATTCCCTCAAGAATATTTTAGTCTAGGCAACGAAACCATTTGTTGGCATAGGGGGATACCTGGGGTTCATCTCTAACAATGCAACAACAAGCCCTAACTACTTTCCCTTTCGGCAACACCTACGAAGTAGATGCAGTCTCACTCAAGGTAGCTGTAGGGGGTTCCAGGACACAAGTGTCTACAACCAGAGGAAATGCAGAGCGGAGTCATAGAAACAACACACAAACAACTAGTTACTCGTTACCTTCCTTAAACCTACTGTAAAACTTATATTTCATATCTAACACAATATCACAATAGAAACATATTAAATGAAAAAGAACACAACATCATACATAACACAAGATATACATGGTTCACCCTCTCCCTAGGTCTACGTCCATAGAAATGTGATTTATAATATATCAAGATGAAAGCATACAATTCTTGTTTGCACTCTTATCTAACAAATCTTCTCTTCTTCTCTCTCTTTCTCTCCCCTCCCTGCGCACCCAGCTGAAGATATTACAATACTAGAAGGCTCTAGCACTCAACACTTCTCTCTCACACAATAAAAATGAACTCTCAACCAGCTTAGCACCACCAACAACCAACCTTTTATTACTCCTCTTGATCTTTATTTATAAATTATAATCACTCACTGACATCCTTAGGTAGATAACTAAGTGTCAAAACCCTAGTTGTCTAAAACCCTAGGTCAACTTGACCCGCGTTTTCAGGGCTTCAGCATCCTATCTTTGCTTCCTTCTTGTGCGGTGATCCAAAGCATCCAACGGTGGATTTTTCTTCTTGTTGAGTTTTCCACAATCCATCTTCCTCTTTGATCTATCACCCTCAACCTCCTCATCCAACAAATTTCTTTCTCTTAATTCACACCATTTTTTTTACTTTTCTTCTCACCTCGACCCATCATCAGTTACTGTGTCTTTCACATAGTTCACATTTCATCTTTTATGCTTTATTCTTCACTTACTTCCTTACCCAAGGGCCAACAATAGTATCTGCAAAATCTAATATCACTATGCAAACCTTAATCGTAGGTCGCTCCTTTCACTTTCACTTAGTCGTCTGTCCCACTACAATTGTGGGAAGAGGGCCTACACCTCCTCTTGATTTTGTAGTAGTCAAAGGTGCTTTGAAGAGTCTTCTTGAATCAACCAATGGACTAGTGATCAGATCTACATAAAAATTCATTGTCAAAAACCTAGATGATATCACTAGATTCCAACCTCCTGGAGTCTTTTGGAGGTGCAAGGCACTAAATTTTGATAAGAATGGACTTGTTGGATAGTTCACCAAACTATGGATCTCTCCCCATTAGATGGAATCCCAAATCAAAAGAATTCAGTAAAATTTAATCAAATGACATCTAAATCATTTTTTCTGTGGGAAAGGATACTACACTTTCTTCTTCAAATTCAGATAACTTAGAGAGATAATGTTTTTGAGTGGAAACTAATTTTATGGAAGAAGGGGAATGTACCTTAATCGATGGACTCCTCACTTTGACC
>JZKD02S2249471.1:454244-470695 GCA_000966675.3 Picea glauca | reverse complement strand
TAAAATACTAATACATTAATATATATTATTTAAGTATTAATACAATAATACCTTAATTGACAATGACTATGGTTGAGTATGGTTGACCATGACCATGGTTAAGTTTGGTAGACCTCGATTGACTTTGGGAATGAAAGGTTTGCTATGGTTGATCATGGTTGTCCTTCACCATGGTTGAGTGAGGTTGACCATGACCATAGTTGACTATGGTTGATCAGAGTTTATTATGGTTGGAAATGCCTATGGATGACCTTCGTTTACCATGTTTACCATAGTTTCCTATAGCACAACTGCATTGCAATGTTGATCATGTTTTCTTCGTCAAATTGTGACATCAAGTTTTGTTCGTCACATGCCAACATCAATTTTTGTTCATCACATTGTTAAATCAACTTTTTCTCATCACATGTCGACATAAGGTTTTGTTCATCACATTGTGACTTGATGACGTAGCCCTCCCAACCCGTAGGTCAGAAGTCCACACACACAGGATATTTCCTCTTCCACTGGCCCGAAGAGCTCTCGGAAATGGCTCTCCAATTTTCCTTTCCGAAAATCTACACCCACAAATAACTTCGACAAATTCCCCCCCTTATACTTCGGGAGATTAGACTTCACACTTTCGCTAATCCGGTGGTCAAGCACCTTGTCTCTCAATCTTCGAAGCCCGAAAACAGTCAACACTTGACCTTTTCTCTCTCTCTTTCGGATTTCTCCTTATCGCGATTTCGGGGCTTGTGAGGTCAAGCAACTCGTCCCCTCGACTCTCGAAACCCGATTTATCAAAACTCCGATGCGCTTGCAAGGTTGACCTTTCAACAATCCTTCTTTCCGTCAGGACTTCAGTCTTCACGATTTTGCGAATCCTAATGAAAATATTTCGGGACTTCACCCCATGAAACCCCAAAATGGTCAATGGAATTGACTCCCTTGTCAATAGTGTGCCACCTGTCCACCCTATTGATTCTGTGGTCCACACAATCCTCTCACCCTCGGGACTTCGTGCTTCGTGATTTCGTGAGTCTTGATGCAAGAATTTCGGGACTTCAACCCGCGAATCCCCGAAATAGAAATCCATGGTTGAATCCAACGGACCTGGTTGGCTGGAATCTACGGTTCTGCCTCTCCCGAGATCAAACCTTTTGAAGAACTCATCGTAACTCCCCTTCTCCTTTGTGAGATATGACGGCTCATGGGACTTCGCGAATTCTCCACAGAGAATTTCAATCATCCATCTCTTTTTTTCCGCAAGGACCTCTGCAACCTTTTACCAAGTGGTTTTCCCACGCTACTCAACTGCCTGCAACACAAACTTGTGACGCCTTCTCATTGTTCCAATGCACAATCTCCCTGTGATTCCTTGGACGGCTGTGAAGACTTTATCCCTTCTGGGATTTCTCCAACTCTAAGTCTTGAAGAAGACTCCTGTATGCACTCCTTCCAGAAAACTCCTAATTACTCCAAAGAATTTAAATCCTTCGATTATGCGCACTCCATGCAGCAGTATCCCTTCAACAATTTCTTAGGTTCACAACTCTGAGACTTTACTTAGCCTGCGCACTCCTTTCATGGCTCCTGTACCTAGCTTACACTTCTGTGTGAATGAGAAAAAAAGGTACCCTATCTGAGCTTTCAAATACAAACCTCTGAACCCTTTGTCAACACACTCCTTGCGGACAATTCAACTGCACTCGTTGCAGGAACTCTTGCTCAAATAGAGAAACAATTGAAACTCACTCCTTTACCCTTTCTTCTCATATTTCAAACATTCAACAAGAAATCATTCATACATAGAATAAAAGCAATTGCGTGATAGAAAGAGTAAAACCATGAACATACCATTTAGCATAAACATACAAGAAACAAATACAATGCCATGAATCTGAATTAAGACTTCTTCTATTAATTCAAATCTTTGTACATGGGTGTTCTTCAAACACAGTTTCTCTGTTCCAGCTCTGTATGCTCTTCTCTTGGTAATGTTCTTCACTATCATACAATAATACAATGAGGGTGTCTATATCTCGTTTCCCTCTCTCATTCTAAACTATCTAATCTACGCATTAAGTTCTATCTACTTGCATTAACTATCATAAATGCCTTTTACCTACTAAGGACGAGAGAAGATAGCTCAAGGTCCATTTACATTTTACAAGTGTGCCTCCACTTGATGACTTCATTAATGTTTCAAGGCATTTCCAAAATTTGCGTTGGGCGCTTTTGTAGCTGTCTTTTATCCCCGCGTTGGCTCGCTTGAGATGCTCCTTCATCATGACTTTAGATTTTGTTCGTCACTTGACATTGTAAGGTTATGGGCATCAAATTAAGATGAAGGCTTCATCACATTTTGACATTAGATTTTGTTTGTCACACTGCTATGAGAAGGCTATGTTCATCACATTGTGATGTTTGTAATTGTTCGTCGCATTTGATGTCCGTATATTTTCATCACAATGTGACGTCCATATATGTTCGTTGCATTGTGACGTTACTATGTTTGGTAGATTGCATTGTTACTATGTTTGACACATTACGATGTTTGGAAATGTTTGTCACATTTGCGGTGTTTGTATATGTTCGCCACATTGTGATGTTACTATGCATGGTAGATGGCAACAATACTATGTTCAACACATTACGATGTTTGGAAATATTTGTCACTTTACGATGTTCATATATGTTTGTCACATTGTGACATTACGATGTTTGGTAGATTGGAAGTTTACTATGTTTGTCACATTACAATGTTTAGGAGTGTTTGTTACATTGCGACGTCACGATATGTGCATCACAATCAAACGTGAGGAAATGTTTTCCACATTTCGATAACAGGGTGATGTGGGACACATTGCGACCTGTATTTATGTTCATTACATTGTGACATGTAATTATGTTCGTCGGATTGTGACAGTACTATCCACATTGCAATGTTATGTGTTTGTCATAGTGTGACTTTACTATGTTTGGTAGATTGTAACGTTACTATGTTTAGCACATTGTGACATTTGGAATTTTTTGTCACATTGCGACGTTGGAATAAGTGTGTCACAATGCAAGATCATTAAATGTTCATCGCATTGCGATGATAAGATGATGTGCGACAAACAACGATGATAGGCCTATACACCTTCATATATGTTCGACACATTGCGACGTTTGAAAATGTTTGTCACATTATGATGTATGTATATGTTCGTCATATTTCGACATCCATATATGTTTGTCACATTGCAAATTTCGTATATGTTCGTCACATTGAAACAATACAATGTTTGGTAGATTGGAACGTTACTAATTTTGACATATTGCGATGTTTGGAAGTGTTTGTCACATTGTGACGTGAGGATATGTGCATCACATTGCAATGCAAGGAAATGTTCATCATACTGCAATGACAAGGCGATGTGGTACTCATTGCAACCTCTTCTTATGTTCCCTACATTGTGATATTACTATCTAGATTGCAATGAAATGCCTATGTTCGTCACGTTGCGATGTTACTATGTTTGGTAGATTGCAATGTTACTATGTTCGTCACATTGTGACTTTAATATGTTCACGACATTGCAACATTATATGTTCATCACATTATGACGTTAATATGTTTCGTAGATTGAAAAGTTAATTTGTTGGATACATTGTGATGTTTGGAATTGTTT
Organism: Picea glauca; assembly: GCA_000966675.3. Taxonomy (NCBI): domain Eukaryota; kingdom Viridiplantae; phylum Streptophyta; class Pinopsida; order Pinales; family Pinaceae; genus Picea; species Picea glauca. Next base: position 467,036 of record JZKD02S2249471.1, on the reverse strand, counting down.
GTAATAAGCATATATAAAATTAGATTGTGCATTTATGCATTCCACTTTTTGGTGTTGCAATTTGCAATTATCAAGAACTTTAATAGTAAACAATTATGATTTATAATAGTAAAATATTTAATTTGATTCATACAACTAAAGTGTTCATACAAGGACATTTTAGGGGAAAGTGTTTTTCATTTTCAACCCTTTTAGTGTCACAAAGATGACAAATGATTTCATGTCATGATGTTTTCTTTGTATATATTATTTTCTTATTATATTTTATAATGAAACAAAATTTTCAAATAAAATCTTTCAAAAAGATATTTATATCTTTAGACAAATATAAAATATCTTAAAATCAACAAAAAAAAATTAAAATGTGGTATTTTTTTAATATATTATTTCTACTTAAGATATTGTTATTAGAAATTTCGTTTAAAATATAAAATTTTATATCTTTCTTATATAATAAATGTAATCAAATAATTAATATTAATAAATAATATTGATATTATTTTTTTCTTAATTAAATAATTAATATTAATAAATTATATTGATATTATATGTTTTTAATCAAATAATAAATATAATGGTTTTTTCTTCATACAAATGTAATGGTTTTTTTAATCAAATAATAAAGATAATGATTTTTTCTTGATATAATAATATGTTTTTTAATATAATAAATGTAATAAAATATTAATGTCTTTCTTAATCAAATCATAAATATAATGTCTTTTTCTTGATATAATAATGTGATTTTCTTGATATAATAGTAATCAAACTATTAATAATTAATATTGATATATATTTTTTATATAATATAATGATGATAATGATAAAAGTCCACTAACACGGTCAATCATCATCATTACATTATATAAAAAACAATAACTATTAATAATTATAATATAATATACAAAAACCAGCTAACTCAAGCCCTCCCGCCTTAGTTCGGAAGGTGTGTCCCCAACCACTTGATTGAACTTGAAAGGGCAACCTGTGATACGGCATTTAGCCTACTTGCCTCTGATCTCCGGCAAATGACATCTCACTCACACTTATTAGGTAGGTTTTGGGGTGTCCGCCTGGCTGAAGGGCCTTTCTAGGTACAATCAGAAGGCGTTTCTTGCTCACTAACTCAAGAGAACTTCTGTCGACGGTGGATATCGCATTTGAGAAGAGTGATTCCCCTTAACAGATGCTTGCCCAATGTCGAACCCGCGCTTGTACCCTCCCTAACAGGCTGCCCACCACTAGCACCAAACCACTACTTGTTGGTTTTTTTGCCTTGCTTCAGGGCTTTTCAGACCACATCAATCAAGCCGATGAAATAGAGGTTATTTTAAGCACATCATTTTGAAGCAGCTGAAACGAAGAGTCGAACTGAGTCAAGCCTTTTCTTTCCCTTTCTTATAAGCCTCCACCTAGTAGATCTCTGTGTTTGTTTCACTCCCACCTAGCCCCCAAGCATCAGTAAGTAAGGGTCAATAGTAGGTAAGGCATTATTCCGCTAACCCCTGTAGGAAGCCCCAGAGGGACGATGAGGGACTCAATTATTATTATAGCGCAAGAAGGCTCTCAAATTAGAGTAGGGGAGAGGGTGCGCAAGAAATCTCGACCAACGAGAGAGGAAATAGTGAAAAGGTGGTTAGCGCAAGGAGATTCTCTTTATTACCGCCCTACCAGGATGGTAGGGTGCATTAGAAATATGCAGAAAGATCCACGCCCTACCTTCATTGTTCTACCTGAATTATCGCCTCAGCGGGCCTACCCTTAGTCAGTAGTTTTGCATCAATAAAGGAAAGGAAATTCTCTACACATAAACAACTTTGAGCAGATTCTTGTTCTCCAGGGGACATGCACTAGTTCTCCATTACCAATCCCACCTGGCACTAGTCCCTCTATTACCAATAAAACCTTGCCCCTACTTTCCCTATTTATGGGGAAGCATACTTAATCAACTGAGAGGGCGTAACCTGATATATATTATTCACCTTCAATTATCACCTGAGACAACCTACCCTCGGCAGTAGTTTCGCATCTATAGCAGCAGTTTTGGATCTATAAAGGATTTTCTCTAGACATGAAAGCGATAAACAACCGCGACTTAGCGAGAGGAGATCCTATCCTTAGCGAGGATTCTCCTAGTTGCCTTAGCGAGGAGATACCTAGAAGAATACTTTTAGGCTTACTAGCTCATACTTGCAAGCTCTTACTTCTACTCTTTTTTACCCAAGTAATCACACCAAATCCCGATAGATACTTCCTGCTTTAAATACAACCCATAGATACTACCTGCTTTAGTTCCAGGAATGCCTCTCCTCCGGAGGACGCCCACTAGTCTCTCTATTTACAATACAACCTTCCCCCTACTTACCCTATTTATGAGGAGACATAGTCACGAGCGTTGGGCCAACCCTTACTCACCTTTGATATCTTACCCCTTTGTTTTATCCTAGCTCGCACCAAGAGATTCAACCAGAGACTCTAGAATCCACAGGAGACACTCTTCTCCCTATTACTAACTCTTCTCTCTATTAGTAGTTAGGGTGAGGGGATAGGAGCTCTTGCTTACTTCAAGGAAGGTCTGGCATTCATTTGGATAATACCATTAGTCAAGTCAAGGCCAGAGAGACAGACTTGTTAAAGCCCGAAAGGACTCCATAATCTTATCTTATGTCTGGTCTAGTGCACTTAGCCGTTATCACTAAGGTCTAGGTCAAGAGGGATCTCTTCCAAGGGGTTAGCAGAGGGTTAGCGGATTGGTCCAACCCACTATTAAGGGACAGTTTCAAAACCTTAATGAAGCCCAAGGCCTCCATAAGCTTATCTTCTGTATGGTCTAGTGGACTCATAAACAATCGAGAGGGTTAAGGCCAGAAGGGATCACACTATGCAGGGACAGGTTACAGGGCTTACGCCCACCCTAAGGTGCCATCAAGGTTAGATTTTGTCTGCTGTAGTTTCCCTTCAGATTAAGCCCATCTCTTCCTACCAAGACAATTAGGTATGTGATTTATGGATCTCTATCTTACATTAAGGGCCTACTTCGGACTTACTAACTACAGGAATGCAATAACCTTCCGTTAGCGAGGAGATACTGGTATAAAAACTAGGCAGAGAACTCAGAGACATAAATAAAACTTATTTGACTAGAGAAGAAAGCCCTACGGAACGCATCCCTGGCCTAATCCTCTTTACACTACAGAAAAGATTGATAATTCAATAAATAAGCCCTAGATCGAAGTCATACCTAAGCCCTAGATCGAGGTCCTACCCAACGGGGAGGAGATACAGCTCTACAGACTAGGCAACGACTCAAATCCATTTTAACTCCGGAGGATGCCCTCTAATCTCCTTCTTGCGCACTCAATCGTATTAAATAGAAGCACTCAGACCCTGATGTGTACTGCTGGACAGAAGCCATACAAATTGGGGCAAGACAGATCTTGGGCTCCTAGGCTCACTTGGATCTTACGCATTCACGAACGAGAAGAAATAATATAAAAAACAATAATTATTAATAATTATAATATAATATAATACAATGTAATGTCTTATGATTTTTTTTTAATATATTATTATTAGCATTTAGTTTAAAATATAAAATAATTTAATCAATTAATTAATATTAATTTTTATTAAACAATAAATATTCTCAAATAATTATATGATATTTTTTTTTAAACAATATATAATATTTCTGTTTTTTCTTAACATTATATATTAACATTTTTTAAGCAAATAATAAATATACTATTTTTTATTCATATAATAAATTTAATCGAATATTAATAAATAATATTCATATTTTTTTATTTTTATAATATAATAATATATTAATGACAAGTTATAATAATATATTGATGACACGTTATTGATCTCCCCGTGACTTTTAACTCTCATGTTTTTTCCCTTCACACCAAAAGACACTATGTGGCTCTATTTTAGGGAGATTCTATTCAAATGCGGGTGGTGCCTACCACACACTCACGTATAACGTTCAACTCACACAACTTACCGAGAACGTCTTTCCAGTCAGGAGGTTTCGAGAGTCCCAAGGTCGACTCTCACCAAGTTATTTGGTTATTGACTTGAGTACACAGGTAACGAATACTTGTCGTTTTACTTTTATAACTCGTCAGTCCTCAAGGCCGAACCAATTGTTTTGACAAACAATTATTTCTTTCATTTTGTTTTTATACGATATTGTATATTATTAGTTACGACCTAATATGGGTTATGTTCCTATTATTATTTCGCCCCGTGAGGCTAAGTTCGTAACCTCATCTACCGGTAAAGAATTATTTTTTAGTGTTCTTTCTCCAAATAATATATTTAAGCTGAAAGGATTATACCTATTGACAATGGGCATAATTAATGATCTTTTAATCTTATTTAACCTTAAACCCTAATTTGATGGGTACGCATTCAAGATGTTGGCATATTCTTGGTAGTCCTCCAAAATCAATGAACCAGATTTATTGCTCATAACTTTCTTGCATTTATGAAGGCATCCGTTAACATGTTTGCTTTTTTACATTTACCTAAGAATACTTAAAAAATTACTGTAAGCATATATAATTGACACTTCAAATGATAAAAAATATAATTGACACTTTCAAATGATTAAAAATGATTAATATATATGTATGCCAAGTTTATATCACTCCACAGTTTTTATGTTAGAGCACTATTCGTTTTTTATCCCACAACCTCCACTCATTACCCACATTATGAACATTCCACAACTTGAACCGTCACAACCAATTAAATGTGAAATGCCGGAAAGACCTAGCCAAGTCGGAGAAAAAGCTCAAGAAATCGACAGTAAAATCATCAGACCTTTCGTGGGTGGTAACGGCAGTTACAGCGGATCGATCCGGCCCGGCCAGTCGTGAAGCTGTAAGGACGGCTTGATTCTGGAAATGTTAACTGGCGTGGAGAGGAACGAGATGGTGTGGCCGTGGATTGCGAGAGCCTTAGAAAGATGTATGAAAGGATTTATGTGTCCCTGCGCCAACCATGGGAAGAGCAGAAAATGAAGCTTCTTCATCTCACCATCCATTTCTATTTGTTTGACTAATCGTATCAGAGATGGATGCCGGATATCTGCAATTTATTGCAATTTGCCTGTCAATCTCTAATTTCTCCATTGAATTTATAGATTACACTAGGAGCTTGCGTTTTAAGAGGGAATAATCAATACAATACAGTGTGAGATGCTCTACTCTTCGGACACTCCCGTTACAGTAATATATTACTTCTGGTATTGTTGTGCATTCATAATATATAACATAATGATTCTTAGTTATGTGATTATCTTTAAATTTTATTGCAGAAAATTGTTGGAGCTGGAGTGAGTGTTCAGAGGTAAATGAAAAATTAAATAGAAGGTAGCTAAGTGCAGGAATAATGGTTCGAATTTTATTTTCAAACTTTAATTAGGGTTTATATTAAAACTAAGATTTAATAAATTAAAAATGCTTTTCGATCTTCATCAACCACAATTATGTAGGTGTGCTAGTATAAATTCATATATATAAATTGTTGTTACTATTAATTTCTAGTTTGACAAATAAAATCTTCTTGATATTTTATATCTAAAACCAGTTGAGTTATATTTCTCTTACTCCAAAAATATGTCCGTATATATTTATTCTATTATATATATATATATCATAAATTGAGTTATATTTCTCTTACTCCAAAAATATGTCCGTATATATTTATTCTATTATATATATATATCATAAATTACAGTAACATTTCTTTATATATTTATTCTATTACATATAAATCAGAAAATACATTAATATTTCTTTATGTATTTATTATATTACATACATATCAGAAATTACGTGAAAGAAAATAAATAAAATTACTTCAATATTATTTGTATATGTAAATGAATACCATCAACTCTGAGTTCTCTTATTACACTATTGACACTGTACATATATCATATTATAGTTGGATGCTTGAAATGGGTGGAATTCAACGACATTATCTAATCTAATCATGGATCTACAGGCAATTTGAAAACATGATCAGGGAATTTTTCGCTTGTTGTGATTTGGTAGAAAAGTCTTGGAACAGAGCGTCCACACGCGAGAGAAAAATATCCGAGGATTTGATTTCAGAATCTCTTCATTCTTATAATAGACACCACGCTTTTTGCACTGCAACATATCAAATTCCAGATGCCAAAGATGAGGACTTTTCTGTTATTAATTGGTATGATTGTTGTTAATTTACTGATACTGTAAAAATAGAAAGCCAATTGTGGTCCAAACTTGATAGGAGATTTCAACATATTCGATTTTCCTTCTGGATTTGTATTTGGCACAGCCTCTGCAGCGGTCCAGGTTAAAAACATTTTTTTCAACTCTACATTGAAATATAATTGTCATTCTGAAGTATTGCTAAATACTACGTTGTTATCAATTACAGATATGTGAAAGAGAGAGTGAATGCATGGATGAGAGCCGACCATTGAAAACATGTTGTTTCATGATAGGTTTGGAAACCTAAAACATAAATTTACCATAACATCTCAAATAACCTAGAAATTATAATGGAAGGAAACTAATTGCGTACATTTTTATAGAGAAAGATATTACGTTGTCTTTCTTATGCTTTTCTCTGATACCTTCTTCTGAATCTAATATGCTGTTGTATCTCTTTTACTCTAAACGCATCCAATCAAAACATTAATAGTTTTTCTAGAAATGCATATAATCCATCCAGAATTAATCCACCTATGTGCATACTGTATATGTGCATATTGTACTTGTAGGTATATAAATGTAAATATATGAACGAAGGCTATAATATGAAACGACTTGCGAGTGCATGCATACTGTACTTGTAGGTATATAAATTTAAATATGTGAACGAAGGCCATAATATATGAACGAAGGCCATAATATGAAACGACTTGCGAGTGCATGCATACTGTACTTGTAGGTATATAAATTTAAATATATGAACGAAGGCCATAATATGAAACAACTTGCGAGTGCATCCAATATGGAATAAGTGGAATCAAGTGCCTGCTTCCCATAAATTTAATTAACTTTAAATTGGAAAACGCACCTGCCGACCATAAACGTGGACTCCCTCAGGTATATGAAGCACCTCTCCCATAAATTTGAATTGCAAAACGCCTGCCTCAGGTATGTGAAGCACCCTTCTCCTATAAATTTAAAACTACAAATTGGAAAATGTGGCATGCATTAGGTAAATAATAAATTAAAATTGCAAAACGTGGCTTGCCTTAGGTATATGAAGGGTCTGTGTTCTATAAATTTAAATTGGCTTGTATTCCAAATCTGCATCCAATGTAATCAGTAGTTTATTTCATATAAATAAAATAAATAATTTTAAATCATTTGAAGGTGGCAATTACATAGTGTTACAATAACTTTTTAATATGATTAGGTAAATGTTAAAAAGTAAACAACTTAATGGATGTATTCATAAATGCAAGGAAGTTATGAATAATAAATCACATTCATTGATTTGGGAGGACTACAAAACATCTTTTGAAATTTATAATTGAAAAGTTGATTAATCCACCAATTCCAATAAGGAGACGCCTATCAACATAATAAACCTGAAGATGCTAACAAAAAATAACTTCAATCTACCAAAAAAAATCATTATCATTATTGTTTGAAAGAAAAAAATTAATAACATATCCTTTAACAAACTGTGCTTAGCCTAGTTGTAAAGACGACAAAGTCAAATACTTTGTCATTGAACTTTTAGCACTAACGAGGTAGTTCCACAATATACTGCATGATGTGATGATAACACTTAATAAACAATTTCTTGACACAAAATCAATATTGTGCTATACTTTTACATATAAACTCACAAGCAAAAAAGAAATCAGAAATATTCATTAGCACACAAAATAACTCTATTCAGCTCCAACAACTATTAGAACTTTCAAATCACATAGCTTGTGTTTTTAGACTTTTTCGAATAGTTACATAGAAGTTGGTGTTGCTTCTCTCTACCTCTATGTTTGTATATCAACTACCTACAAACTCAGACATATATAGACTCACACCAAAAATTCATGTAAAAGTAAAATGACTAGAAAAAAGATAAGACCCCAATAAATTTTGATTCACTCTCATTTGCATAGCTCTAGAAAGATAAAGATCAGATCATTAAATAAAATGCTCCGAACACTCTTCATTGTTGTGTCTCAAGACTAAATAAGTCTTATCTTCATGACAAACAAAGTCAACGTAATCTTAAGTAATTAATATTTCCAACACCCCCCCTAAATTATAAGTATGTTAATATACAAAACACAAAAACGAATTACATAAAAAATTTGAATTGACATGAACTGTCAAACATTTGTTACTGTACCAACTCTGAGACAACTACGCAATTTTTGAAATGCAACTCTTGCAAAAGATTTTGTGAATATATCTGCAACTTGTTCTTTTGACATGCAAAATTCTTTGTTATTCATTAGTTCTCTAATAAAATGATACTTTGTATAAATGTACTTGGTATTTTTTTGAAACACATGATTCTTTGATAACATTATGGATGAATTGTTGTCACAAAATAATTTCGTTGCTTCTTATTGTTCCTACAAAAAAACTTTTAACATTCTTCTCATCCAAACAGCTTTACAAGCTTCACTTGTGGTTGCGACGTACTCAAATTCTACGGAAGAAAGAATCACAATGGGATGCTTCCTTGATTCTCATGAAACTATGCCTATTCCAAAATCAAATGTGTACCCATAGGTAATTTTATTGTTATCTATAATGCCTCCATGATCACTATCAGTGTATTCAATAAGTCTTAAATCTTTTGAATTAAAATACATAATGTCAAAATCTTTTGTTCCATTCACATATCTTAGAATTCTTTTTCCTACCTTCCAATGGGATCATTTTGAAGTTTACATGAACCTTGAAATCAGGATCACTCCTTACATAACATGAGGCCTTGTTGTTGTCATATACATAAGACGTCCTACCATTCTTTTAAATAGTGTGGGATCCACTTTCGACCCTTCATCTTCCTTGATTAACTTCAATCTTGTTATGATAGGTGTTGGGGCTCCTTTGGAATTTATCATGTTGAATCTTTTCAAAATTTCATATGCATACTTAGATTGTTAAATAAATATACCAACTTTGGACTCGTGAACTTCAATACCCAAAAATATCTCATAAGCCCCAAATCATTCATTTAAAACTCATCATTCATGACCGGCTTAAATTATTCTATGCCAAAATCACTTGTAAAATTAAAATCATCCACATATAAGAAAACAATTAACATATTACCTTGATGACTTGATTTGATATAAAATGTTGGCTCACATTCACTTATTTGAAATCCATTTTGAGTGAGATAGGAATCTGTGTGACTGTACCAAGCTCTGGGAGCTTTCTTTAACAAATACAATGCTTTCTTCAACCTGTATACCTTGTTCTTTTGTCCTGGCATCTCATAGCCTTGTGGTTGTTCCACATATAGTTCTTCTTCTAAATTTCCATTCAAGAATGTTGAATTTACATCCATTTGAAAAATGAGCCATTTATTATGCGCAACAATTGATAACACAATTCTGATTGTGTCCATGCACAAAAATGTTTCATTGAAATCAATTCAGGGTTGATATGTAAAACCTGTAGCAACTAATCTTGCCTTATGAGTTTGCACATTTCTATCTACATCTTTCTTTTTTTTATAAATCCACCTGACATTTATCAAATCCTTGTCTTCAGGTACATCTACCAACTTCCATGTCTCATTATTTTCAATGCATTTACTTTCTTTATCCATGGCGTGTGCCCATACATCATCTTTGACAACTTCTTAAACAGTTAATAGATCATTTATTTGTGAAAACCGAGCAAAGACGAAGAATGAGTTTGGTGTGTCATCATTATATATGTCACACAAACTTCTTGTTTTCGTTCATAACAAACTTGATAATGTAGGATATGGAGATGTATAGTGACTTCCACTATGTGGAGTTTGTTACACTCTAGGTGTGGACTGCATAGATGTAGATCTCACTCGAGTATGTTTCGGTGGGATTTTTTTTGCAGTTCCACGAGTGGAAAGAACTTTGTTCTTCACACATTATGCTTCATGCATGTCCAGGCTTCTTGAGGAACTTTGTTCTTCACACTCTTTGTAGGAAATTTGTTCATGATGTATACTGCATTTACTACTGCCTCATCCCAATACTCATTTGAAAAATGTTTGGTTGCCAACATACTACACGTCATTTCCATGATGGTATAATTCTTCCTCTCTCTCACACCATTCTTGTATGGTTTATACCGCGCAATGAATTTCTTGTAAATTCCTTGAACTTTACAAAAGATTTGAAGTTCTCTTGAAGCATATTCTCCTCCTTTGTCAGTTTTTAGAAGATTTATGTAATGACCAGTATGCTTCTCCATAAGTGATTTAAACTACTAAAAAAAACCCAATGCATCATATTTATGTTTTAGGAAATAAATCCATGTTTTTATTTACAAACCATGAATAAATGTAAGAAAATATGTACTCCCTCCTATATATGGTGTTTTAATTCATCCACAAATGTATGAATGTACAAATTCTAGTGAAGATATTTATCTATATGACTGGACAACTGTAAATGACTCTCTGTGTTGTTCTCCAAAAATACAACAGTCGCATATTAGTTTTTCAATAAATGAAAAACCTTTCACCATATCCTTTGTATGTAGCAGTTTCATACCTCCAAAGTTCAAATGTCCAAATATAAAATGTCATCGCCATGAATCATCCTTTACTTTAGATTAGAATGATGCATGCATCTCTGTTCCACTCTCTTCTTATTTATTGAAACTGTGTGCACTACTTTTTCCTTCCTTGGAACTACACATACTTACTTCTTCACTTTCTTATTTGAATGCAGTATAAGACTATGCATCTTTTTCTTCATAGATAACCTTTTTTTTTTCTCTTCATGGCTCACTTCAATGTCAATTGAAACATTATGTTGCTTGTCATCTAAATTCTTGCAATAAGTTGATTGCATGGATATTTATCCATAATCACACAATGATTATCTTCCATACTGATTCTATATCCTTTATGTAACAATTGTCATCTGCTCATCAAATTATGCTTTAGACTAGAAACACAATATACACGAGGCATAACATTTTATTCTCCTTATTTAGTTAAAATGTTAATATTTCATTTTCCTAAGATAGTGACTTGGATATCTCTTCCAAATGTAAACTTAGTCTCAAATGACTTATCCAAACTAGAAAACAACTCTAAATTTTATGTCATGTGATTATTGCGGCCTGAATCTAGATTCCATGTGTCACATGGACTTTCTTGAGTAACATTACATTTAACCAGGGAAATTATAGGCATTGCTTCAACGTGTGCTATAAACATAGGATTGGAGGGACTATTTACGTTGTTTGATTGATCTTGACCTTGCTTGTTCGAATTATATTATCTCTTCCTACACTCATATGCATAATGCCCATAAATTTTACAATAATGACACTGAATATTTGATTATCAAATTTATTATTACTTGACTAACTCTTATTTGTATTTTGACTTCTTCCACCAGTATTTGTAGGACTTCTATTGCATCCACGTCTATAAGAACTCCTTCCTCTTCATCTATATTTGTCTCTCTCCTTTCCTCTTCCGCGACTTATAGATGAATGTGTAGAAAAAAAAAATTCTAATGAAATATTTGACCTATTTAATCTTTTTTCATGATTAATGAGGGAGGATTGTAGTTCATATAGACTAAATTGAATCAAGTCTTTGTTCTCTTCGAAGGTCACAACAAGAGTATCAAATTTAAGAGGAAGAATCCTAAGTACCTTCTCAACAACCTTTTTGTATTCTAGGGTTTCTCCACGAGACTTAATCTGATTTGTCAGGCCAATAACATGGGTGTAAAATGAATCTACTTAATCTAAGTCTTTCATTGATAGAGTTTCAAAATATCTTCTATGAATTTTTAGTCTTGAAGTCTTGACTTTTTCCATACCTTGATAAGAGGTTTGTAATATGTCTGATGATTCCTTGGTTTTCTTTGTTGATGCAACTCTTGGGAATATGCTTTCTTGCATGGCTCTATGTATGGAAAGTGTTCCCTTTCCATCCTTTTCTTTTGATCTTTTAAAGAATCATTTTCAACTTGTGTGAGGGAATTGTATGTTTCTTGATCTATTGGTTCCACGTAGCCATTTTAAACTATCTCCCATACATCATAACCCAAAGATAAAACCTTCATGGTCAAAGACCATAACTCATAATTTTTTCTAGTAAAAGTGGGAGGTTGCAGATTTCAAGTAGAAGCCATATTTTCAATTAAGAATAGAATTGTTGTGCTTGAAAATTACTCTGATCAAACTTGCTCTAATAAAAAAATTAGAAATTAGAAGAACACACAACACAACAATATCGATATATTATTTCATTGAAGAAATCATTACATATATATCAGAAGAGTAGGTTTAACAGACTCCGATATAAACGGATCTGAACAGTAGGTGAATCTACTTGTAACAACATTACTTGATTTTCTCCATTATTCTCTAACACTCCCCCTTAATGGAGAAATGGATTTTCTACCACACCTTTAATTCTTACATTACAAATTACAATACAACACAAAAGATTAAAACACTAGAACTTTCGTCTGTCTGATCTGGTCTTCCTTAGCACTGAAACTCACTCTGCAATCACCCGGTTTCCGCTCTTTCTTCTCCACACATTCGAGCTTCCCACTGACACATT
>JZKD02S2249471.1:424569-454194 GCA_000966675.3 Picea glauca | reverse complement strand
TGCTCTTTCATGCCGGTTCAGCTATATCATTTCCCGCTGGTTTAGATTTAACACACAACAGTCCATTACCTCTGTAATATTAGATTTCGGCTCTTCCGCCTGCACAAATGAAACAGCGACCTCAGTGTTCGATCCCAGCGTTCAGCGATTCCACAGAAATCTCAACAACAATCTCTCCTCGGTCTGCAGCAGCAATGAACGTCTGCAACAATACAGCGATCAATTGGTCTCTCTCTCCTCAATCTGAATAGCAAACAACACGCACATGTACAGCGAATCAGCTTCAATGGCTATCGCATCTTCCTGGGCATTCCCGTAAGGGATTAAGCCCAGCGAGGCTCTGATACCAAATTAGAAATTAGAAGAACACACAACACAACAATATCGATATATTATTTCATTGAAGAAATCATTACATATATATCAGAAGAGTAGGTTTAACAGACTCCGATATAAACGGATCTGAACGGTAGGTGAATCTACTTGTAACAACATTACTTGATTTTCTCCATTATTCTCTAACAAAAAATTCTCTGATCAACCTTCTCTGATACTATATCTTGGATCTATAAGCACAGTGCAGTTGCAAAGACTCTGTAGTGAAATACTTTGTCGATGAGCTTTCAGGACTTACCCAACAGTTTCGAGACTGCACAATATACTGTACGTTGTGATGATAAGACTTAATAAATAATTTATTGACACAAAATCAACATTCTACTATACTTTTACATGTAAAATAACAAACATAATAGAACTCATAAATATTCATTAGCATGTACAAAATACTTGATATATTAAGAACTTGGGTGTTGCACGCTAATATAGAATACAATAACTATATCGATCTTTTTCTCCAACAAATTCTGCAACTTACAAAACACAAAGCTTGTTCTCTCAGATTTCTTTGAATCCTTACACAATTGTTGCTACTTCTCTCTAACCCTCTTTCTGTGTATCAACTACCTATAGACTAAAACATATATAGACTGAGACTAAAACTTATTATAGAAGTAAAATGAATGGAAAACAATTAATACGACAACAAATTTTGATTGACTCTTATTTTCATAATAGAGATCTAGAAAGATAAATATCGACTCATTAAATAAACTCATGCTAACACTCTTCCTTTTCATGTATGAAATATTAAAGGACTATTATTTTCGTGACAGACAGAGTTGACGTAAGTGTAAATCTCATGAGTTGTAGTTAGTATTTCCAACAATATTCACAACTTTAATAGTAGTGACTATGCAGTTTGTGTTTTTATGTACTAGCTTATTTATCATAGTTAAGAGAGTTGCAACTTTTGTAGGAGTGCCTATGCAATTTGGTGTTTCATGTACTAGCTTATTTATGATAGTTTAAAGAGCTGCATATTGTCAACTTTAATAGTATTTCAAGAGCTTGAACTCGAAGAAAATATTTTTCTCACCTCACACATTTCGTTTTAGCATAGTCTAAAACTTCTATCTTTTTTTTCCTTTTAGTTTTTTTTCCCATTTGATTTTGTTTGAAATCTGGTGTGCAATGGTTGGATATGCAGATTTGAGTGACTAATTTTGTATAATCGAGTTATTTCTCAAGTTTTTCAACACACTAAATCGATTTATACATTAAGAAATACAATTTAAACAACAAAAAAATAATGATTTTGTCCATATTTGCATTACCGAATTCTAGCCAAAAACACCCAAAAGATAGAACATTTAGCCAACCCCTTTAGTTTTTCCTCCAACAAAGTGAATTACTCCTTACTTTTTAATGTGATGCTACTACCTAGTCATTATTAGGGAATTAAATAATACTCTATCATTGCTATCCTTTTAATCTATATGCCATAAGTGCACATAATTGTCATTGACATACACACATATGGATGAGAGCTAGTCGCACTCAAAAGAGATGAATAAGATTTATGCTTGGTGTTCATGCCATTTTCTTTTATGTTATAATGGGGTAGGTGAAGACATATTTCGATTGTGTTCCATTTGAAGTATTTCAATATAGAAAATCACAATATTATGAACTACCCTATCGATAGATTAAGGGTTATAACATTATTAGTCCCTGTCGTAGGCGTAGAGGGACTATAGTGATCGATAAATCGTTGAATTCATATTAGTCTATTCTTTGACCACAATATTTCCATATTATCTATTTTTGGAACGAGGGAACTGAAAACATCCATTTTTAAATAAAAAAAAGTACCATATTTGTCATGATCTGATTGGACAAGGGATTGGAGGTCTTATTGCCATCTTCTCTATTCCTAATGGTATAAATGTTGGCATATCCAAAGTATTTGATTGTATATGGTATTTTTCAATAATATATTTTCTTATGCATTACTCGAAGGTGGATTAATGCTAGCATTAATTCAAATGTTTGGTTTAGCATTTTATTCTAGTTAAATTTATGGAAATGTTTTATATGGTGGCATATCCAAAGTTTCGCTTTCCAATACACTCTTTGGTGTTCGAACTATTGTTACAAAAAGTATAATTGTTTTTTTGGGATACGTGAGAGACCTGCCACTTTGAATTATTTTCATAAATGTTTATAGTGCATTTGTGATAAACTTAAATGTTTACCTAACAGGCTTGGAAGTGTTCAATGGTTACTTAATAGGCTTGTTAGAAGACATTTTGTAATATACCTCAAAAAAACTGTCTGAAAAAAAAAAATTTGTTTGTATAAACATCCTTGAATAGTTTGAGATCCAAGCAAGTAAGCTTTATGTTATAAAGCTTGAGTCTGAAAGTTTGCAAGAGTCCTTACTGTCATCGACTGTCATAACCATTCAACTTAAAGTTTTCTAATCGACGATAAGTGTTTACTTTTCATTTCAATGTTTATTTCAATTCTTGTAATTATAATTACTTTCCTATTTGTTTGTACCTATAACCATTACCACAGTCTTAACAACACAAAGGACTTTGGGGGTTTATGGCCTAGGCCTAATGTGTTAGTCCATACACATAATCACACGATGAAAATGACCAAACGGAGTTAGGTAAAAGTAGATTATTAGTCTATACTCCTATATGAAAAGTTGAAATATATACAAACCCCTATAGTTTTTCTTTTAAAATATATGGATACGGGATAGTGGTTAGGTAATGCCTTCCGGTTAAACTTAGAGTACAAATATTTCATAATCCTTTGATCATATTCAAATTCACTTGCATCGTTGGATTACAAGTACTGGGTCTCGCGCATATTCCATATGCCCACTAGCTGTGACCACGGGCCTAATCAAAATGCCTTTCACATTTCAGCATTTTGGCAAGTCACAATCCCCAAAATGGAGCCAGATGAACAGTTCACAAAACTCCATAATCTGATCCCTTATTTTCTTAATCGAATGACTGATGGGATTTCAAAGTTTTTCCCTTTGAGTCATCGTGACTCCAACATTATAAAATTCATGATCACAAAATCTCCGAAGTGATCGGATGGTTCACATAACCCACTGAGATGGACGGTTGATGGGATTTCGATGTTTTTCCTTTCAGGTTTTCGAGAATCACAATAGTCCCTTTCGACATTTCGGAGTTCGAGACTTCATGATGGTGGATTTTTTTCTTACTATGTCAAACCCCGAAATAGAATGTTCCTATGTGATGTAAACCTGCTAATGTCACATGTTGATTGACACGTGTCAAATATCTGCCACATGTCACTCTGATTCGTGAATTACATGTGCCTAAAATGTTGAATCAGCTTGACACTTGTCACTGCCTGATTGTGCCATGTGTCCTTAGCTAACGTGGTTTATTGATGTGTTTGTTTCGGGATTTCGAGGTTCGCTACTTCAAAGTTTAAAGTTCCTTTGATCTTTGATTTCCCGGTCTGCGAAACTCCAAAAATGGATTCTTTGACATGCTCTGATCTTTTGCATTTCATGATTTCATCATTCTTGTCGTGAGTGTCCTTGACCCCTCCAACTCCCAGTATTCGAAACTCCTAAATGGAGATTAAGTTCTGGTTTCGGTACCATTGATTAAGGGTGACCTGTTTTGTGATGGAAAATTCTATCGTTGGAAGTAAAACATCGTATGAGATGTTCATTTGTTTCAATTCCGAACGAGATATGTAATACTATTTTTAAAACAATTACAGGGTTTCCCTTCTGCCTAGTTTTAATGGCATACTGGTTATTTTATTGGTTTAATATACTAGCACCATATTGGCTACTTCCTCGAAAGGATTTTGAAAAAGGAATAAATACTCGTCTATTTCACTTACTGATCACATGATGGTATATGAATTCAATTTTCACTTACTGTACTTGTGTTAAAGACTTTCCTTTTCAACTTTTAGGTGATTGTGTTGTTATTTACAAAGTTTGGAATTTACTCAAGGGTGTGTTTTAAGTTTCGATATGTCCCTTCTTCCTTGGGCCTTCACGCCTCTCATGATTAGTTATGGTAATTAAACTGTGTTAATTCGTTTCACTCCAATAATTTTCCAACATCTCAACCTATAACTTTTCATTAAACATCGGTTGATAAAAAGATGTGTAAATGTTGTAGGTGGTCTATAATAATTCTTGGTATTCGCAAGGTCACTTCAATACTTTAAATATACATATATATATCTTAGACACTTGCAATTAGGGCTATCTCGTTAAAAACAATCATGACTATTCAGCTAGTACATGGAAGAAATCTTAGTTAATTACTCTATTGCGGTGCATGCCTTTATATATTAGAAATGTCCATATATATATATACACACACACACACTATGAAGTTTTCCATTTGCATTCAATATGTAGGTAAACTCAAATCTGCATCACAATTTACTTGTGGGGCTTTCAACTATGACTCTTTATCTTACTATAGTAGTAATCCAAACCACAACACATATCTTCTTTAAGAATTGTCTAGTCATATCCTTCCAACTAGTATACTTTCAAGAACTAGTATTCATAACAGTAATGAGATGCAACAAAGATAATCCATTCCAAACTAGTAGAGAGACATTCTAGCAATTCATAAGTTTGTAATAGGATGCATCTGATCTTTCATCCTTAACATTATTTCTAACAGATAAATTCTATCAAGTATGTAACCATTTAACATTCAATCAGAGAAGGGACATAAATAACATATCTAAAATAATATTCTAAAAGACAAAGGGAACAACCATGTTCCTCCCAACCGTAGGACAGGGTAGCCAAACTACTTGCCCAATTCAAACCCTAGCCTAACCATGAATCCATGAGGGCAAACTTGGAAAAGATTCTCTTCATATATGTCCTATAGCTCCAGCAATTTTTCCCCTACCTCACACTCAAGCAGTGTTCATAACAACAAGTAAATCATAAGTCCCATTTCCCAACATACTTGTCAACGTCCTACCTCCTCTCATATGCTATTTATCATTTGCCTAGGTCTTTACTCTCCCTTGGGAATTTTCGCATATTTCTAGATCCCTGATTCTCAGGGGCTTCCAATGACCAAATCACTAATTTTCCACTTGTAATAACCATCCCAGAGGTAGTTCCAACATGTTCCCCACTCATGGAGTCATGGTCAGCTAAATTTAACATGGTTGTTCCATTTTTCCTCCTGTAATTAATATAAAATATTATGTTTCCATACAAGTTTCATAGTCAAATAGTTAGCTCGGTCAAATGAGGTCTCTACCCAACAGTCAAAATAATTAATTACAATTACCAGATTCGAAATTCAGAATTGCCATAAATGGAAAAAAAATTCCAAATTCGAATTTACTAAAAACGTAATAAATTTCCAGCAATTTTAAATTTCAAAAATATTTTATTTTTGGGGATGTCACATCCTTTCCCCCTTCAATAAAAAATTTTCCTCAGTGTTATTTCCTTTCTTGTTATAGGATTGGATGATATTTCCTCAAATCTCCCTCCAACTCCCAAGTGGCCTCCTCGGGACTAAAGTGCTTCCATTGCACCTTTACCTGAGCGACAGCTCTGTTCCGAAGTGCTATTTCTCTCTAGTCTAGAATGCGCAAGGGTTCCACCTAGAACTCGCCTTCAGGCTCCACCTGCACCAAGTTCTAATCAATCCTATGAGTAGGGTCATGAATATACTTTTTCAGCAATGAAACATGAAATACATTGTGAATTCTTAGATTAGTTGGAAGTGCAAGTTGATATGCTATGGGTCCAATTCAAGCTAGTATCTCGAAGGGCCCACAAAACCTAGGTGCCATCTTGGCACAATTCCCTAACTTGAACGAGCTCTTTCAGGCTTTGACCTTCAAATAAACATGGTCTCCTACTTGAAATTACAAGTGTCTTCTTTTCTGATCTACATAGCTCTTTTGCCTGTCCTATGCTTCTTTCAAGTTTTGTTGTACCTTTCTTACCATGTTCTCCATTTCTAGGAGTATCTCTAGTACAACCATGAGCCTTTTATCTGGGTTATCCAAGCTAATTAGAGTCATACACTTTATGCCATACAATATTTTGAAAGTTCTCAACTTAGCCGAAGTTTGGTACCCATTGTTATATGCAAATTCTACCAAGTGCAGGTAATCTTCCCACTTGCTTCTTTTTGTTCTTACGTACATGCGAAGCATATCCTCTATGATTTGGTTTGTCCTTTCAGTTTGTCCATCTATTTGTGGATGATAGCTTGTACTGAAATTCAAGTTAGTGTTTATCCTTGCAAACAATTCCTTCCAAAAAGAGAATGTAAATTTTACGTCTCGATCTAAAATCACCATTTTAGGAATACCATGCAGTCTAAAAATTTATTTCATGAATATTTCAGCAATGTTTATAGCTTTAAAAGTAGACTTTATAGGAATAAAGTGTGCAGACTTACTGATTTTATCGATTACAACCATGATAGAATCATTCTATTTCTAAGTTTTAGGAAAACCTGTTATAAAGTCCAGTGATATAGTCTCCCATTTCCATTCTGGTACTGGTAATGGATGTAATAGGTTGGCTGGATGTTGGTTCTCGGCCTTAACTTGTTGACAATATTGGAACCTATCCAAGTACTCTGTTGTTTCACCCTTCATATTAGGCCAATAAAATAGTTTTCTAAGTGTTGTTATTGTGATGCAGGAGCATCACTCCCAAGCCAGCCAGCCAGCACAACATGCATTCAATGAAGAAGGAGAGGCACAACCCTCTCATTTCAAATTTTGAATTTGAAATAAATGTAATTAATTGTTTTGTAAGGCCGTGGATCCATAAATCTATGCCCATGCACAGGCTTAGACAAAAGGGTTTCCTTAAATGGTTGTAAGGCTAAGATATAGATCCAATCAGGACTAGACAACCATTTATTGTAAATTGAATGTAATTCAATGTAATTGAATAGAGTAGGTAGCTTGGAGGGAAGAGCTCAAAGAGCCCCCTCATGTAAAAGATCTTTAGCATCTTATTTTTAGTAAGACGAGTTGATAGAGAAGTGGAGAGAAGAGAGGAGAGTCGAGACTCTTTTGTAGTCCGAGATCATAACCTTTGTACAAGCAGTCATATTAATAAAAAGAAAAAAATTTCCTGCATGAGAATCTTTGTGTGGTTATGTGTTTATGGATGAATTTATTTATGCTTTTATGCTATGCTGTAGATGTATGTTGTAGATGTCCATTTGCAGGGACAGATAGATTTTCCTATCTATGAGTGTATTGATTTCTAGGTCAGGGTTCTTTGTGGTTTCATGCAAGAGTGTGTGATAGAGTATTATGGTCTCTTCAGGCCAGTGGAAGGAGTGCACTTCTGAATTATGCAGATTCAGACAAAGACATGCCAAGAGGGTGCACTAGAAGAAATATTAGACTCAAGGATAAGCCTCAAGGTTGTTGAAAACCTTGAAGGTAGAACTATGCAGAAGAAAGCACAGAGGAGACGGAACTACTGAGGGGTTCTATGGAAGCTGTACTAAGAGGGCATCGAGAAAATGCACAGGATGCATTGAGGAAAACTCTATTGTGAGTTCAAGAGGAAAACATAATTATTGAGGGATTCTGTAGAATCTCTACCAGGAGGCATTGAGCAGGTGCTAGAGTGCACGGGGGGAACTCTTTTGAGCTCTGGAATAGGAGAAGTATCATAGGAGAGGACCTTCATAGGGTTATTGAACACCCTATAGGCTCAGGAAATAGTGCTTGAACATAAGTTGACAAGAGGGCACTTATATCCCTTCAAGGAAAGAAAGGGACAGAAACCATTGGGGTCTAAGTAGTTGAAGCTCAAAGAAGATAAATACCTATGCAAGGAGTGCACCAGGCCAACACGTGAGTAAAGTGTTGATAGACAGACAACCATCTAAAGGCTCATCAGTGGAGTAGGAGAGAGAGAGAGAGAGGACTTACTCTAAGTCTTGAAGATTAGAAGAGATAGCACGATTGTGTGCAGGGACTCTACAATGGTTACAAAGGTTTAGAAACCCTTGAGGTTTTAGAGAAAATGAAGCTCAAGAGACACATTGTTGTTGTGCACAGAGCTACAGTCAAGAAGAGCTACAGAAGTCAAGGAATCCCTTTGAGGTTTCGCAGTCCCAAAGCTCAGGAAGAGGAGCATCCCAAGAAAGCAGAACGAGGCTAAGGTTACAAGGTTCATAGGGAGTAGAGGAAGCAAAGGCCAAGACCTTTGAAACTTCATAAATATTCCAAGGTTAAGGAAGAAGAAGAAGCTCAGGAGGGATCTACCGCTACCGTAGGATTGGTGCTAGAGGAAACAATCTGGACCGTCGAGTTTCATGTCTAGGTGCATGAAGAAGAGTGCAAGGGAAGAACAGATATGGGGCATCATATCTGAGTGCAAGGAGCTTATAGCCGTCATATACAGTAGAAGGTGCAAGGGGTTTAATCCCTAAGAATCCACACAGAAGGGTAGAACGGACGGTAGGGACACTTTGTGAGAAAGTGTCGAGATATTGTGAGCCATAGGATTGCACTGAGTTGTGAGGGATTTAAGCCTGTAGAAGTAGCTGAAGAGAGGAGCTATATGGATGGTGGAGACACTTCATGAAGGAAGTGTCGAATAATCGCTAGCCATTGGATCTTACAGAGTTGCATGGTGGTGAAACCCATCACCCAAGATTTGAGGGTCAATGTGATTCATTGGTCTCATCTCAATCAACGCCATTGGATTGTCTCATGGATTCGGGGTTCAGGAGTTTCGAGAGGGAAGACTAAATTCTTGATTTTGTGAAGTACTGAGTAGCAAGGAGCAGAGATAGCCATTGGATCTAGGTCATGGAAAGATCGTTGGATCAAAACCTTCTCTATATCTCATATTGAGGGTTCATAGGTTGGAGAAATCACTTTCGACTGTAGAAGTCGCGAAGTGTCGAGGGTGAGGTCTCGGCCAAACACATGGTTCGTCCATCAAGTGGGGACCGCGTGGGTGACAGGTGGACACTCCTCACCTGGGAAGGAATCAACATCTTGTTGACTTATGGCACTTCGAAGATTCACAAGAAAAGAGCATGAGAGCTCAACACTCCGATTACTAAGGTTGCAAGTTGCGAGAAGTGCAAAAGGGGAGTCAACCCATCACTGACTTTCACGTCTTGGAGTTTCGTAAAACAAGGGCTAGAGGTTCAACCCTTCAACCCATGAAGTTGTGAGTAACAAGAGGTGCTAACAGTTAGCACTAGCCTATGATTATATGTAGAAGTTATAACAATAAGGGAGGTATACCCGTATCATCATCTCGGGTATCAAGAGTTTGGAAAAGAGGAGTCAAGGGTCTTCGATCCATGAACTCGCAAGTTGCAAGTTCCGAAAGGTGCTTGCGCCAAGGCCCTGTTGTGGTCGTGTGAGGGTGAAGCTCACTCTTAGTGCTCGTTCGCACAAGTGGGGTTTTCGAAGGATCTGTGGATCAGATTTATTGAAGGTTAAGTGGGGAACCAAAGGAGCCACTTTGGCTCAAGGAGATTAGAACGATCCTATGCAGATCTCGACCCGAGGGTTGGGGGTCTACATCATTTTTGGTATCAGAGCCTGAATCTTGTCTGTATATTTTAGGCAGAGGAAGCTAGAGGTAAAAGAGTACTCTGATACACATCAAGTGGTATTAGAGACTGAATCTATTTGTATATTGCAGGTAGGAGAAGAGAGAAGAGAAAGAGTACTCTGATACACATCAGTTTGGTATCAGAGGAAGATGGAGTATTGAGACTCTATGGTGATTGCTTGTAGGTACGTAACAGTAAAAAAGACAATCAGGAGGACTGTAAGGAAAAACTGGAAGCACTCATGGTTGCAGAGTGATATCAGCAGGTTTTCCAGGAGGGCAGATAGAACGTAGGAAAATGGCTATTGAAGGCCATAGATGCGATGGAAAGAAGATCCATCAACAACCAAGAAAATTTGATATGGATAAATATCTCACTGAGATAGGAGCGAGGATGGAGGAACTTGCATTGTAGATGCAACAGAATGCAATATCACATTGGGTGTATGAATGGCCCATGAAGATGAAGGTAAAATGGCCAGTCAGGGAATTGGTGGCCAAAAGATAGCAGAGGCTGATAAGAGGATGGTTGAGGCATGCTAAAAGCCCTAGGAATGATGAGGAGGATATGGTTCATGTATGTGAGCCAGAAGCTGGGATAAATCTCAGTGATGAGGATGAATTGAGATCATGGGAAGATCTCATAGACTACTAAGAGGGAAGGACTGGAAATTCAAATTGTCAGGTGGGCAATAAGATGAGATCCGAGGATCTCATAGACTGGAAATGGGGAAACAAAGAAATCCCATATTCCCAGGAGGGAAAGGGAGAGAAGATGAGCTCAGAGCCAAGTTCATATCAGCAAGGACAACTGACAGAGGAGAAGGATCAGAAGGACATTCTGATCATTGGAGGAATTCAAATATTCTTGCCAGGTAGCCTAGTTGAGGAGAGAGTTTGTGTTGTCGATGTAGTAGAAATAGAAAGATAGCTAGCAGAGTTTGTCAAAGAGGAGGAAGATTTAGAGTAGATATCAAAATCTTCCCAAGAAGAAGAAGGAAATGAGCATTTTGAGGAATGGCTCAAATTTTTCAGCCAGGAAGCTGAAATAGAGACGACTGCAACATCAGAGCTTGCAACAGCAGCAAAAGAAGAAGAAGCAGACAGCATGAGCTTTGATGATTTGTATGAATAAATTGAATCCCTAGAGAGAAGGGTGAAGGTGTAGGGCATGCATATCCAATAGATCAAGTTGGAGACAGAGGGATAATACCAGCCCAAGAAGCGACTAGAGGAAGATGGGAATATACCAGCAAGAGAGATGAAAGTCAAACTGTCATAGGGAAAAGTTGAGCAACAACTTAGTGATAGGATTGTGAAGCTGATATTTTCAACAGAGTGGAAACTTAGTGCCATAGAGAATGAAGAGGATGACATGGGAGATCATGATGATCTTCCCATTTCTAGAGAAGAAATGCAGTTGAAGAGACTGCATACACAGAGCCAGCCATGGGAGCAGCTGGACGAGAAGATAGAGAAGGTCAGGAAGCTGATGTTGAAGTCAACATAGGAGACTGCTAGTAGAGAAAGGATGAGTAGAAGGTAGACAACAACAATAGTAGAGCAGCAAAAGTAATAGAAGTAGCAGCAATAGAGCAGTGGAGCAGATGAACAACTCCAGAGAACTATTTGGGATCCAGGAGGATTTCAACAGCGACGCTAGGGAGCTCATGAGTAGGAGCTCATGAATTTTTCACAGCAGAGGAGTATGATGTAGGAGCATCACTCCCAAGCCATCCATGTGCTATCCAGGCATCTAGCACAACATGCATTCAATGAAGAAGGAGAGGCACAACCCTTTCCTTTCAAATTTTGAATTTGAAATCAATGTAATTAATTGTTTTGTAAGGCCGTGGAGCGAGAAAGCTATGCCCATGTCTAGGCTTAGAAAAAAGGGTTTCCTTAAATGGTTGTAAGGCTAAGATCTAGATCCGATTTGGGCTAGACATCCATTCATTGTAAATTGAATGTAATTCAATGTAATTGAATAGAGTAGGTAGCTTGGAGGGAAGAGCTCAAAGAGTCCGCTCATGTAAAAGATCTTTAATATCTTATTTTGAGTAATTCCAATTGTTAGAGAATTATAGAGAAGAGAGGAGACCCAAGACTCTGTTGCAGTCTAAGCTCATAACCTTTATACAAGCATTCATATTAATAAAAAGATCAATTTTTCCTGCATGAGAATCTTTGTGTGTTTATGTATTTATGGATGAATGTCTTTATGCTTTTATGTTATGTTGTAGATGTATGTTGTAGAAGTCCATTTGCAGGGATAGATAGATTTTTCTATCTATGATTTTATTGATTTCTAGGTCTGGTTTCTTTGTGGTTTCATGCAAGAGTGTGTGACAGAGTACTATGGTCTCTAAAAGATAGTGCAAGGAGTGCACTTCTGAATTCTGCAGATTTAGACAAATATGTGCCAAGAGGGCTCACCAGAAGAAGTCTTAGACTCAATTAGAAGCCTCAAGGTTGCTAAACAACTTGAAGGTAGAACTGTGCAGAAGAAATCACAGAGGAGACATAACTACTAAGGGGTTCTGTGGAAGCTCTTCCAAGAGGGCATCGAGCAAACGCGCATGATGCATTGAGGAGAACTCTATTGTGAGTTCAAGAGGAAAAAAAAATTACCAAGGGATTCTGTAGAATCTCTGCCATGAGGCATTGAGTAGGTGCTAGAGTGCACAGTGAGAACTCTTTTGAGTTATGGAACAGGAGAAGTGTCACAGGAGAAGACCTTCATAGGGTTACTGAACACCCTACAGGCTTAGTAAGGAGTGCTTGAGCATAAGTTTCCAAGAGGGCACTTATATCCCTTCAAGGAACAAAAGGGACAGAGACCATTGGGGTATGATTAATTGAAGCTTGAAGAAGATAAAGACCTATGCAAGGAGTGCACCAGGCCAACACCTGAGTAATGTTTTGACAAACAGACAACTGTCTGAAGGCTTGTCAGCAGAGAAGGAGAGAGAGAGAGAGAGGACTTGCTATAAGTATTGAAGCTTAGAAGAGATATTAGGGTTATGTGCATGGACTTTGTAAGGGTTGCAGAGGTCTAGAAACCCTTGAGGTTTCAGAGCGAATGAAGCTTAGGAGAGACAGTGTTGTTGTGCACAAAGCTACAACTGAGAAGAGTTGGAGAAGTCGGGGAATCCCTTTGAGGTTTCAAATTCCTGAAGCTTAGGAAGAGGAGCATCCCAAGAAAGCGCAATGACGCTAAGGTTACAGGGTTCGTAGGGAGAGGAGGAAGAAAAGATCGAGACCTTTGATACTTCAAAAATATTCCAAGGCGAAGAAAGAAATAGAAGCTTAGGAGGGAGCTATAGCTACTGTAGGATAGGTGCTGGAGGAAAAAATTTGGACCATTGAGTTTCACGTCCAGGTGCATTTAGAAGAGTGCAAGAGAAGAACAAATCTGGGGTGTCAGATCTGAGCACATGGAGCCGATATCCGTCAGATTTGGGAGAAGGTTCAAGGGATTTAGACCCTGAGAAGCCACACAGAAGGGTAGAATGGATGACATGGACACTTTGCGAAGAAGTTTCGAGATTTCATAAGCCATAGGATCGCACCGATTTGTGAGGGATTTAATCACATAGAAGTAGCCCAGTAGAGAAGTTGTATGGATGGTGGAGACACTTCATGAAGGAATTGTCAAATAGCTGCTAGTCATTGGATCTTGCAAAGTTGCAGGGTGGTTAGAGGTTGGTGAAACCCAACACCAAATATTTGAGGGTCAATGTGAGACATTGATCTCACCTCAATCCACGTTGTTGGATTGTCTCACATATTCGGGGTTTGAGAGTTTGGAGAGGGCAGACCAAACTCTTGATTTCATGAAATACTGAGTAGTGAGGAGCAGAGACAATCGTTGGATCCAGGTCATAGAAAGACCGTTGGATTAGAACCTTCTCTATATCTCATATCGGGGTTTCAGAGGTTGGAGGAATCACTTTCGACTGTAGAAGTCATGAAGTGTTGAGGGAGAGGTCTTGGGTGAACACGTGGCACATCCATCAAGTGGGTACTGCGTGGGTGACAAGTGGACACTCGTCACCTAGGAAGGAGTCAGCATCCTATTGACTTATGGCACTTTAAATATTCGCAAGAAAAGAGCATGAGAGCTCGACACTCCAACTCTCAAGGTTGCAAGTTGCGAGTAGTGTGAAAGGGGAGTCAACCCATCGCTGACTTTCACGTTTTGGAGTTTCATAAAAGAAGGGCCAGATGTTCAACCCTTCAACCTACAATCTTGTGAGTAATGAGAGGTTCTAATAGTTATCCCTAGCCTACGGTTATATGTAGAAGCTCTAACGAGAAGGACGATATACCCGTATCATCATCTCAGGTATCGTGAGTTTGGAAAAGAGGATTCGAGGGTCTTCAATCCATGAACTCACAAGTTGTGGGTTGCAAAAGGTGCTTGCACCAAGGCCCAGTTGTGGTTGTGTGAGGGTGAAACTTGTGCTTAGTGCTCGTTCGCATAGGTGGGGTTTCTGAAGGACCTATGGATCAGATCCGTTTAAGGTTTGAGTGAGGAACCAAAGGAGCCACTTCATCTCAAGGAGATTAGAATGATCCTGTGAGGATCTCTCCCCGAGGGTTGGCAGTCTACATCATATTTGTTTTTGGTAACCTGGATGGCCAAAATATGGTTTCTTATGCACTTCGTCCAAAACTGTTAATTTTAACGCTGTTGAATATGGTATGTAAAGTCTCTTTTTAAATCGTAATAGTTTGTTCTTGTTGATACTTAGATCTAGTTTATCTAAGTTTACAATACTATTTTGTAATTATTCCATCATCTTATTGTAATTTCTGTCATTAATACCTACTATCCTTACCCTTTGTTCCATATCACTTTCTTCCCTATTGATATTTATCTCAAATAACCCATGGAATCTTCTGCTTAAAGAATCTGCTACTTTATTTTCCTTACCCTTGATATGTCTGACCTCGAAGTTGAATTCCCTCAAGAAGGCTAGCCACCTTGCTTGTCTTGCATTGAGATCTGGTTGGTTAAACAAATATTTCACTCCGCTATTATCCACCAATAGTAGGAATTTTTTGCCCATTATATAGTGTCACCACATTTTTAAGGCATGTATTACTGCTTTCAATTCTAAGTCATGAGTGACATAATTTCATTCGTGTTCTTTTAATTTTCAGGAATAGTAACAAATCATGTTCCCTTCCTGATTTAGGACACCACCTAGTTCCTCTCTACTTACATCGACACAAACTATGAAGTCTTTATCTAGGTCTGCTACCTTCAAAATGGGTGTCGTTGTCAATAATTCTTTCAGCTTGTTAAAGCTATCTTGACACTTTTGTGACCAGTTAAACTTGGTTCCTTTCTTTTGTAGTGACGTGATAGGGTAGGCTATCTTGTAAAAACCTTCTATAAACCTGTGGTAATATCTGATAATTCCCATGAATGACCGTATATTCGCTACATCTTTAGGTACTGGCCATTCCATAATGGATTTTGTCTTTTATGGGCATATGACAATGCCTTCTACTGAAATTACATGTTCTAGATATTGTATTTCTTTCTGATAAAAGTCACACTTGCCAAATTTGGCGTACAATTTGTGTTTCCTCAATGTTTTCAGAACTATCCTTAAGTGTTCATTATGTTCTTCTTCCATTCTTGAATAGACTAGAATGTCGTCGATAAATAATACCACGAACTTGTCCAAGTATTGACTGAAAATATTGTTCATCAGGCACATAAACATGGTTGGTGCATTAGTGAGTCTGAAAGGTATGACTACGAATTTGTAGTGTCCATATCTTGTCCAAAAATATGTTTTGCTTATGTCCTTGTCCTTTATCCTACCTTGATGATAATTGGATCGTAAATCCAACTTTGAAAAGATCTTGGCCCCACCTACTTGATTGAACAGATCATTTATCCTTGGTAAGGGGTATTTGTTCTTAATAGTCAGTTTGTTCAGTTGTCTATAATCAATGCATAGTCTTAGAGTATCATCTTTCTTTTTCACAAAGAGGATTGGTGCTCCCCATGGTGAAACACTCAGTCTGATATACTCTTTATCCAACAATTCTTGTAATTGGATTTTTAATTCTGTCAGTTCTGGTAGACTCATTCAGTAAGGGATTTTGAGATAGGGGATGAATTGGGTAGTAGGTCTATGGACAAGTTCATTTCCCTTCTAGGAGGTAATTTTGGTATCTCATCAACAAACATGTCTCTGAATTCACGTAGGACAACAAAGTATTCTAACTTTGGCTTATCTTCTTTTTCTAATAGATTCGTCACTTGGATGGCATAAACTTGACATCCCTTTCTAATACATTTCTTCATTTGCATCGCTGAAACTTGTCGGACTGATACAGGTTTTGGTATGCCTTAGGTTGTTCTAACAGTGCCAAAATCATATTTATAGCTAAGTATATTTGTATAATAGTCTAGTACAACTTTGTGTTGTGCCAACCAATCCATCTGGATAATCATATCATAAGATCCTAGTGGTATGATGTTCAGATTGGTCCTTATCTTTTGACCGCCTAAGTTGAACTCAAAATAAAAAATAATGTCAACTACTTTCCTTTTAGTACCTGTTGCTAGTTGTACCATCCATGATTTTGCATTCTTCAGGTTCTTAAGTTTATTTGACTCTACTATATTAAGAGTAATATAACTTAACGTAGCTACAGGGTCAATTAAAACATAAATTCGAGTGTCATTGATTTTACCTTCGATTTCAACCACCGAGGACTGGTGGTCATCTTGTCGACCATCTATGGCTGCATTTATCCGATGTAGGCTTCTGCCCACATTTCCCACTGTCGAGGCTTCCTACAGATTATGAACACTTTAATGGCTTGCGGGAGTTGTCCCCAAACTTCTTCATTCCCAGGTTTACCGGTTTACCAGTACCTTGCGTATTCAGATGATTGGAGTGAAAATCCTTCCTTGGGAAATTTTTTGTTGCATTCGAATAAGAAGCTAGTTGGTATCCCTTCTTCTGTTGGTTCATTCGATCTTTCTTTTTATCTTTCCAGGTCTTGGGAAAATCTACCCGCTATTTATACTGGTTATAGCACATTCATGCTTTCCTGAATACCTCATTCAAGGATTTGGGGTTGTCAAGATCAACTATGTCCTAGTAGGCCTATGGTAAACAACTTAAGAATCACTGTATTTTTACCTTATCCTCCCGGATGTATGGTACAAACCTTAGTAGTTCCAGAAATTTATTTATAAGGTCCTCCATTGTCATCTGTCTAAGTCGTAACTCATAAAATTAGTTTGTCTTCCTTTCATACTACTTTCAGGAAGGTATTGTTTCTTGAAATACTTCTTAAAGTTGAACCATTCCAGTTGTTTTTCCTTTAGGCCCTTGGCCAATTTCAGGTCCTGCCACCAAATATTGGCCTTCTCCTTCAGATTGAAGATGGCCATTCTAACCTTCATGTTGCTGGAATAGTTGTAGATCTGGAAGTATTTTTTGATGTCCAACAACCATGCCTCAGCTTCTTCTCCTGTCCTGGATTCTCCATCAAAGGTAGTTGGTTTAATATTTTTAAATTCTCCTTTAAGGTGGTCTAATTGTTTTCTTTTTCTGTTTGGTATAGTTTTTTCTTCAGCTAAAGGTGTCCCTTCAGACAAACTATCTCCTTTTTCTTTTTTCGGTCCAAAATTCTTGGAGGTCCTTTTGCCGACTTCTTCGTCATGGCTATTGTCTTTTGGGATTTTCTTGGTTACTATACTATGTAGCATGACTTCATTTATCTCTTGTTGTTTCTGTTGTGCTTTCTTCATTTTTTTATTGTCGGCCTTGAAAACTTGCAGTTCAACAATAAGATTCCTCATTGTTTCCAACACCTCCATGGGTGAGCTTCCATCACTGTTTTGTCTTGGATCTCTAGGAGGTCCGTGCTGCGGATTTCCTTCCATCCTAATTTCAGCACCCTCCTAAGCTGCCATAATTTTCAAAAATAGAAAGGGATTTCTCTTTGTAGCCATAAGATTTACTCATTTTACATAAATCAGAATAAATACTAAGCAGCTAATGTGGCCATGTTCAGGCCCAGTGTTGTAGCTTTTGCTCGGATACCATATGTAATATACCTAAAAAAATCTGTCTGAAAAAAAAAATTGTTTGTATAAATATCCTTGAATAGTTCAAGATTCAAGCAAGTAAGCTTTATGTTATAAAGCTCGAGTCTAAAAGTTTTCAAGAGTCCTTACGGTCATTGGCTATCATTACCATTCAACTTAAATTTTTATGATCGATGATAAGTGTTTACTCCTCATTTCAATGTTTATTTCAATTCCTGTAATTATAATTACTTTCCTATCTGTTTGTACCTATAACCATTACCACAGTCTTAAAAACACAAACAAATTTGGGGGTTGATGGACTAGGCCTCATGCATTAGTCCATACACATAATAGCACGATGAAAATGACCAAATGGACTTAGGTAAAACTAGAGTATTAGTATTTACTCCTCTTTGAAAATTTTAAATATGAACAAACCCCTATAGTTTTTTTTTTTAAATATCGAGATAAAGGATAGTGGTTAGGTAATGCCTTCCGGTTAAACTCAGAGTATGAATATTTTATAATCCTTCGATCATATTCAAATTAACCTACACCATTGGATTACAAGTATTGGGTCTTGTGCTTATTCCATATGCCCACTGGCTGTGACCACGGGCCTAATCAAAATGCCTTTCACATTTCAGCATTTCGACATTTTGGCAAGTCACAATCCCCGAAATGGAGCCAAATCAATGGTTCACAAAACTTCATAATCTATTCCCTTCTTTTCTTAATCGAACGACTGACGAGATTTTGAAATTTTTCCCTTCGAGTCATCGTGACTCCAACATTATAAAATTCATGATCACAAAATCTATGAAGTGATTGGATGGTTCACATAACCCACTGAGATGGATGGTTGACATGATTTTGGAGTTTTTCCTTTCAGGTTTTCGAGACTCACAATAGTCCCTTTCGGCATTTTGGAGTTCGAGACTTCATGATGGTGGAGTTTTTGCTGGCTATGTAAAACCCCGAAATAGAAAGCTCGAATGTGACGTAAACCTGCTAATGTCACACGTGGATTGACACATGTCGAATATCTACCACGTGTCACTCTTATTCATGACTTACATGTGCCTGAAATGTTGAATCATCTTGACACTTGTCATTGCCTGATTGTGCCACGTGTCCTTAGCTGACATGGTTTGTTGATGTGTTTGTTTCGGGATTTCGAGGTTTGCTACTTCAAAGGTTAAAGTTCCTTTGATATTTGATTTCCCGGTCTGTGAAACTTAGAAAATGGAGTCTTTGACATGCTCTGATCTTTCGCATTTCACGATTTCATCATTCTTTTCATGAGTGTCCTTGACCCCTCCAACTACTGGTATCTGAAACTCTGAAATGGCGATTAAGTCATGGTTTCGCATTTTGCGATTTTATCATTGTTGTCATGAGTGTCCTTGATACCTCGAACTCCTGGTATCTGAAACTCCGAAATGGAGATTAAGTCGTGGTTTTGGTACCATTGATTAAGGGTAACTCATTTTGTGATGGAAAATTCTATCGTTGGAAGTAAAACACCGTATGTGATGTTCATTTGTTTTAATTCTGAATGAGATATGTAATATTATTTTTAAAAGAATTACAGGGTTTTCCTTCCACCTACTTGTAATGGCATACTGGTTATTTTATGGGTTTAATATACTAGCGCCATATTCACTACTTCCTCGAAAGGATTTTGAAAAATGAAAAAATACTCGGCTATTGCCGGCTATATGTGTATCTTGTTTATAGTTGACTCCAAGTCGCATGATATATGAATTCAATTTGTACTTACTGTACTTGTGTTAAAGACTTTCCTTTTGAACTTTTAGGTGATTGTGTTGTTATTTACACGGTTAGGAATTTACTCATGGGTGTGTTTTAAGTTTCGAGATGTCCCTTGTTCCTTGGGCCTTTGTGCCTCTCGTGATTAGTTCTGGTAATTAAACTGTGTTAATTCGATTCCCTCCAATAATTTTCCAACATTTCAACCTATAACTTTTCATTAAACACTAGTGGATATAAAGATGTGTAAATGTTGTAGATGGTCTATAATAATTCTTTGTATTCGCGAGGTCACTTCCATACTTTAAATATACATATGTATATCTTAGACACTTGTGATTAGGGCTATCTCCTAAAAAAAATCATGATTGTTCAACTGGTACATGGAAGAAATCTTAGTTAATTACTCTATTGTTGTGTGTGCATTTATATATCAGAAATGTCCACACACACACACACACACACACACACACACACACACACACACACAATGTAATTTTCCATTTGCATTCAATATGTAGGTAAACTCAAATCTACATCACAATTTACTTGTGGGGTTTTCAACTACGACGCTTTATCTTACTACAGTAGTAATCCAAACCACAACATAGATCTTCTTTAAGAATTAACTAGTCATATCCCTCAAGCTAGTATACTTTCAAGAACTAGTATTCATAACAGTAATGAGATGCAACAAAGATAATCCATTTTGAACTAGTAGAGAGACATTCTAGAAATTCCTAAGTTTGTAATAGGATGCATTCGATCTTTTGTCCTTAATATTATTTCTAACAAATACATTCTATCAAGTATGTAACCATTTAACATTCAATCAAAGAAGGGATAGAAATAACATATATGAAATAATATGCTGAAAGACAAAGGGAACAACCACATTCCTCCCAACCGTAGAACAGGGCAGCCAAACTACTTGCCCGATCCACCCCCTAGCCTGACCATGAATCCATGAGGGAGAACCTGGAAAAGCTTCTCTTCATATATGTCCTACAACTCCAACAATTAAATCATAAGTCTCATTTCCCAGCATACTTGGAAGTGTCCTACCTCCTCTCATATGCTATATATCATTTGCCTAGGTCTTTTCCCTCCCTTGGGAATTTTCGCAGCTTTCTAAATCCCTAATTCTCGGGGGCTACCAATGGCCAAATCACTGATTTTCCACTTGTAATAATCATCCCATAGGTAGTTCCAACATGTTCCCCACTCATGGCATCATGGTCAGGTAAATTTAACATGGTTGTTCCATTAGTGCTCCTGCAATCAATATAAAATATTATGTTTCCATACAATTGTCATAATCAAATAGTTAGTTGGCTCAAATCAGGTCTCTGCCCAACAGTCAAAATAATTAATTACAATTACCAAATTTGAAATTCGGAATTGCCATAAATGGAAAAAAAATTCCAAATTTGAATTTACTAAAAACGAAATAAATTTCCACCAATTTTAAATTTCAAAAATATTTTTTTTGAGGGGATGTCACACATTTTCCTCCATTTTTAAATATTTATATGCTCTAGCGACATTGCTAGTTCAGTGGTCCATGCTTGTTTTTTGCATGCCATTGATTTGTTATTTGAATGTTGTCGTTGTTGTTTCTTATCTGTTCGTGTTGTTGCAATTTGCACATTTGGTTTTCTGCAATCATGATTGGAACAACATCATTCCTGGGGGAGTTGTTGTTTCTTGCTTCTTTCTTCACTATATGTTATTTGTTGTTGCTTGATTCCAATTTGTAGGGTTCTGGTCTTGCACTTGCACTTGGGCTGTTTGGTTTTTCTTGTCTAGGTTCTTATTTGGCTCTTGTTCTTGTTTTCCCAGGGTTTGCAATGTTGGTATGTTGCATTTGCGGTTGGATGTATGGTTGCATTTTCTTGCACTACAGTTTTCGTAGAATATTATTAAGATAAAATAACAAAATAAAGAATTGCAGGCGATGTAAATTGCATTTGTCATGCATTGAACTAGAGTTTGTCAGCCTCAAAATATATTTCATAGTTGTTGATGCTTTTTCCATGGATTATGTGTTACTATGGTTTCATAGCTATGAGAATCCCTTTTGTTGTGTGGGAGATATAGATTTTCTCTCCCTTTTAATTTCATGTTGTAAACTATGTTTGACTCTAGTTTATCACGTTTCTGTGGTCATTCCAAACGACCTCCACTCGGTTGCATACTTTGCTAGTTTTATCAACATGACTTCATGAATAGGTTCTATCGAACTATGACAGGTTGTGTTTGGTGTATACATTAGCTTTCCAGAATTAGTTTTCTTTAAAAGAAGGCCTCCTAGACAAAAGAGAATGAAATTTATGAAATTATAGGTTTGTTGGACAACATAAGTCAAATCAGGCTTATTAAGATAAAACAACAGACTAAAGAATTGTAGACGATGTAAATTGCATCTGTTACACGTTGAAGCAGACTTTGTCGGCCTCAAAATATATTACATAGTTGTCGATGCTTTTTCCATGGATTTTGTGCTACTATGGTTTCATAGTTATGAGATCGTCTTTTGTTGTGTGGGAGATATAACTGTTCTCTCCCTTTTACTTTCCCGTTGTAAATTGTGTTTGACTCTAGTTTCTCTTGTTTCTTTGGTCATTCCGAGGAATGACCGTTTGGTTTCATACTTAGCCATTTTTATGGACAGGACTTCGTGAATAGGTTCTGTCGAACTATGACAGGTCATTTTTAGTGTATACATTAGCTTTCCCGAATTAGTTTTCTTTAAAAGAAGGCCTCCAGGATAGAAGAGAATGCAATTTATGAAATTGGGATTATTATGATAAAATAACAGACTAAATAATTGTAGGTGATGTAAACTGCATTTGTTATGCATTGAAATAGAGTTTGTCGGCCTCAAAATATATTTCATAGCTGTCGATTCTTTTTCCATGGATTCTGTGTTACTATGTTTGTAGTTATGAGATTGTGTTTTTATGTGTGGGAAATATATTTTTTCTCTTCCTTTTACTTTCCTGTTGTAAAATGCGTTTGACTCTAGTTTCTCGTGTTTCTGTGGTCATTCCGAGAAACCGTCATTCGGTTGCATACTTGGCCAGTTTTATGGACGCAGCTTCGCAAATAGTTTCTATCGAACTATGACAGGTCCTATTCAGTGTATACATTAGCTTTCCCGAAATAGTTTTCTTTAAAAGGCCTCCTGAAAAGAAGAGAATACAATTTATGAAATTATAGGTTTCCTAGATAAGATAAGTTAATGATCGTGGGTTCTCGGTGTGGCGGGCTGAAAATTGGGCTTTTTTTGTGCCGTGCCATGCAAATAACACAGAGAGTTATGTGATCATTCCAACTGACCACAGTTCGGTTCCACACTTATCTAGTTTTATGGAAGCAACTTCGTGGATAGGTTGTATCGAACTATGGTGTATACATTAGCATTTTCGAATTAGTTTTCTGTAAAGGAAGGGCTCCTGGATAGAAGACATTGAAATTTATCAAATTATAGGTTTCTTGGACAACATATATTAAACATAGGAAATATTTAATTTTATAAAGTAGATATATAAAACATGCACAGAGCCCATGCAGGAAAGATGTAGATATCTTGAAGATATAGAGTTCAAAATACACATGGTTTCAAGATTTTTGTCAACTGTACCTCTCTTGAACCCTTTGTCTTTGAGATACATATCCAGTCTGTGATACCAGGAACGAGGGGCTTATTTTAACCCATATAAAGATTTATTTAGCTTGCATACTTATTTAGGGGGTTATCAGACAGTTTGAAACCTTCTGGTTGTTCCATATAGACTTCTTCATTTAAATCTCCATTTAGAAAAGCTAACTTGACATCCATTTGATAGACTTTAAACTGTTTATTACAAGCATAGGCAATAAATATTCTGATATCTTCTAATCTTGCTATGGGCGCAAATGTTTCATCAAAATCCAGTCCTTCTATTTGAGCACAGCTTTTACAGACCAATCTTGCTTTGTTCCCAACAACTTGTCCCTACTCATTCAACTTATTCTTAAATATCCATTTGGAACCAATGATATTTTTACCTTCAGGTATATGAACCATCTCCCATTTATTGTTTTTCTCAATCTGATCAAGTTCATCATTCATAGCTTTAAACCAATGGTCATCTTTGCTAGCTTCATTAAAATTCTTGGGTTCCAGCATGGATATGAAAGCTATATGTGATTGTTCGTTGTTTTTTATTATATTTCTCAGGTTTTGTACACCTTTTTCTTTTTCACCAATTATCTGACTTGCAGGATGATTCTTTTGAGTGATTCTAGAGGAGGAATTTGAAGTTGTCTACTAATTTGAGTCTGTTTGAGTATATGTGTCTTCATTTGATTCAGAGTCTTCATTTTCTGATTCTTGGACCTGTTCATATTTAGCTTTAGTTGTTTCCTCTATAAGAGACTCATTATTGTACACCTCTCTTGCTGGGATTCCTTCATCAACTTTTATGTCAATACAGTCAACCATTTTATGTAGCCTCTTTTTATAGCATCTATATCTTTTATTGTTTGTATCATACCCTAAGAACATACCTTCATCAGCCTTGTCATCATATTTTCCAAGGTTGTCATCATTATTTTTTATGTAACATTTACTCCCAAAGACTTTGAAGTGTTTGATTGAAGCAGGTATCCCATACCATAGTTCATGAGGTGTCTTGTCACTTTGTGGTCTGAGGTGGGATTTGTTAGGAACATGGACTTTTGTGTGTATTTCTTGTACCCAATAGGTTTGACCAATGTTCTTCTCATTCATCATTGACCTAGCCATTTGTCGCACTATTCTATTTTGCCTCTCCACTACTCCATTTTGTTGTGGAGTTCTAGGGATTGTGTATTCTCTCTTGATCCCATGCTTATCACATAATTCCTTGAAATCACTTCACATAGATTCTCCTCCTCTGTCTAATCTTACTGCCTTTAACCTCTTGCATGTTTGATTCTCAGTTAAAGCCTTAAATTTTTTAAACTTCTCAAATGCTTTAGCTTTTTCATTGAGAAAGGCAACCCAAGTAATTCTATAGTAATCATCAATAATCAGCATGAAGTAGTTTTATTTCCCTATGCCTTCCTATCTTGATGGTCCACATAAATCCATATGAACTAGTTGGATTGGTTTTTCTGTTGAAGTAGAGCTCTTGGACTTAAACTATGTCCTAGTTAGATTTCCTACTTGGTAGGGTTTACACATAGAATCTTGGGGCTTTGATATTCTCAGAAGATATTTTACTACCTCAATATTTTTGAGCTTGATTATGTGGTGAAATTTTATATGTCCAAGTCTCCTACGCCATAACAAACTTTCATCATACTTGCTTAAGTGGCATTCTTATTTTTCTTCTTTTAACACATAGACATTGTTTTTTGTTCTGATCCCTTTTGCAACTAGCTTTCCTGAATTCACAGATTTTATTCTACAGTCTTTAGAGGTAAAAATGACTTCACATCCTCGGTCACAGACTTGACTGACACTAATAAGATTATGTTTCAGACCTTCTACAAACAACACATCTTGAGCTTTCGCTTTTCCATTACTCAAACTTACCATTCCTTTAGCTTTTATTTTTCCTGGCGCATCATTTCCAAAGATTACATTCCTTGATTTGCTTTCACTTAGAGTTAGAAACTTACTTTTGTCTCCGGTCATATGTTTGGAATATCCACTTTCAATATACCAGGGATTCTTTTGTCTTTGGGCTGATAACACTAGTCCACACTTGTCATCTTCTTTCTTCTTCCAAACCTTGACATTTTCAGCAGTGGGAATCAAATCTGGCTTGTAATTCCCTAAGTGACAATCTGCAGCTTTATGTCCATAGTTATGACAGATGTAACATTCTGGTTCACTAAATAGAAGATCATAGAAATTGTTATGCTCATAACTATTGTTATGTTTAACCTGCGTCCTTTTCCTAGCCATCGTATGATTTATAGTCTGAGGTTGTTTGTTGCTTGGTTGTCTCGATCTTTGTTGTGGAAGATGGTTATTCATTGAATATCTTGATTGTTCATATCTAAATCTTAAAGAACAACTTAGAGCTTTGTGACCAAAATTAGAGAAAAAAAAACAATAACCATAGAAAAAACCTTTGTACCTTGAAAAAGTTTGTCTTCTTTGAGGAGGTTGATTTCTTTCATGCTGATAATCTCTCTGATCTACAGATTTGGTTCTGGTACTTTTTCTTTCATTTCTTCTTTGTTTCTGCAGAGTAACTGTTCTCAATGTTTGAGGATTTGACAAACTTGATAGCTTATGTATTACTTGGATGATCACTACTTCATCCTTCTTCATACCCCAATCTATCTTTCAACTTTGGGTTTCTTTGCTGATTTAGAATGGAGGTTAATCCTTCTGATGCTTTGATACTTGACAGATTCTGATGATACAAGGCTTGAAACTTCTCCAACTCTTTCTTGGTTTTCACTACTTATTTTTCCAGAGCTTCACATCTTGGCTTCTTTTCTGATAGTTGTTGTTTCAGAATGTCTTTGATTTTCTTTGCCTCTTCTAATTCCACTTTTATTAGGGAAAATTCTTCATCGGGTTGTTTACTGTCTTTCTCGACCTGTATCAGTAATTGTTTTTTCTTTCTATTTTTAATTCTAAGTCTGTCAATTTCTTCCAAAGCACTGATTAACTCACCTTCCATATCCACCATAGATTCTTCATCATCCATTTCACCTCATGTGTTTTCATCATCAAGATCTCCCATAGCCATAAGCATAAAATCATTTATTTTATCTTCAATAGAGGAGTCATTGTCTTCATCATCTGAAGGATCATCATCATTGTTTACACAAAGACTTTTTTTCTTAAAATTATTCTCTTTAAAGAAATTTATGTGTTATTGCTTCTCCTCATCATCACATGTTTGATCCTCTCTTTTGTGAGGACATTTATTTGAAAAATGACCTATCTTAACACAGTTGAAACATTTGAAAGGTAGTTTACCTTTGTATTTTCCTGATCCCTTCTTCAGTCTCTTCACAAATTTTGCTTCAATTTCATCAGGCTCAGAATCCTCATTCTTATCTTCCCTAAATGATGGTTCTATGGAGGTGGGTTTATCTTTAACTATTCTCATTTCATATGCAGTCAGTGTTCCTAGAAGTTGATCAAACTCCAACGTTTTTAGATCATTAAGTTCTTCTATAGCAGAGACCTTCGGGTTGAACCTATTTGGTAGAGATCTCAAAATTTTCTGAACTAAAGAAGGTTCCTCAATTTTTTCACCAAGTGCTTCCATTGCATTTATTAGTACTTCAACTCTCAAAAAGTATTTTCCAACAGTTTCATCTTCTTTCATATTCAACTATTCAAACTGTACTTTGTAGGTTTGAAGCTTGGCGTACTTCACCTTCTCATTACCTTCATAATTGCTAATGAGTTTGTCCCACATTTCTTTGGCAATTCCTAGGTGCATAACTTTTATGAATTCTACTTCTGCAAGCCCACTCAAGATAGGATTCATAGCCTTAGCATTCAATCTAAGTTCTAGCTTGTCATCCTTATTAGCTAGTACAACTGGCTTTACATAAACAATATCTACCACATCCCAGACATCTGCACCTAAAGCCATTATGTAGGTTCTTATTCTAACTTTCCAGAACAAAAAGTTTGTTCCATTGAATAGAGGGGCCTTATTGGTTGAATTTCCTTCATGGCTTGACATGTTTAAGCTCTACGATCTACCCTTAGATAAAAGGGGCTAGTTCTGATACCAAATGTTTGACAACTGAGAGAGGGGGGTGAATCAATTGTTACTATGCTTAAACAATTATGCTTATTTTAAACTCTTTGTAGAACACTTAATGTCAATCACAATAATGCAGGGAAGTAAGAAATAGAACATTCAACATCATTCACACATATTAAATATACAGAGACAGATATTTCCTGAGGAAACCCATAAAGAGTAAAAACCTCTTCTTCTTTATATGATAAGTAATCTTTACATTTTGTACATTATCATACTTATGAGCACCAACTCATAATGAGGCTACAACCTCTATTTTGTAGGCTTCTACTTGCTAAGAGCACCAAATCTCTAGATTCTCTAGCACCCACTAGAAGAAAGCACCAACTCCCTGGTTTCTCTAGCACCCACTAGAAGGAAGCATCAACTCCCTAAGAGTTCTAGCACCAACTAGATGGAAGCACCAACTTCCAGTTAGACAGGCACCGACCTGTATATCAGAGAACCAATGTTCTCCCTTACACCACCCTGCCACCCTAGTTTTTCTGGCTGCAACTAGATGGAAGCTACAACTCCCTATGTTCAAGCACCCACTTGAACCTTTGAGGACAACAATCCTCCCTAGCACCTCCCAACCACCCTTAAATATAAATTTTTCTATATATAATTTTATCACAGTGATACAATATTTATCAATGGCTTACCAGTCTTATCATTGTTCTACTACACTACTCTGCTCTACATGCATCAGTGTCTTCCTACACACTCCCCTTACACTTTATGTTCTTCTTCCTTTTATGCTCTATGCACCATGTCCCTTCAATGCACCTTTCCTCTTCTGTGCATTTTGGCTACTGCACTCTGCATCCTTCTATGCACATAAATCCCTCTCAACAACAATGCCCATCTCTTCTTTGTTCTGCGTATTTATACTACCTTTGCACCTTCTTCGTCCTCCATGCACAGTGCCTCTGCATGCTCTTCAACATGCCACAGTTATGTTCATTGGGTTGTTCACTTCCACTTCAATTTTTGTTCTGCTTTGCTCACTCAAGCATCAACACACTCTTTATGTTCTGCATGTTCTACTCTTGTTGAGTCCTCTACCTCATCATCATGGCAATTCCTCATCTTTTCTAGTGGTTATGCCCATGCATTCATCATCACTAGGTGTTATGATGAGATTCCTTAGCCTCTCTAGTAGTCGAGACTCTTTGTCTTCTCTATCATAGTCGAGCTCATCCTCTCTATTGCAGTTATAGGCTTCAACTCTCTTGCATCTGTCAATCGCTTCTATGAACTATCTTCATTCCACTGGCAGATTCCTTGAGACTCTTCAGCTTCTCTGGTGATCACCCTGAAGTCTCTTCAAGTCCTTTGGTAGAAACAATCAGTCGTTTCTAGCAGTTACATTTTGAACCTCCAAAAACTGCATCAACAACTGAATTGCCACTAATTGATTAATTGTGAAGAGCAATAGTATCCCTTCGATCATATTCCCGAATAACCGACACCATTGGATTATAAATGATAGGTCTCGCGCCTATTTCTCCATTTGACAATTTGACATTTCAGCATTTCGGCATTCCTCTAGTGAGGCATCTCATCTCTCCATGTCACAAAATCCAAAATGGAGATTATCTTTGTGTTACCTCCTCCCTTGAGCCTTCATCTATGTGACCATAGGTTATGACCAGGGGCCAATTCTGAACACGCATTTTTCATTTCGCATTTCAGGGATTCTATGATGAGTCATCTCAACTCTCCATGTCCCAATCTATGAAATAGAGCTTGTCTCTTCAATCTCTTCTTTATATCTCTTCGACGATGTGACCATCGGCAGTGACCAATCTCTTATCCATACAACGCTTTTGCAATTTCACATTTCAGCACTTCGGGACTCTTGTGATGAAAAGTATCGACTCTTGACTCCTCCAACTCCCGGTAT
This sequence comes from Picea glauca, assembly GCA_000966675.3. NCBI lineage: Eukaryota > Viridiplantae > Streptophyta > Pinopsida > Pinales > Pinaceae > Picea > Picea glauca. The sequence goes on along the minus strand of JZKD02S2249471.1, from coordinate 424,708 downwards.
CTGAAACTTCGGTCGATGTGCCTATTTTAGGATTTTTGACGTTTCGCATTATGACACTTTAGGACTCCTGTGATGAAGAGTTTCGACTCTTGACTCTTCCAACTCCCGGTATCTGAAACTCTAGTTGATGTGCCTGTTT
>JZKD02S2249471.1:396480-421665 GCA_000966675.3 Picea glauca | reverse complement strand
TCTGTTTTGACCTTGAAGTGCCTACCTATTAGGTAAGGATGCCATTTCTTCAATGCATGTAGTATTGCCATCATTTCCTTCTCATAAATGGGTTTGTATAAGTCCTTTCCCTTGAATGGTCAACTTTCAAAAGCCAAGGGCCTTCCTTCTTGCATTAGGACAACACCAATTCCATTTCTCAAGGCATCACATTCCACAATAAAAAAATTTGTGAGGTTTGGAGTGGTCAAGACAGGAGCTTTGCACATCACCTCTTTAAGTTGTTCTAAAGCTTTAGTTGCCTCTGGAGTCCTTGAAAATGCATCCTTCTTAGTTAGTTTCGTTAAAGGTGTTTCTATTCTTCCATAGTTTCGAATAAACTTGCGTTAGTAACCTGTCAAACCCAAAAATCCTCTAAGATTCTTCAATGTTTTGGGAATTAGCCAGTCCATCATGGCCTTAACCTTGTTAGGGTCTACCTTGACACCTGCATGAGATACAATATGGCCCAAATACTCTACCTCCTTTACTCCAAAGAAACATTTGGATGGTTTGGCATATATTTTTTGCTCCTTTAGTAGTTGTAGCACCTTGTCAGCTTGTCGCACACGATCCTCCCAAGACTTGCTATAGATTAGTATATCATCCAAAAATAATAACACAAATTTTCAAAGGAAGGGCTTGAAAATGGAATTCATCAACCCTTGGAATGTGGAAGGTGCATTTGTAAGACCAAAAGGCATGACCAAAAACTCATAATGGCCTTCATGAGTTCGGAATGTTGTTTTTGGGATATCTTCTTCCTTTATTTTGATATGATGATACCCTGAACGTAGATCCAATTTTGTGAAATAGATTGCTCCATGTAGTTCATCTAATAATTCATGAATGACAGGAATGGGAAACTTATCTTTAATATTGATCTTATTGAGCTCTCTATAATATGGACACATATGCCATGAGCTATCTTTCTTGAATACCATTACCAGTGGTGCAGAGTAAGAACTTTGGCTAGGTATAATAATGCCAACCTCTAACATTTCTTCAACCATGCACTCAATTTCACTCTTCTGGGTGTAAGGTTATATGTATGGCCTGATGTTAGGAGGAACACTCCCGGGAATTAGTTTAATTTCATGATCATGATTTTGAGTGGGTGGAAGACCTTTGGGAATATCTTCAAATACTTTGGAATGCTTATCAATGATCCTTTGGATATGTTGAGGAATAGATGGCTTAGATGTTTGAACATCTAGTGAGCATAGTTGTGCAATAATGCCTTGATGACCCTTTTTCAATAATATTTTCATGCCATTAGAGGTTATCACCTTACCGGGTTTCCTTGTGATACCTCTTAACTCAATTTCTTTTCCTTCCAATGAAAATTTCATCAAAAGTTCTTGAAAATTAAAATCCACTGTTCCTAATGATTGTAACCATTGGATTCCTAGTACAATGTATGCACCACCCATGGGTATAGCAATCATTGGACTATTAATTACATATTCCCCCATAGTAAGATTGATCTTATTGCAATTTCCTAAGCAATTGATAGTTCCTCCATATGCAATCATTACTTGAAACTCTGGCGTTGGATATACAAAGAAATTCAGAGATTTGGCTAATTTATAGTGAATGAAATTATGAGTAATGCCATAATTAATTAGGGCTATTAACTTCTTTTTTTTGATGTATCCTTCGATCTTGAGGGTTTGAGGAGTGCTAATTATAGCCAATGCATTACAAGATATCGTGGGAGTCAACTTTTCAGACATAATTGCTTCTACGTTTTCATATTGAGATGGTTCTTGCTCCTATTCTTCTTCCTCTTCACAATCTATGTAGAATATTTTTTTCTCACCACACTTATGTCCCTTACTGTACTTGTTGTCACAATTAAAGCATAAACTTTTTACTTTTCTTTCCTCCAATTGTTGAGGTGTCAACGTTAAATGCATTCTCCAATGATTTGGGTTCCCAAAGGTGAACCTCATGTTGAATGTTATCCTTTAAAGTTCCTATGAATACATCAATCATGTGATCATCTGGAATATTGGTTACCTTTACATTCAATCTTTGGAAGTTCTCAATGTGCTTGGTAACTAAACCCTTTTGCTTGAGATTTATCAATTGGATAAAGAAGGTATTTCTCCTTGTATCCTCACAGCGTGCTATCATTTCTTCCATGAAAATTGTCCAAGTGATGAGTGATTTGTGAGAACAAATCCATCGATACCATACAAATTGATTAGGTTCTAAATGTAAAGATGGAATTCGTACCTTTTTTGTATGTGGCACATTATGTAGATCAAAGAATTGCTCCATCTGAAGTATCCATGTGATTGGGTTCTTGCCATCAAACTTCCTCATATCGATCTTAGGAACATAGTTGGTCTTCAACCCAAAGTTGGAGTTTCTCCATTCTTGATTCACCTTCCTTGTGTCCTCATCATGAATTTTATGGGATGCATTTTCACTTTCATGTGTCTTCTCTGTTACGAAATTTTTCAATACTTCCATGATCTCCTCTTTTAAACCATCCATCTTTTCCCCCAACTTAGCTTCCATCTCTTGTAGTTCATCTTTTGTTACTATCTTATTTTGTAAATCATTTATGTCTCTACGCATTTCTTCACCTTCATCAAGAGTCCAAGTAGGATTGTCTAGAGGCTTATTTGGTGTATAAGTTCCCTTTTTGGGTGGCATGGTGGCCAAGTATCACTTTTGAAACTTGATTTTGAGGTGGTTATGCTAGGAAATCTTTCTTTTGTTTTATCTCCCAAGTTTCGTCCCTTCTGGGTATGAAAATTTATTTTATGTGGTTCTTTGATATTTCATCTCTACAATGCCATAGGTCTGATAAAAAGTGGATGTTCCAAGTGGAATTTATGGTAAATTCGCCACAACTTGCCAATTTTTGGCCTTTCCAGGAGATCTCACTTGTATAGCATTCCCTACACAAAATAATTGATATAAAATTCTGAAACTCATACCAGAAATACTAAAAATTGTCCAAGATCCAATGAAACTAGTCCCACTCAATTTGGATACTCTAGGAACAAGTTATGATTGTTTTACCTGGAACACCTTCTTGAGACTAGTCAATAGGACTAGTCAGATATGCTATCTTACATAAGGTGTATCTACAAATTTAAGATGACCCAGAAGCTGAACGTTTTACCATAGATACCTTACTAATTTCTGTGAACAACCTCAAGAGTTCAGGGTCTGAAACATTACAAAAAAAAATTATAGTGAAAAATCCACAATGACTTAGTTCAGGATGATTCCACAACCCTATCTTGTACAGGTTGTATCTCCAAAAATATAAGGCCTCAAGATCTGAAATTTTAACCCAATGTACCTTGATCTGTCTAATAAATTTCTCAAAGTCGTTCCTTCTAAAACATTTTAGAAAAATTTTTATAGAGAAAATGCCAAGGTGTCTCAGATGTAGTAGCGAAACTCCAAGACCTTGAGCTCTAATACCATATGTTAAGAACCAAACAACAATATAGCATAGAAAAACCTCAGAAAAAGTACTCAACACCTTGAAAAAGAGATAATTTTAGATAATAGGCCTCTTTGAGGGGGAAACTTCCTTTTACCCCACTTAAATGTTCAAGTACAAGATGATTCCAAATGAAAATGTCTGCTTGGTATATATAGGAGACTAGAAGGTATAATTACAACTAATGGAATAAAGATGAAATAAATAAAATAACATTACTAATGTAATATGCCCCAATTGAGGGGTAATGAGCCAATATTAGGGCTTAACAGTTCCATGGAAACAATGTGATCACTTCTGAAGACCACATTTATGTCATGGATTGGGATATGGACAATACAGGTATTGATCACGAAGATGTGGCCAGGAGACTTTTCAATTCATCATTGAGTGAATAATCCCTTGATTGGTTCAAATGACTCCCTAATAATCATATCATGACCTATGATGGTTTCTTCACCTTATTCAAGAGAAAATGGTCAAGAAAAGAATATGGTGGGACACTTGGGACTCAGTTCAATCAAATAAGGAAAAAGGATAATGAAACGGTGAGGGAATTCATTTCCATATTTGACAGGTTGTACAATCAAATTTCAGTAGATTATAATCCTACGACATCATCAGTTCATGTCCTTTACATGAATTCCTTTGAAGGATAGTTTTGATACATTATCAAAGATAAAAATCCCACATCCTTGGTAGAGGATAAAGACTTGAGTATCGACATTGAAGAAAATCTCCTTCATTCAAAAATAGAACCTTTTCAATACCCTCGTAACAAGACATACTCAAGGACGAAGGTTTGCAACAAAAATGTTCCTAATTTGATTTCTCTCCTGAATAAGAAGATAGACAAAATGAATACTCAGTTTGTTCAGGTGCAGAATTAGCTTATGAACCATATGACTATAGTGTAAGGAAATCAATCTACTCCCAGACCTCATTTTTTCAAACAACAAAGAGATGCCACCAGTTGGAAACTAAGAACTCAACAAGAGGAAAAGGTCCCAGTTACTTTGAAACCTGTTGGGATAGTTGATATATAAGTTTGGTGTCTCCCATGCCAGGAACTCCACGAGGAATATGAGTGCCCCCGACAAGACAAATATTATCCAGATGATATAAACTTCATTATTTGCAATCTCAATGATCAACATGTTACGTAAGAATAGATCAATGAATCTAGAACAATATGAGAAAGAGAGGGAAGACTACAAGCCTTATGTAAATTGGCAGATGATAAGAAGAATGAACTTAGGAGGAAGGAAATCCTAACCTGCAGAAGAAAAAATTCTTCAGGCCCTCCATCATAACCTAATACTCCTCTTCCATCATCAGAAAAGGTGGCTCCACCACCTCCACATCCGATATGTTATTTCATTCCTAATACAGGTCCCACAGATGACATTCAGTTAAATATATATGTTGCAAACATGTTTGGAAAATTGATTATGAAGGTCACAGTGACAGAGATGTGTAAGATCCCTTTTGTAAAAATGAAATTTTTTATAGGTTCCAACCGAGGAGGATCCTCCCATCATGTTAAACACTATGTATCTTGATCGTCCAAGGGACAAGAACCCTCTTTTCTATCTTTCATTGGGCATGAATGACCTCTTCTTGAACAACTGCATGCTTGATTCAAGGGCCTCAAAAAATTTCATATCATTGAAGGTAATGAAATAGGTTGGTTTGAAGACAACCTGAACTGATAGAAATGTATGTGGTATTGATTTTATAAAGGTAAAATACCTCAGGGTATGTGAGGACATTGAGGTTTTCCTCATTGACTTTCCACATATTAGCATTCTCATGGACATAGTAGTGATCGAAGTTCCATATGTTGAAGTTCATAATTATTATCTAGGAGTTGGTTGAATTCTCTTATGGGTTTCCTTAGCATGGATCTCACCCATGCACACATTCCTATGGGAGATGACACTTTTCAGATACTATACAATCAAGTAAAATATGTTAGACATGTGGTGGATCCTGATGGTCTTGATTATGCCAATGAATTTGATTATGATGTACTCCCACAGACCACTGATTATGATCCACTTGAGCTACCTTTTATGTAGGAGGACTCCATAGACACGATTCTTCCATGGAAATATCAATACAAAGACAAATTTGCAAAATACCATGGGAAGGAACCTGGGTCTATCCAAATTTTGAAGAAATAATATGAGAAACATGAATAAATCGTCAAAGATACAGTCCACACAGAGCCTCCATACGATGAGACTATAGCTTGCATCGATTTCAATGAAGGAATTATTGTGCTCATGTGGGACAAAAGAAAGGACAAACCCAGATACTAACAAAAATATAACAATTCATGGCTTTTCCCTTACATCATCAAGAAGAAGTCTAACAAATAAAGGTATTATCTGACAGCATTAGACGAGAGAAAAATTCTACTACCAATAGATGGGTCTCTTCTCCAAACTCACATCCAAGTCACATGACTTCTTCAGGGATCGTGCCCTAGGTAAGTAGGTAAGTCATTTTGACTCCCTACTTTTTCATCTTCATTTCTCATACTAGTTTAAGTGCATTTTGTTTTCATTTTTCTCTACTTACACTATTGATTCCATGCTTAGCTTAGAAAATTTTTGAAAAAATGTCAAAATTTTATTTTTCTATCTTAGTTGGTTTTGATTATGATCATATGAGAAGAAAGATGAGTAGGATAGCCTACACTTGGCAGTTTGATGTTTCCTTGTATGAACAAGTCTACTAAAATATGATGTGGTTCTCATGCACTCTACAATTAGCACATGTCCCCAAGTAGGAGCTAGATGTTATCCCCATTTTGTGGATAACTAAGGAGATCGTGTCTCGATGTCCTCAGGTTTCATATATGGAGTGTCGAGAGACTACATGACCAACATTACCCTTTTTCCTAGATGGGAAGCCCACTCCCAACCACAGATGGTCACAGGTTTGCAGATAGCATCCAACACACCAACTGGCTTCTGGAAGGCAATGATCCTTGCTCCATGAGGTACAAGTCAGTATTATGGTGAGCATCATTTCAATATTTAATACAATTGATTATGTTGTATCTTAGATTGCTCTAGATTTCATGATATATGCTTGGACATTATGCCTTTTTCCCTAATTCACCTTAGTGGTTGATATTGTTCCCAAGTAAGTGGTCTTCCTTGGGTATGTTCTTTCTACTGGGAACTCTCTTAATGAGTTGTCACACTATTCCCAACCATACTTACGACTTTCCATCATTGTTCCCCTCCATTTCCTTATATCTTTGTATTTTAGCTTGTATTGACCCAAGAATGGGTTGTCCCTCATTCTATTGGAAGAAGGGGTTGAAGGACCAAAGGGGTTGATGTTGCGTAAAAGATAAAATCCTTCTATAAACCTTCCATATGCTTCACCCAGGGATCACCCAAGAAAGAAATGAAACACTTATATTTGAGTAAAGGGGACCCCTATTATAATAAAGAATGATTAAAAGGTTATCTTAAGGATAGGAGGTCTCATCGCGAGTCGTCCTATCACATCCATGAATATATAGTGGTATGACATTGTCATCATCTGGTCACCAAACCAGGGAAACAAATCTTAGTTGCATAGCTGGGAGAAAGGGGGTCTCATCATGAACAAACCTTCTCATTTCCACTAGGTGTTTGTGGGTGACATTGCCACCATCTGGTCACCATGCCAAGTAAGTGACCTTCAACCTCTCCTTGTGTTATAGTGAAAGAAAATAAAAATAAATAAAGATAAAAGGAAATTGATGGGCTTGTAAAAATTCCATTGCGGATGAAGGTACCACATACCCTCTACAAAGGTACCCATGAATGAGACACTATGACCCATTATATATCTTGATCCCTATGCCCATTGAGTCTTGACCACAACCACTTCATCCACTTTACATGGATTAGAGAGGGATCTCTTGGAAACTCTCCTTAACCTAGGGAAAGATATACCCAATAGGACACCTCGTCTACCCTCCCATATTCAAGATTGACAAGTCGCATAGTGTCTTTGAGAAATTAATTGTTTGATATAGTGATCTTTGATGCACATGATTAGATGGATTATTTATTGATTGGATTCACTTATCATGATTTTATAACTTGATATCCTTGGAGGGTGTGCTCATTTTTATTTTCAGGACCTAGTTTGTCGACAATTTTTGGAGAACAAGCCTAGATTGGGCTTCCATGGGACTGCAAGCCCATAGGTTGGATGCCAAGGGCCCTCCTATCAGATGAGAAATATGAGACTTGGAAGGCCTTGATGATGAATTTGAAGACATATCCCATACCTCACTTTCTAAATGATTTTCCCAGGAGGGGAAAAACGTCCTCATTTTATCTCGGCGTCATGTGTGGGGGGCTAGGGCTTGGTGGTGAGGTGTCACTCATTTGAAACATGGAAGTTTTGAGGATAAGGGGGTATTTACCATGTTGAGAGTGTTTAGATGATTGGAATGTGGCATTTGGAGGCCTACCTTTTCTTCTCCAACACCAACAAACTTCTCCTAGCACCAAAATGTCCCCTAAAGGGGTGACGTCCATGTAAATGAGGGTTTTGTTTGTGCAAAAAGTGAAATTTTAAGTGAATTGTTTAATATTAATTTGTTAAGGGGGAAATATTAGGGTTGTTGACCCCTAATGTTGTGGTTTAATAGTTAATTTATGGAAAAATCACCTTGGTGACATTTTTCATAAATAAGAGATCATAAGATCTCATTTAAACGTAACTCTCTGTCATTGTGAGAAGTATTGGTCTGAAATTTTTGCTACACTTGGATCATTTTATCTCTTGTGCACTTTTTTATGGCTATATTGATGAATGATAGATGGAGGAATGAGGTGCTATCCTTGGATGATTTTTTCTATCTCTTATGGTGGATTATCTTGGCATTTCTCTTGATTTTGTTATGGTCTTTTAATATTATGCTATCATTTTTTCAAATCAAGGATTGTTATGCTAAGAGTTAGGTGGGAAGTATAAGGGTATATACCCCCACTATAGTATTCATCATTTTATGCTTAATATCATTGATTATACAAGGGTTTTCTAAGAGAAGTATAATGGCATACACCCTCTTATCTTAAACCCTAGGTAGTGAAACTTGCCTTGGGAATTAAAAGGGCTTACACCCCCAAGGAGGTAGCTTCTATAACTCTTTGTTTATTTGATTCCATTAAACCAATAGTAAGAGAACTAGTCATACATTTTTGCATTGGAGATATAAAATCATTTTCTTGGGAAACACAAATTTTGATCTTTTGAAAGGTTTCTTGCTTAAATTTGTTTTTCCTCATAGAGAGGAATCTTCCCCTGCTAGGGCACCCCCTCTCTCCCACTACTTTAATTGTTGTTACAAAATTTAACCTACAGACATTAGGGTTGCATAACCCTAGCTACTAACACTCTATTAAATACTAAAATAACCCTATAATATCTCTCTAAATTCAATCACCTAGTCTACTAAATAGGGCACACCTTTTGGGATTTTCTTGGCCCTTTTCCATGGTTTATTTTTCTGTTGAATTCCATTGAATGCTACATCCATAAGATGCAATTCTCTATAGAAAATACATGTTACAACAACTTGCGTTATTCATCCTTAAAGTATAATTTTCCATTCATACTTGATTTCTATACTTATTGTTATCTATTGTTATCTATTGATGCAAATTAGGGACACCAATATTAACTTGTTGATCCATACTAACATATATGATTGCAAGTTGGATTGTATTGTGTCTTGGGCAGATACAATCATCCAGAGAAGTAATATACCTTTGGAGAAGAAACCAATTGACTTATAATGTATCTTGTCCCACCTTTCACTCCACTAAGACTTGAACTCTAGGGGATTCACTCCCAGTTCTTTCCATCTCCATCTCACTCCCCCTAGGGCCACCGAGATCGCCTACCTAGAGTGACCTAGTCACCCTTGAAGTGCGGGACCTACATTGAGGTTACATTGGGTGTAGGATTCCGAAGTTGTAGAACTTTCTTTGTGGGTTGGGTGAGAATTTTCCCAACCTACAACTTGCACTATAACACAAAGTATTTTTACTTTTTAAATTAGTATCAGAGTTTTAAATTTTAAGGTGGCATTGCCCAGTAGGGAGCTCGAGATGCTACAATGTGGTATCGGGCCCTAGTTTTCAACAATGAGTGTGGATAGGCCAAGTTAGCATAATGTTGATGCATCAATTCATAGAGACTTAATTTCTGGACTATGTATGCAACTTGTTTGATTAAATTATTGTAGTAAAATAGAGAGAATCGCATGGGTAATGTGAAGAATCTAGCCTAGAAATTAAAAATAAACAATTTCAATTTCTAATGGGGAAGATTTGGGCCTACATATTGCTGAACTTTTGAGTTCACAGAGCAGCCATGGTGCCCTACAAAATCAGGGGAAATTGAGAAAAATCCCCAATTTCTGCAACAAAAAAAAAATTATGGAGGAATTCGACAAGGAAAGGTCAAAATTCTTATGAAAAGGTCAAATATGGTTTACAGGATAAAAATGGTCATGTGAATTTTTACTATAGAGATTCTCATTCAACACCGGACTTGTATGGACCAGAGATGAATACAAAGTTCGTGAGTCAGAATTATGAAAAAATAATCTAAGCATGGAAAAATAATGGTGCACGTTAAAATTTAGTGTTGTGCAGTGCAGAGCTAGTGATGTGGGAAAAATTAATGGTGCATTGTTGTGCCCACTAAAATTTGGTGTTGTGCGATGAAGAGATGGTCATGCATAGAAAAATAATGGTGTGTGGATGTGCACAGTAAAATTTGGAGTTGCACGGTGAAGAGCTCATGGTGCGCCGAAAATCATGGTGCACGGGGTATGCACACTAAATTTTGGCACTTTGTGGTGTGGAAATGGTGGCATGCACATGATATTGTTCCACGGGTGAGAGAACTAGAATTTGGCATTGCACGGTGCAGAACTTGTGGTGCATACATAATATTGGTGCGCAAGGCATGCACATTGAGTGTTGGAAGAGCCCAGTGCAAATTTGTTGGTGCCTGTGCAATGTTATTGCATAGTGTGTGCACGTTAAATATTCATGCCACATGAAAGTAGAATTGTTGGTGCACATGGAGTATTGGTGTGCGGTGTGAGAACACTGAACCTTGGTGTTGTGTGGTTTGGAGGTTGCAATGCATGCAAAATGTTGGTGTATAATACAAAAGTTGTTCACAAGGCATGCACATTGAGTTTTGGAAGAGCACAATGAAAATTTGTTGGTGTGTGTGCAATGTTAGTGCGTAGTGTGTGTGAGTTAAATATTCACGCCACGTGAAATTAGAATTGGTGGTGCGCAGGGAGTATTGGTGTGCGGTGTGAGCACACTGAACCTTGGTGTTGTGTGGTGTGGAGGTTGCAATGCATGCAGAATATTGGTGTGTAATACAAAAGTTGTTCACACTAGATATTGGTGTGCAACAAAAAAGTTATGTGCACTAGATATTGGTGTGCAACACAAAAGTTGTGCACATTGGATATGGGTGCACAGTGCATGTACTACATTTTGGCATTGTGCATGTATAAATTTCACATGGTAAATATGGGTATATAATTTAGAACCGATGCCCATGAAATTGACTTGGTGGTCTACAACAATAGAAAACTAGTGATTTTCCGTGAAATTTTTGTATTTTTGAAGGTTATGTTTTTTAGGGCATTTTGAGGCCCTAAATAGTGTTTTTAGCTACTTGAAAATAGTTCTTCAGGGATGTATTTTTTGTAGCTCAAATGAAAGAGCTCGGTGATATATTTCTAATAGTGTATCCCATTCATCAAACGGAGTTAGGCTGAGTGATTTACTACCCAAAAAATGGAGAGTAAATTTTAAGCCCTAGTTAACTTTTGAAGGCCATAACTTCCTTATTCGGAATCAGATTGAGGAACAAGAGTAGTCTATGGAAATATGTTGAACCATAGAATAGATTCATGGAGCTAAATTAAAATTTTGGGCATTTAAAAAAAAAAAATTGGGGCATAGAAGGTACATGTAACACTTAGGGCCAAAATTATCGATTGGCCTGAAACTTCAACATGATATATATACCATCTTGGAGCTCAAATGGGGGTGAAAAATTCGCCAGAGTGTCCAGAATATGGTTATGAAAAAAACCAATTTGTCTCTTTCCAAAAATCCAAATAGGCATGTGAAAGGATTCTTATGCATAGTTAAGAATTGCACTTGTATGAGGAGTGAGAAGAAGGAATTAATTTTTAATATTTAAATGACCATAATTGTATGCTCAAGTCTCAAAATTGAGCAATGGAGAAGTCATTGGAAAGGCCTTGGATAGAGGAATCTATATATCCACCTAGAAATTTGATCTGGGCAGTTAATTTCTTAAGGAACCAAAAGAAAAAATTATAAAGCATTATTGGAATAGAATTGTACATAATTTTCAGGAATTTGTTAAATTTGTTGGATCATGCTGTCATTGATGCCAGTGATTTGATTATTTGGGAGATTGTTGGATCATATGTCATAGATGTAAATGGTTTGTTTTGATTGATGTCAAGTAATTGATTGATTTATGATTGATGAACAATGTATATGCATTGATGAGAATGATAGATGTCCAAGTGGAAACCAATTGATAAAGATGGATCGTTGATATGATTCCCTTGATGAGAATGATAGATTTCCAAGTAGAAACCAATTGATAAATATGGATCATTGATATGATGCCCTTGATGAAAATGATAGATGTCCAAGTGGAAACCAATTGATAAAGATGTATCATTGATATGACGCATTGATGAAGATGGATCAATGAGATGTCATTGATACATGATGCATAGTTGATATATATGATGCAGTGGTGAATTGATGCAAAGATGAATCATTATTGTCTTATCATGTTTGATAAGGTACACAAATCGATGAACTCCAAAGTGGTCCCCTTATGGTGAAAGCCCTCACGGGAAGACACTTTACAGATTGATTTATCCTAGAAGAATGGTTGGAGGACCCATGCTTGCATGTGGATTAATGAGAATAAGATCAATGAAGATGTTGGTGAAACTATCCTATATGGATAGTGCTTGACATGCCATTTCTGGTGGTATGTGGAATGTCACATAACTCCTCACAGTTTGAGAGTTATGGATCTACGAAGTTGAAGGACCCCCATATGATGGCTTGAAGCCCCAAAAGGTCAAAGAAGTCAAAGTTCTTGAAAAGAAGAAATCCTTATTTAAATGATAAAGTAAAGTGAAAAAATCAAGAAAGATTATTTAAATGATAAAATGAAGTGAGAAAATCAAGAAGGAATATTTAAATGATAAAGTATTGGAGAACTTTCTATTCATGGAAAGTGGTTAACCCTAAAATAAGGAAAATAGGTTAACTGACCTAGAAATGGGTTAAGTAACCAAAAATGAGTTAAGTGACCTAGAAGATGAAAGTATAAATAAGAAGCTACGATCTCTTGTAAAATGTATATTTGGTGAGAATCCTTTTTGTGGATCAATGGAGAGCTTCTTGGTAATATCTTTTGGAATATTGATGGAGAGCTGCTTGTGAGAGCATATTATTGGTATGGGTCTCTTAAGCATGATTGAAGATCTATTCTAAGGAAGAGAGCAAGAGGAGGATCTCATGGACGCATCAAAGTTTCATCAATGTTGGAGATCTTGACGACAAAATTCTCAGATTCACAGAAAACCCTATTTTTTTATGCCCACACAGGATGTATGTGTATAGGGTGCATGTACATGCGGGATGACTATGTATAGGGAGTGTGGAGTGGATAAAATCATGGATATTTTTGTTTGAGTTGGTGCCAAGCTCTTGTATGATGAGGGAGGTTCCATATCTACACTCTATGGCCTCAGATCTATCACTGAGACACTGGTATGCTTACATTATTGTCTTGATAGATACTATTGTTTGATATGTTGTGAATGCTTAGGGAATTCTTGGTATGGCTTCTATGATGTGTCTCAGTTTGGTTGATTTGGTTGATGGAGTGAGAAACACTATTGTTGTAGGAAAATCTCTCTGCGGACAGGTAGATTGCCTCAAAGAGATAGACCCTAAACTCTAAGATAGAAAGTTCTTAACGTGGAAACTGACTTCCTTTCAAATCCATACAAACTAATACATGAGAAGGAAGGAGAATAGAAGTAACTCTTTATCAACGTTTGTCCCTGCACGCTCCAAATCGAGCTCCCAACTCTCGCTCCTCACTGAGTCTTGTAGACAAACAAAGTACGAATTCTTCCTACTCTATTGATATTAGCTTGAAAATAGATCTATCTATCAATGATAAGTTCATGTAAGAGCAGGCACAAACTAGAAAGAAACAGGCCAAGCGTGTCATATTAATGAGAATAATGACAATAGTACTTCCAATAATAGATGCAAATGTGATAGCTTCGTCAAGTCCCCTTCGTCTAACCCTTGCTTGAAAGATCCAAAACCTGGATGATATCAGCTTCACTGATCACTCTCCTTTGACTAACTTTGTGTTTCCTATGAGATCATAGGTTTCATGCTAGCAATTCTTCCCCCAAAATATCTCTGTTCCGGCACCACTTATGAGATCATAAGTTTGGTGTAATTCTCCTTTTACCAGTCCTCTTTCACCATTAGAAATCTTACTTATATAGCCTTGGAGAGGCTTTAACCACTTGAGATATCCTTGGGGAAGTTGAGGATTTTCTTCCTTTAGTTGAGGATCTTCCCTAAGATCATGGTTGGACTAGGGATTTGAGCTCAACTGCCTTCCAAGAATGAAAGGATTCTTCCCCCATTTATCTCAACAACTTAACTACTACCCAAAATAGGTAGTGCTCACTCAAAATGGCCATCAGAGCACTGTAGCGCTCCCTGGTAGGATTTAGGGGGGTGCCAACACTCTCAAAATCTATAGCGCTCCCTCAAAAGGGCTAGAGGAGATTTATAATGCTCCCAGATAGTGTAAGGGGGAGCACCGATGCTCCCAGAAGAGGTATAGGGGAGTGCTCTCTTCCAAAAGCTATTTTTTTGAGTGTTTTTAGATGGAAAAAGGTTTGCAAGCCTGCTGACTCATTTCTCCTCTTCCAAATCAAATGTTTGAGGTGTTTCATGTGTCCTCCTCGTGTCGTTATAGGCACGACATAAGCATCATGGCAGTATGCTTTGCTTGACACTTTATGACACTTGTGAGAAACATGCGACACTTGCGACCTTGTGAGAAAAATGCGACACTTGCGACCTTTGTAATGATGACACTTGTGACACTATCAAAGTGAGTATTTTTGATGTGTAACAGATTGCCCCCCCAAAGTATGAAGTTAGAAGATAGGAAATGATAACTAAAATTCTTTGTATATTTTCAAGAAAGGGTATAGACGCAGAGAACCTAACAAAAAATGCACACAAACATCCAACAAATATTATGACATGTTCCAAACCCAAGGCAAGCATACCTATGCTTGGGAGATCAAGACTTGCAAGATATGGCCGCCATAAAATACATTGCGGATCCATAATTGTATTGATAAAAAGGTATAGCCATTGAAAATACACTGTGGATCTATAATCATATGAACAGAACTGATCGTAGCCACGAAGAATACACAGTGGATCTACGATATGACAAGACATAGCCACGACCAATACAAAGTGTATCTATGTAACAGTATATGTGTCATTGTGCAATAGAAACTCCTTCGCAACCTAGGCAAAGTACATATCAAAGTGATCACTCAAGCCAGTGTCTTCTTACCAATCCTGATGCAGTATGAATCTAACCATGTGAATAGATGTCCTGATGTCAAACATGGCAGAAACCACTTGATTACCGGTCAATGATGTAAACCGTTAACAAGTGCGAGGGAGATCACCATTAGTGTCTATGATTCCCAAGGTACCATGGTACATTCCAACAAATGTGAATGGATGAGATGGAGTCTAACATCTATGGAATCATCCGATTAGAGGTCAATGATGTAAACCTACTGTCGAATGTGAGGAGGCCTGCCATTGCAACATGCAGGTCCCAAAGTACTGACTGGTTTCTAAGCCTGATTCCCAGGATAATGTGTTGAAGTCGATAGGAGTAGGCTTGTTGAAGGAGGGCGTTGATGTATCCCCCATCAACGACATGAAACAGACACAGAGATGTAATTGGTAGAGAAAAAAAAACATGGACTGACACGGGTGTTGAGGAAAGATATTTGGGATGGCTGACTCTAGAGGTGGATACTTCCCTTGAACACTGAGGCACAACAACAAAAACATGACATGGACCAAAATTTGATGATGCAATGGATGCTGTGACTTGCATCGGGTGATCCAAAGTAGTGGAAGAAACTCAAAGGATTGGCTCAGTGTAGAGGTTCAACGGATTACAATGTGTGCAAATGACAAAGTGTCATGTTCAGGGCCGACTCTAAGAATTGCTTGGTGATGTTCTCAAGAGACTGCTTGGCTTGCTTCTTTCAATTTTTTCCCCCATCCAGATAGATGAGTACCTATTTTTGATTTAATGAGCTCGAGGAGGATAAAACATGGTCGATATAACTCACCTTCGGTAAGTTCCTCTTCCTTTGTTTAACGAACTGGAAGAAGTAAATGTTCGATCCCATATGGGCTTGTAGATGTGTTCTTTAATGAGTGCAAAGACAGAAAACTCGAAGGTTTTTCAGGATTATAGTGTTTGGAAAAACACTTAAAAGAGAACTCTCTCAGTTCCTTTTTCGTACAGTAGTCCAATGAGATCAAAAAAGAGATAAACTATCGCTTGAAAGATGCCCTTTCAAACCTTTTAACGAGCGTGAAAGGAAGCAAGATCACTCGACAATCTTTTCATATTTAGAGAGTCTGAAAAGAGTTTAAAGATGACTCTAGGGGGTTCCTTTTTCGTGTGTTCGTGTATCCATATGGGTCCGAAAAATAGATAAAAGTTTACCGGGTTGCATTCTCATGTATTTACAAGCATGAGAAAGAACAAAGACTAAGCTCGGTATGCCCCCAGCTTGAAAGCTGGTGGCTTAGCTTTATAATGATCATCAAAGGCTAGAGACATGCTCCTCAAGCTTCAATTCATTCACCGACTTTGAGTTTGTAACCAGTTTTTGTGCTAGATGGAGAAAAAGGACACAGGTGGATGAAATGAAGGTTCAAGAGAGGTGATTGTTTCATTTTTTAATGAGCTTGACATAGGAAAAGAACTATGCTCAAGGTTCCAGGTTCGATCCCCAAATTGTTGTTTCATTTTTTAACGAGCTTGCGATAGAGAAGAGAGACTATGCTCGTGACCTTTGTTTCATTTTTTAACGAGATTTCCACAGAGAAGAGAAACTATGCTCGTGGTTTCATCTAGATCATGGCTTCCAAGAGGATAATGCTTTGGAAGGATGTTATGGCAAGGGATAAAACATGGTCATGGACTCCAAGAGATCTTCGCTGGATGGAAGATAATCACTTGAGAAGGAACACATGTCGAGGGTCATGGTAGGAGTAAGGAGATCAAGCTCCAATAATCCTACTAAAGAGATCACCATGTCAACTACTGGATCCAAATTATTGAAAGTTGAAATCATGGGAGACAATGCCACATAATGAACATGCAGTGAGGGTGATACTGTCTGCATATAGGAACCATTTAGGGAGGCAACCCAGTCAGGGCCGATGAATGAAAGTTGATCAATAGTCACAATTCATCCATTGTGAGGGAAATATATCACACAAAAAAGAGTGGATACAATAGCTTTCATGGCATGGACATAATCTCTCCCAAGGAGTAAAGCGAAATTCAAGGGGTCTTGGAATACCATGACATCGATAAAGACAATTTTCCCTCCCAAATTTACAGGAAACTGAGGAAGGATCCCTAAAGGTTGACTAGTTATTTTGTTAAAAGATAACAGATTCTGTGTAACCGGTGCAAGCTGCGGATAACCCAAAGCATACCAAGCAACAGGAGAGAAAATACTAACGGACGCACCTTCATCTATCAGTGTTTGAGGAACGTCCTGACTGCAAACCTGTACTATAATTTGGAAAGGAATGTGAGAGGGAAGACGAGGTCCAGTTAGCACACCCCAATCAAAAAGGATGGCCTCATTACTTGGAGGGGGTGTCGCAGGAGAAGGAGGAATGCCCCCCGACATGGTAGAGTCTGTATTAACAAGAAAAACATGGGTAGTATCGGGTTTACTCTCTAGAAGGAGAGTAGGATCGACCAATGGTGGACTTGGATCAACCAAAGGTGGACTTGGATAGACCACTTTAGAACTCTTCAGAGGAAGAGTGGGACTAACCGAGGAAGGGACTTGATCAGTCACTTTTACATTCCTCAATGGAGGAATGGGATCAACCGATGGTGAAACTGGATCGACCACTTTGGCACTCTTCAGAGGAAGAGTGGGACTGACCGAGGAAGAAACTGGATCAGTCACTTTGGTTTCACTCTCTAACGGGAGAGTGGGATCAACCAAGGATGAAAAAAGATCGACCACTTTGGTGTCACTCTTTTGATGAAAAGTAGGGCTGATCGATGATGGAACTGGATCAACTACTTGGGTTCGTGGTTTAATCTAGGAGGAAAATAGATTGACCACCTGATCAATCGGATTGACTGGGGATGGAACTAGATTGACCAGTCCATCAACCAACGATGGGTCGGAGGAAATCTTACGATAACCTTTTGGAAGTTGAAGTTTTTCCAAAAGAGAAGAAGCCTTGTCCATGCAAGGACAAAGCTGAGAGTAATGATTACCTTTACATAACATGCAAGGTGTTGGGGTCCTATAATTATAGGCAACTCGATTCTTCGACTGTTGATTTGGCGTTTCTCTCGTGATGATGAAATCCTGGCTCAGGTGATTCCGCTTCCTCCCTCCATTCTTGTCGCTCAATTCTCCATCAACCTTCTGCATCCTTCATCCACGCAGTCCCTTGTCCTGTTGCCCCATTGAGTATGCATCTCCCACTTTCCTTCCATGAATAAATGGACTTAGGATGAACAAAAAGAACAATAGGTTAGTTAGATTAAAATAATAATAAGTATTAATATAGTTAATATAGGTTAAAATTGGCCCAAAGGGGTTGGATTCAATGGTGAAAAGTGAGGAGTTTTTCATTGTTGGGTAAGGTTCAATTCTCGTGAGGGCTTTACTTGGAGCCATGGGGACACCTTGAGGTAGTGGTCGAACATGTGGTTACACCCAAAGATATCATATTAAATGGTATCGTGACCCGTGCACACATAAGTGGATCAAATCCCACACCCATGTCCTTCAAATTTTTAAGTCCCCGAGGTGTAGGACAGTCGGTGACGGAGTGTGTTGTTAAGCCACTCCGTGATGTTAAAGTCGCTGGTTCGAAACCTACGGGGACAAAAAATCCAGCCATGTTAAGGGTTGGTGTGGCTCAGGCCGGGTGCGATCCCCGGGTGATTTTGACGGCTTAGATGCCCCTGAGTCGCGGTTTCTCAAGCCACAGGTTAATCGCGAGCCAATAGGTCCCACACAAATTAACAAACAAACAAAAAATATAGGTTAAAATTGACTAATAAACAACTAGTTTAATAATTTATTAATTATTAATTAATTATTAATTAATCAATTATTAATTAAGTTAATAAATCTAGGTTAGTAAATAGTTAGTATTTAGATTAATTAATATTTTAAACAAAAATAATAAAAAACAAATTAATAAAACTTATATTMAAATAAAACATTAAAATCAAATTAAAAATATTAAAAGACAATTTAAAACAAACAAAAATTAAATAAAAGAAAAATAACAAAAAGTAAATAAAATATAAAACAAAATATTAAAAACATTTAAAAAACATATAAATTAAAAAATGAAAAAACATAAAAAACACAAAATATAAAATATTAAAAACATAAAAATAAAACTAAACTAACCTACGTATCCTAAGTCCTACCCCCTCACCCCCTCACGTCATTTTCCACTCTCTAAACATGAAAATATTTCCAGGTCTCCTAAACTAAACTAAACTAACCTACGTATCCTAAGTCTCCTTTAAGCTCTTTTCAGACTCTCTAAACATGAAAATATTTCCGAGTGAACTTGTCTCCTTTCACACTCGTTAAATGGTTTTTAAAGGATGTCTATTCGATGTATGTTTAACCCTTTTTCACACCAGGTGGACTATTTATGAAAAAGGAATACTCTAGTCAACCTAGAGTAAAAGAGTTATCCTTGGTATTGTTTTATACTTTTTCAAGATCGAGGGACTAAGTGTATGAAAAGGAATATAGATCTTACTTGGGTAATTCTTTTGTGTCATTCTTTCATGCTCGTTAAACCATGAAGGAGAAGGAAAGTACAAAAAAATAAGAGTGGGGGTTTTTCGCCATTGGTCTATTCTCAACATGGAAGGGTCAGCCGAGTCACCCTTAAACATGGCACCTATTTGAGTCCTCAACATTCAATTGGGTTTTATCTTTCCTAGGATTCATCCTAGTAATACGAGTCAGAGACACTCCTATGGTTGGTTACTCTTCCATTCATAATAGAGAGTGCTTCAACGCCTCATGTATTTTTGCACAATATTCGTCCAACTCTTGTGTCTTGCTACCAACTCACCATTGTGTCATGCTATATGTTCAAGGGAAGTTTAATCATGATTCGACCTTCTATTTTTTTGTTTCCTTTCTGAGTCGACCATCCCTATGCCAGTTGTAGTTTTTGATACTCTCTCTTCACATCATCTCTTGGTATATGTTTCATGTCAATTGATGGGAGATACATCATGGCACTCCTTCTGTGGATCTCTTCCTATTGACTTCATCATATTATCTAGGATAGGGATCTAGAAACCACCTAGTACCTTGGAGCTTGCAATCATTAGTGGCAGGTCTCCTTGTGATCGACATTGGGTTTTACATCATTGACTCCTAATCGATTGATTCTACAAGTGTTTGATATCAGATATTCTATTCACACTCATTAGATTGTACTAGGTACCTTGGGTTCCATATTCATCATAGATAGGTCCCCTCACATATGTTAATGGTATACACCACTAACCAATAATTAGATGGTTTCTACCATGCTCGACATCAACTAATTTATTTGCATGATGTAGATTTGTACCATCGGGGTTTACGACGAAGACCTTGGGTTTGGGGACACATCACTCCTTTAAATCATCCACTCCCAAGTTTTGTTGGACTATATCACTTGCATATGAAGACTTAGAGGGAACTCTCCTTAGTGCTCATTGTCTTCCTGACATCTGTATGTTGTGTCATGGATCCACATTGTACTTGTTGGTGGCTATGATTATGTTCCTAGAATAGAACCACAATTGATTTGTTGGTGGATATGATTGATTTCATGATGTAGGTCCACATTGTATTGTCTCGTGGCTATGGTCTTATTGATGAGATGGATCCACTGTGTATTATTTCATGGCCATGGTCTAGCATTTCATTTCATGGATCCACAGTGTATTTTTTGGTGGCCATGCTCATACTGAATATAAATATGTGTACCTAGGAGATTGGCATATATATACTCATCCTTAGTGTTTGAATGAAAGTCTTCTTTGGTCTACCAAACCTCCTTTGATTTCTTCTTGTGTTGCCTTATATGGACATTATTATAATGTATTTCAGCCATCCACTCCTTTCCTGACCTCACACATTATGGGGAATCTATTCGAGACTTAATCTTCACCCTACATGTCAAAGAGGAATCCATTAGTGGATAGAAGTCTTAATAAAACTTTTTCCTTAGGTTTGACCCTTTCTAGAGCATTTTTGGAGGGCCTCATGTGACACCTAGCATGCAACAAGCAAGGCCTTGCTAGACAACAATGGCTCAACAAGAGAGGCATTGTAAAACTTATA
Source organism: Picea glauca (assembly GCA_000966675.3). Taxonomy (NCBI): domain Eukaryota; kingdom Viridiplantae; phylum Streptophyta; class Pinopsida; order Pinales; family Pinaceae; genus Picea; species Picea glauca. The sequence goes on along the minus strand of JZKD02S2249471.1, from coordinate 400,315 downwards.
TAAAAGGGGTGTTACAAGGAACGAGTTGAGATATGAGTTGGATTTTAGTGGTAATATCCTGCGAAATCACATCATTCGAGTTTTTTGTGGTCTCTAGAAGATCTAGAAGCCTCTCTTAAGCCTCCTCCAAGAGATATATAACCAAGGAAAGCCTTGTACAAGAGGAGGAAGAATTCAGAGTAATGTTATGTTGTCCAACTGAAGAGGTACCTACTATAGCCAGAATTTAGTGAGCCTAGCCTGACCAAGAAGCTAGAAGGAGAGGAAAGGATCAAGGATTGAAGAAGAAATGTATCTACATTCAAGGTATGTGATATTGATGTAATCTCTTGGTAATAATTAATAGATCATTTGGTTTTCCCCTTGAATGTTTGTTTTGATATATGAATATTCATATTTGATTATGTGATTGATTAATCAAGATATATCTAAGGAATTAGTGATTATTCTTAACACTAGAGAAAGGAAAAAAGGTTGGTAGTGCTTGTTACTTGTGTGTAGGAAGAAGGCGATTGGACATAAATTTGGAGCTTCATATATACACCATCCAGAACATAAAGGAACAAACATCAAACAGAGGTATGCCTATCTACCCCTCTTCTATGTAAAAAAATTGTTTTCCTTCTAGATCTAGGGAGAATCATAAGAAATCTATAATGTCCCCCACCTCTTAGAGAGGTAATGAGGAGACTCAGTGGCCTGGGCACCCCCATTAGGTCATAGTCTCACATTGAAGGGGGGAAAAGTCAAGAAGTTAAAAGTTATATTTTTAAGTTGACTTAAGAAAGGAAAAGGAAAGGAGTAAAAGATAACTCCACAGAAGAATAGAAGATTAACCCTGGGAGTTAACCTAACTCAACAGAGAATTAGAAGGAAAAGTATAAGTAAGATGTTGGGGTGCACCTATTACTCATTTTGGTTTTGGATTAGAATTTGCTATTGCTCTTGAGCATTCAGTTTGGGGGTTTTGCTGTACAAACCCTTGTGAGAAACTCAATGGTGAAATATCCACTCACCTTGTTCCACAGCTTGGTCTTGGGGATGAAAGAATCCTCCACACCATTCTAGTCTCAGGGCCCGTTTATCGAGGGAGGTTCGATCCAGCTCATCCTGAGGTCCTAGGGCCATTCCGACAGTTGGGTTTTGTTTGCAGGGAAAGGACCATAAGTTTGAGGGCTTTTCTGGAGGTTTATCATCATTCTACCTTTGTCTGTAGATTGGGACATCTTGGAGCCATAGGGGACGTCCTATAATTCAGTAAAACTCAGATCTAGGGAGATCTTCTTGAGATCTGAGTACGAAACTTCTCCCACGGGATTCTCATAGCCCGATATATATTCTTGGAGAGTTTCAGAGAATTTGGAGGCCTCCTTCATTAGGGCCGAACCAGCTAGGGTTCCATTCATCGAGTGGGGCACCCCATTCAGTGGGAAATTTAGATCTACGGAGATTGAGAGGGAGCTTGGAGATTCAGGCACCTGGGTTATTATTACCATTGCCCGATCTATATTATTGGAGAGTTTCGGATCATTTGGAGGCCAACTTCATCAAGGCCAAACTAGCTAGGGTTTCAGTCATCTAGTGGGGCACCCCATTCAGTGGGAAATTCAGATCTATGGAGATTAAGAGGGATCTTGGAGATTTAGGCACCTGGGTTATTTTTACCATCACCCGATCTATCAATTGGCATATTTCTTAGGGTGATTGGACACTTTTGGTAGCAGGGCCAAGTTCTTGAGGGTTTCATCCTTTTATTGGAGTGTGGTATTCTTCAGCGGGGGAGTTTGGCATTCAGATCTGCTTGTATTGATCTTCATTTCTTATTCAACCTTTGGAGGCATTATTTTGTATTAGCGGGAGCATTTTGTAGAAGCTCATATCTATTTCTTGTATGGCCATTTGAGGTTTATGATAGATCGACCATCTACTGTATTGATCTTACATTGCTCATAATAAAAAGGTTATATCTTTGCTTGTGCTTCTACATCTTGAATATATTGTGATCTCCATGTGTTGATGAAGCTTGTATGAACTTAATAACTCAATAAATTAGTAGTAGTTAGTGATCCAAGAAAGAATTTGGCTTGTGATCATTACAGTGGTATCAGAGCCTTGATCCTCCAAACCTGTGAATAGATCAGTGCGTGCATAAGTACAGGGGAATTGGTATGGGTTGAAGGAAGATAAACAACAGTGAAATAGAGGTAGAAATAGAAGGGTCAGGAGATGACCATGAGCCTCAGGGCTTGGCTCTCTTAGTAACTAAATTTGATAAGTTTCAACAAAACATGAACCACACAGAAAGCACATTGGTCCGACAGTTAGATGAGTATCAGGAAACCAACAGAAGGGGACGGGCCGAAATCTCTGAAACCTTGAAGAAATTTGATGAGAATCTACAGAAGATGAATGAGAACCAAACTAGGATAACTAACCTTCTGATGCAAGTAACCCATCGAGGCAAAGATCTTGATACGTATGGGAATAAGGAGGCTGGAGGGTCCGGTGGAACCCATGAGGAAGACAGATATAACCCGGAGAAAGAACCAGGATCTGAAGGAAGTATTGGAGGTGGCACATTACATGGGAAGATGGGTAGCAGGACCAATCATAGGCCATGCATGCCAGTGTTCACAGACAAACCGCTAGGCCAACACTCAGGTAGCATAGATAACCCTAGACCATACATGCTCACATTTACATATGAGCAAGAGAAGCATGAATAGGTTGAAGATTTTGTGGCACAATTAGTCAGAAGTACTAGGGAATACTACAACTTGGATATGAAAGTTGAAAGACAAATGTCCCTAGACCAATATTGTCAACTCAAGTTCAAAAACCAGCCTAGGACGAACCACAGGGGAAGCTTTGAGTTTGAGCGAAGGGCAGGGAAGATATAGATTCCATACTTTGATGGTATAGCTAAGATGATAGCACAAGCATGGGTGCAGAAGCTGGATACTTACCTGTAGCTTAACCCCATGAGAGATATGGAGGCCATCAAGTTTTCCACTATGTACTTGGATGGCAAGGCCCATGACTAGTGGTACCATGGGATCACCACACTCGGCCACAACCAGATTGTATCCTATACAGAATTCACTCAGAGGCTCATTGATAGATTTGATCTAGGAGATCCTGAGTTACACTTTCGAGAGCTCACCCAACTCAAGAAAATAGGTACAGTTGAGGCATACATTGATGAGTTCTAGGGGTTGGCAGTGATGGTGCAATATATGTCCCCAACCAGGCTCATGATGCTCTTTACAGAAGGATTGATGGAACCCTTGAAGGGTTGGGTTAAGGCCTTCAAGCCTACCAACCTACAGGAAGCCATTTAGAAGATGAGAGATCTGGGTCCAGCTGCTAAACCAAAATTCATACCCAGACCACCTCTTAACAGTGGTGGAAGAGATTAAAGGCCTCCAATAAACTAGGGAGGACATGACCCTAAGGGTTATGACAAGGGCCATGGCATAATCGATGAAAACACCAGGAGGGAACTGAGAAGGAAGCAACTCTGCTTCACATGCAAGGAGACATGGAATCCCTCACACAAGTGCATGGGACAAGGACAGGTACATTACATTGAGGTCACTTCAGATGATGAAGAAGAGGATGAGTATGGTTAGATACAAAACATGGAGGCCGAAACGTTAGAGGCATCAAAAGAGGAGGTTCCAGAACTAGACTGTGCGGTTGGAGAGAAGGCTATGTTGACATCTATCAGCGGGGTATCCAAGTTCAACACCTTCAGGATGAGAGGGGTCTTACAAGGACAGAGAGTGTCGGTTCTGATTGATGGAGGAGCTTCCCACAATTTCATTGATGCAAC
>JZKD02S2249471.1:380294-393134 GCA_000966675.3 Picea glauca | reverse complement strand
GAATATATTGTGATCTCCATGTGTTGATGAATCTTGTATGCACTTAATAACTCAATAAATTAGTAGTAGTTAGTGATTCCAAGAAAGAATTTGGCTTGGGATCATTACAAAATCTATCCCACTCATTTATAGGGTTTCTAGGAAAAAACTAGGGAGATCTTATTGATCTGCTTAGTGATATCCATGTGAGAAAAAATACCATAACAATTAACACCATTCAACCTAAACAAAGTTTTTTATCTTCACCAATGGTTATGGTTCAAAAAAAGTAAGGTTCATGGTGTATGTATCCAGATTATAAAGAGCTCAACAAAATCACCATTAGAGATAAATTTCCTATTGCTATCATTGATGAATTATTATATGATTTGCAAGGAGAAATTTTGTTTACCAAGTTGGATCTCCATTTTTCTTTACCAGGTTGGATCTCATTAAATCAAAATGAGGGAATAAGACATTCCCAAAACAACCTTTAAAGCACACAGAGGTCATTATCAGTTTTTGATGATGTCATTTGGCCTTATTGATACACCTTCAACATTTCAAATCATGATGAATGATGTTTTCAAGCCCTTCCTTAGAAAAATTGTGTTAGTATTTTTTTATGATATACTTATATGCAACTAATATTGGGAAGAGAATGTAAAACATGTTGACATGGTCTTAAAATTATTGGAAGAGAAACAACTATATGTGAATCCTTCGAAGTGTTCTTTTAGTGTTCAAGAAGTGGAATATTTGAGCCATATTGTATCTCATGAAGGTGTCAAAGTGGGTCCTAACAAAAATAAATCTATATTGGAATGGTCAACTCCCAAAACCTTGAAGAATATTATAGAATTCTTAGGATTGATGGGCTATTATTGAAAGTTTATTAAGAATTATGGTAAAATAGTAGCACCTCTAACAATGTTATTAACAAATGATGCATTTTCTTGGACCAAAAAAGAAACCAAAAAATATGTAAAACTTAAGGAGGATATGTGTACAACTCATGTCCTATCCACACCCAAATTCATGGAAACCTTTATTGTAGAGTATGATGCCTTAAGGCATGAGATCGATGCATTTTTAGTGGAAGAAGGAAGCCCCCCTTCTTTTTAAAGTAGCTATCTTAAAGGAAAGAACTTACTCAAAGCTATTTATGAAAAGGAACATTCGGCCATATTACATGTAGTTAAGAAAATTCCCTTAACTAATAGGAATACACTTCAAGGTAAAAACATATCAATATGGTTTGAAGTACTTCTTGGAAAAGCTATTATCTTTAGAAGAGAAAAAAATCAAATTACAAAGATGATAGGTTATGAATTTTAATTATCTACAAGAAAGAAAAAACAAATGTAGCATGGTAAATTCACTTTCAAGGAAAGAAAAATACACAAAGGGGTTACTATGTTCTATTTCAATGGAAGTAATATCATAAGGTATGCAAGATCATTCAACAACTGCAAGTCGACCCATGTGAATTGGATAGATATGCATGGAATAATGACTTGATGTGGTATTAAGATTTCCAATTTCTATGAAATAATTCCCAATTAAAAGAAAAGGTCCTTTTTTGGAATTGCACGCTTCTCATATAAGAGGACATTTACGGTTCCTAAAAAACTTACCACATGATGAAGAAGGTTTTTTTTTTTGTTTTTTTTTTGTTTTTTTTTTTTTTTCAAGGGGGAAGGTATTAAAACTAAGGTTCAAATTTTTGTTTCTAAATTTGTAGTTTAGAACAAAAAAAGGAAGATAAAATCAATACCTAAGGTCTCCTATAACCATTATCCATGCCAATTCAATGTCATGAAGAGGTTTCAATGGATTTTATTACAGGCCTACCCAAGTCCAAAGGAAACAATGCCATCATGGTAGTGGTGAATCTACACACACAATATGACAATTTTTTCTCTCTTTCTCATCCTTTTAAAGAAAGTACAATAGATAAAACATCCATGGAAATAGTTCAAGAGCTACATGCAATCCCCAAGATTATTTTAAGTGATAGATATCCAATTTTTGTTGGTAATTTTTGGATTGAATTATTTTCTTGTTTGGGTATCCAATTGGATAACAACTCCTCTTACCATATTCAATTTGATGGGAAAACTAATATTGAAAAATAATTCTAGAACCATATATCTGTTGCTTTGCATCCAATAAATGAACAAAATCGGTCTAGTGATTTCCCTTGGTGGAATGGTGGTATAAAAGGTCCTTCCATACTTCATCAAAATGTCCCAATTTATGGATTTTATGGCTATCATCCTCCATCCATAAGATAACTATTGAGAGGGAAAAAAATATTCAATCAATGGAGGACCACATTTAGTGTTGTCATTACTGGTTGTCTAGACCCTTTAATTTCAATTGGACCCTTTGTGTCCTATGTATACCAAGGAGAACTAGTTTTATAAAGCATCCCATCTTACATTATAGTTGTTATACTGTATAAGGAAGTTTATGATCTAGATTATTTTAGGAATAATACAAAGGAAGAGATATACCAAAGACATAAAAAAGAATAAAATAGAGATATGGCAAGGAACACAGTAATACAATAAATCTCATATTATATTAGTGATTGTCTGAAATACAAAACACTATAAGATGTGAAAGCACACGATCTAGCTAGAATGGTGGTAGTTTATCTATGAGAAGAGATGTGTCAGATATGGGCATTTGTAAGAAGTTATTTACAATGAGGCTCCAAACAATTTTTTAACATAAATCGTAAATGAGAAAACCTTGAACATCCAAAACCATAACCCTAGGATATGAAGCGCCAAAATTCATGTGGTCCCTGATGGGGTACGTTGGTACATCAACTTCCTGGGGTCATAACGTTTGCATACGATCTTTGTTTTAGGTGCATGATAGCTAGTTTGAAAAAAATATATGAGGAATACACATTTTTCCATAAAAATCTATGTAAATCCTACAATGTGACTATGGCGAGCCCAAAAACATTGTTTAGGGCCTCAAAACTACCTTGGAAGTTGAGGACCTTAAAAACTAGTAAAAAAATGCCAAAATGAAAATTGGTCTTTGGGCTAGTGGAATAGGTGGGTGGCCACCTATATCCACCTAGATCATTCCTCCCCATTTAGGAAGAAATGTTATCCATTGCATCAAATGCCTACATCATATGAGGAAACTTCTGATGAACCCAACTCTTGGTGAGCCACTTGCCTGATGAAGAAACTACCTTGCTTTGACGACCCAATGGAGTTTGATAGCATGTTTATGGGTGTCCATTGTCTTAGTGTTCATGATCCAATCAACATCTTCTTGTTCGATGCAGGAAGGATTGAATTATATAGGGGGTAACTTCTCAACCACAATTGAAGTATCCAGGAGAGGTGGAAAATATGATCAGAGTAGTTCCACATTAAATACCAGGTGCAATCCAATGAAAGGAGGAATACTTAAGTCAAAATAATTCTCACCCACAACCTTGGTGATGTTTTAAGAACCATATTGGTGTGGGTGAAACTTTTTATGGGGTCCTGTGAGGTGCTTTTTCTGCAAATGCAACCAAACCTTATCTCCCACCTAAATGTTTTGTGGTACCTGATGTTGATCATGGCACCACTTATACTTGGCATTGGCTTTCTGCACAATATCATGAACTTGTTATTGAATGTGTTAGATGGACTCAACAAATTTGGTTGCCCAATAATCCTCTTTCTGAGCATGGGAGGACTCTTCCTGTGTGGATGAAATGGGTAGAGCTATATCAATGGGGACCAATGGATGGAACCGCAAGCACACTTGAAAAGGATTTTGGCCAATAGAGTTGTGGAGGGATATATTATATCTATATTGAACACAAGATAGGATTTCATCCCATTTGCATGGATGTTTGGAATTATACATTCACAGGATATGGACAATCATCATGTTGACTACCTCTTTTTTTCCATCAGTCTATGGGTAGAAGGAAATCGATTTGGTCAGCTTGGTATCCATTATCAACCATAGGTTGGAACAAAAGGTGCTCAGGAACCTACTGTCTTGATCGGAGATAATAGTTTGTGGTAGCCCAAAATGAACCCAAACATGTGTGAAGAAGAGCTTGGCGGTGGCCCCGGCTATGATGCTCTTCTTGCATGGTGCCATGATTTCCATATTAGAGAATTGATATATGACCATGAAGACATATTAATTCCCATGTTTGGTTGAAGTAAGACTAGACATGTAGTCCATGGAGATCGAATTTGAGGCCTATACAGAGAATATAGAGGGGTGTATATCCCCTATTTCTTAATGGTGGGCTTGGAAATGGTGTAGGTAGTGCAGGATCTAATGTACTAGAGAAAATCTTGTCGAATCTTTGACCAATAAAAATTCTTCTGTAATACTACCATTGTCTTCCCTACACCCAAATGTCCCACTTCCCGGTTGTAATGAGCTTCCCAGATCAACTTTTCACACTTGTTTGAAGGAACACAAAGGTGGCTCAGATGGCATAATAACCCATAGTAGAGATGAAAGTTGGGAACTTTTTTTCCTGCACTCAATGTCTAATAGGAAATAGCTAAGTCAGAGTCATTATTGTATAATTTTTTCCATATAGATGTCTCAAGTCCAAAAGAGTTAAGAACTATGGTTAGTGATGCCACCGAGGGTCGACTGAGGAAATATGCTACATGTTTGGTACTACCCTTATTATACTTGATATTCAAGTGGAACTGTTGTAGGTATGTGGACCACCTCTGATGGAATTCATTTTGTAACTTTCCTTGTGTTTGCTTGAATTGCAGAGGCTTGTGATAAGTGTGGATGATAATTTCCTTCTCTAGAATGTAATACTTCCACTACTAGCATGCCTGCACAATAGAGTACATCCCTTTGTCATAGGTGGGGTATCTTCAAACAACATAAGATAGAGTTTCAGTATGATAGGATACTTTGTGCCCATGTTAAGTGAGGAATGCACCAATAGCATAATCAGAAGCATATGTCTTAATCTCAAATGATCGTTCTATAAGAATGACGATTGGTCATAGCAGAGGTGAGATTTCAGATCCTCGAATGCTTTCTATTGGGGCACGGACCAAAATAGAAAGCATTCGAGGATCTGAAATCTCACCCTAACCATGTGTCAAAATTACTAAGACAACTGAGAGTGGGGGGTGAATCAATTGTTACTGTGCTTAAACAATTTTAAGTCAATTAAGCCATTTTTAATCTTTCTCCAAGTTACCATCAATATTATACAATATATGAACAACATAAATAATGAGCATCACTCACACATAAGATATACAAAGAGATATATTTTCATGAGGAAATCCATAAAGGGAGAAAACCTCTTCTTCTTCAAAAATGATAGGCAGTCTTTTAAGTTCTGTACATCATCTATAATTGAGCACCAACTCAATGTGAGGCTACTACCTCTATTTTACAAGCTCCTTCTTGTTTGAGAGCACCGACACTCTAGTTTCTCTAGCACCCATTAGAAGGAAGAACCAACTCCCTTAATGTTCCATCACCAACTAGATGGAAGCACCAACTTCCAGTTACACAGGCTCCAACCTGTATAACAGAGAACACTTGTTCTCTCTTGCACCACCCTGCCACCTTGGTTTTTTTGGCCGCAACTAGATGGAAGCTACAACTCCCTGTATTCGAGAACCCACTTGAACCTCCGAGGACAACAATCCTCCCTACCACCCTTATTACAAATAAATGATTGAATAACCAACAACACAGATAAATCAATTCTTACCACTTCTTCACTATTCAACAATTCTTCTCTGCTACACTATTCTTCTGCTCTGTTCATACTTGGCTTGACTTGTTGTCTCTTTCTATTTGTTCTTTCTCATGCTCTTTGATATGTGCAGATTTTGCTCTCTTCACCTTTTCTCCTTTGTTCAGCTTATCTTCCTTGTCTCTGAGCTTTCTTCACACTACACATACTGTAATTTTACTTTTCTATAGTCCAACTCATTTTTCAGTTAGAATAGCCAACCTTCCATGGTCATTGCATCTCCATTTTATCCTATACCACCTATTCAGTTACACCATGAATCTCTAAGAAAACACATCAGCAACTAAATCACCAACTGTCCAAGAATCATGATTCAGTTCTACTAACTGAATCGTAACTAATTGATTACTTATGAGGTGAAACAATAACCCTTGAATCAAGTTTCCAATTAACCAATACCATTGGATTAAACTTGCAGGATTTTACGTTTGTCTCATATGCCCACTAGCTATGACCGAGCACTAAACAGAATTTGAATTTCTTGATTTCGCATCTCGGCATTCCTATGATGAAGGATCTTGACACTCCAAGTCACGATCATCGAAGATCTGAGATGGAGGTTAGCACCACTAGCTTCTTCCCCTTACGTGACCACCGGTGGTGACCATAGGCTGCACCAAAAGGAACTTTGTATTTCGTGAACTTATGAACTTTATCGAGCCTGATCAATGATCGATATATCCAATGATCTGATGGTCCAGATCTCATTGCAGTCTCACATATCGTGATTCCTATGATGAAGGGTCTCGATACTCCAAGTCATGATCGTCAAGAATTTGAGATGGATCTTAACACCGCTAGCTTCTTCCTCCATCTTCCACAAATGTAACCACTAGCTGTGACCACATCCTTATTTGAAAATTCATTCCGCATTTTCATGTCTTGGGTATTCTTTGATGATTCCTCTCTACTCTCCATGTCACGAACTCTGAAATAGAGCTTGGCTTCTCTAGCTCTGCTCTCCAACTCTCGACAATGTGACCACGAGATATGAACACTCACCAATCAAACGAGAAATTTTCTCCGTTGACTTTCTAGTCAACAAAACAATGATCTTTCGCCATGTGTCCTATGGAACCAACGGTCCAAATATTATCGCGATTTCACCACGTGTCCTTGAATCAATGGTCAGGATCTTATTGCAATTTCACAAGTTCACAAGCCTTCATCATGCCTAATCAATGGTCCACGATCTCAATGATTCAACAATCTAGATCTTTTCGTGATCTCGCATATCGCGAGTTCCCACACCATGATTCGTTGACTCCTCTAATGTGAAAGTCAGACAAATTCCAATTTCTTTCCACGTGTCTTATGACTCCAATGATCATAATTGTTATCATGATTTCGCATATCACGAGTTCGAACCTCTTTCCTTTGGATTTACCGATCTGTGAAACTCTGATTCGAAAACTTTGTTGTGCTTTGACTGTTTTCCTCCTTCTGAGATTACACTGTTGATCTTTCCATTATATCTACGCTACTGATCATGTTGATCTTCACCATCAATGACAAACACAAATACTCTGCCTCTGTCTAAAATCATGCCAACAATCTCCCCCTTTGGCATTGATGGCAACCCCTTGAAAAACATGCAACTATACCACTGTAGCATCCTTGAAATTACCACCCTTGTAGCATCCTTGAAATTACCACACTTTCTCCCCCTTTGACATCAATGTCAAAAAAGAAACATACTCCCCCTGAGTTGTTACGATACATACTCCCCCTGTCGACTATGAGAATCTTATAGATTCAAAAGATATTCAATAAGTACTCCCCCTGATCAGGAGAATAGATTATATGAATGAAGTTATAACCCCCAAATTTTGACGAAGATATCCAAAAGGGTTCACTTCTAATGGTTTAGTAAAGATATCAACTAAATGTTCTGTGGAAGGAATATAATTCACTTGAACAATTTTGTTTGTAACTTGTTCTCTGAGACAAAGGTATTTTATTGGTGTGTGCTTATATTTTGAATGAAGTACAAGATTCTTAGAGAGACTGATGGCACTGGTGTTATCACTGTGAAGTGTAATGGGATCAACATAAGTTACCTTTAAATCTGCAAGATTTTGTATCATCCATAAAATTTGTGTGCAGCAAGTAGCAACATCAATGTATTCTTCCTCTGTAGTTGATAATGAAATGGATCCTTGATTTTTACTAATCCATGATACTAATGAGTCAGTCAAAAAGAATGCTCCTCCACTTGTGCTTTTTCTCTCATCAACACGGTTTGACCAATCAACATATGAATAAGAAGTTAACTAAAAGTTCTGATTTCTGGGATACCATAGGCCGTAATTCATTGTGCCTTTCGAGTACTTGAATATCCTTGTTACCACTACTAAATGACTTTGTTTAGGAGTAGACTGATAGCGACCTACCATTCCAACAGCTTGCATTATATCAAGACGGGAAGCTGTGATGTATAGAAGACTGCCTATCATTGATCGGTATGTCCTTTGATCAACATCGGGTGACATGTCATATTTATTGATCTTGCAACCAACCACCATAGGTGTACTAATAGGAGAGGAATCCTCTATCTGAAATTTCTTCAACATCTCTTTCAAATATTTTTCTTGAGAGATAAATATTCCTGCAGAACTTTGATTTATTTGTAAACCAAGAAAATATGACAGTTCTCCTATCATGGACATCTCAAACTCTATTTGCATAGAGTTAGAAAACCACTGGACAGATGATTCATTCGTACAACCAAAAATAATATCATCTACATAAACCAAAACAACTAGTAAATTATCACCTTCAGACTTAATGTAGAGATTGTTGTCAATAGTACCTTTCTTGAACCCTTTGTCTTGTAAAAATTTGTCCAGTCTATAATACCAAGATTGTGCTGCTTGTTTCAGTCCATATCAATCCTTCTTCAGCTTGCAAACATAATTAGGATCATCTGTCAATGAGAATCATTCAAGTTTCTCCATATATACTTCGTCCTCTAGATCTCCATTAAGAAAATATGACTTAACATCCATCAGATAAACTTTAAAGTTCTTGTGACATGAATAAGAAAGAAACATTCTGATGGCTTCCAATCTTGCCACTGGAGAAAAAGTTTCATCAAAGTCCTGACCTTCAACTTGTGCATACCCTTTACAGACCAATCTAGCTTTATTTCTAACAACTTGTCCTTTTTCATTCATTTTATTCTTGAGCACCCATTTTGAGCGTACTACATTCTTATCTTCAAGTCTAGGGACAAGCTCCCAAGTATTGTTCTTCTCAATATGATCAACATCTTCATTCATAACTCTAATCCAATCATCATGCTGGCTGGATTCATAATTTTTTTTATGTTCAGTCATAGATAAAAAATAAACATGAGATTGTTCCGAGTCTTTAATCAATTTTCTTATTGTCTGAACTCCTTTATTTATATCTCCAATTATTTTATTTTCAGGATGATTCTTTCTAACAATTCTTAGAGGTGATTTTGCTTCTTTATGCTAATTTGTGTCAAGTGGAGTATTTGTATCTTCAGCTGATTTAGATTCTTCTCTTTCTGATCCTTGGACCTGTTCATCTTCATATTCAACTATATCTTCTATGCTTTGATCAACACTGCTTACATTTTTGACCGGGATTTCTTCATCAACTTTTATGTCTATACAATCAACTAGTTTATGCAGTCTCGTATTGTAACATCTGTACCCTTTACTATTTGTAGAATAACCCGAGAAGATACCTTCATCAACCTTGTCATCATATTTGCCAATATTTTCATCATTTCTCTTGATATAACATTTACTCCCAAAGACCTTAAAATTCTTGATTGAAGCAGGTCTTTCAAACCATAGTTCATAAGGAGTCTTGTCACTGTGTGGTATGAGATGTGATTTGTTAAGGATATGAACAGTTGTATGAATTGCTTCTACCCAATATGTATGAGATATGTTCCTTTCATTCATCATTGATCTTGCCATTTGTTGTACTTATCTATTCTGCCTGTCAACAAGTCCATTTTTCTATGGAGTTCTTGGAATAGTGTATTCTCGTTTGATCCCATTTTTATCACAGAGCTCTTTGAAGTTCCATGAATTAAAATCTCCTCCTCTATCAGATCTTACTACCTTCAATCTTTTTCCTGTTTGATTCTCAATCAGAGCCTTAAACACTTTGAATTTTTCAAATGCTTAAGAATTTTCCTTCAAAAAGGAAACCGATGTTAGTCTAGAATAATCATCAATAATCAACATAAAATATTTTTCTTTTCATGTACCTTCTTTTCTTGATGGTCCACATAAATCCATATGTACTAACTGGAGAGGTTTTTTTGTTGAAGGAAAGTTTTTATATTTGAACTAAGTGCAAGTATATTCGGAAGATATTTTACTGCTCCATTCTTTCTGAGCTTGATTATATGATCAAAATTTAGGTGTCCAAGTCTCCTATGCCACAACCAACTTTCATCATATTTTCTTAAGTGGAATTCTTCTTTTTCTTCATTTAACACAGAAACATTATTTTTTGTTCTTATTCTTTTTGCAAACAGTTGTCCTGAACTCAAAGACTTTATTTTATAGTCTTTAGAAGTAAAAACAATTTTTTGTCACAAAGTTGACTGACACTTAGTAGATTATGTTTTATACCATCTACAAACAACACATCTTGAGCTTTTCCTTTTCCATTACTCAGGCTTACCATTCTTTTACCTTTTATTTTTCCTGGTGCATCGTTTCCAAAAGTTACATTCCCTGATTTGTTTTCACTTAAAGTTAGAAACTTACTTTTGTCTCCAGTCATATGTTTAGAACATCCACTATCAATATACCAAGAATTATTTTGTTTTTGGGCTGATAACACTATTCCACACTTGTCATCTACTTTCTTCTTCAAAACCTTCACATTTTCAACAATGGGAATCAAATATGGCTTGTAATTCGTTAATCGAAAATATACATCTTTATGTCCATAATTACGGCAGATGTAGCATTCTAGTTCACTGAATAGAAGATCATAGTGATTTTTATGCTCATAGCTATTGTTATGCTTAACCTGTGTCATTTTCCCATCCATCGCATGATTTATAGTCTGAGGTTGTTTGTTGCTTGGTTGTCTCGATCTTTGTTGTGGAAGATGGTTATTCGTTGAATATCTTGATTGTTCATATCTAAATCTTATAGAATAGTTTATAGCTTTGTGACCAAAATTAGAGAAGAAAAAACAATAACCATAGAAAAAACCTTTGTACCTTGAAAAAATATGTCTTCTTTGAGAAGGTTGATTTCGTTCATGCTGATAATCTCTATGATCTATAGATTCAGTTTTGGTACTTTTTCTTTCATTCCTTCTCGATGGCTGATTCTCTTTCTTTGTTTCTGCAGAGTGACTATTGTCAATGTTTGAGGATCTGACAAACTTCATGGGTTATGTATTACTTGAATGATTACTTCTTGATCCTTCCTCATAGTCCAAGCCAACTTTCAATTTTGGATTCATTTGCTGATTTAGAATGGAAGTTAATTCTTCTGAGGCTTTAATACTCGATAGATTTTGGTGATACAATACCTTAAACTTCTCCATTTCTTTTCTGGTTTTTACTATCTCTTCTTCCAAGTCTTCACACTTTGATTTCTTCTCTGATAACTATTGTTTTAGAATGTCTTCTATTTTGTTTGCCTCTTCTAACTCCACTTTTAGTAAAGAAAAGTCTTCATCAGTTTTTTTATCATTCACTTTGTCTTCAGAGGATGAATCACTATCTATGTCTTTTGAAGAGTCATCATTGTTTGCACACAAACTTTTCTTTTTACTATATTTCTTAAATTTGTATTTCTTTTCATCATCAGAGTTCTGGTCCTTTTTCTGATGAGGACACTTAGATGCAAAATGACATATCTTACCATAGTTAAAACATTTTAAGGGGAGCCTGCCTTGATATTTTCCTGATCCTTTTTTTAACCTTCTCACAAATTTTTCCTCAATATCATCTAATTCTGAATCAATATTCTTGTCTACTTTAAAATATGCTTCTCTAGTAATATATTTATCTTTTCTAATTCTCATTTCATATGCAGTTAGAGTTCCTAGGATTTTATCAATGGACATATCTATAAGATCATTTAGTTCTTCTATTGCAGAGACTTTTGGATTAAATTTATCAAGCAGAGATCTTAAAATATTCTAAACTAAGAATGATTCTTCAAACTTCTCACCAAGACCCTTCATGGCATTCACAAGTTCTTCAACTCTTAAAAAATACCTGCTCACTGTTTCATCCTCATTCATCTTTACTTGTTCATATTTCAATCTACATGTTTGAATCTTGGCATCTTTTACTTTCTTATTTTCCTTCATAGTTGCTAATAAGTTTATCCCACATTTCTTTGGCAGTTTGAAGATGCATCACCTTTACAAACTCATCTTCTGCAAGTCCATTCAAGATAGCATTCATTCCATTATCATTAAAGCTAAATTATAACTTATCATCCTTGGAAGCTAGCACAACAGGCTTTATGTATCCAGTGTCTACTACATCCCAAACATTAGCACCTAAGGCCATTAGGTATGTTCTAATTCTAACCTTCCAGAAGGAAAAAATTGTTCCATCAAACAGAGGAGGCTTAGTGGCTGAAGTCCCTTCATGAATTGTCATGTTTAATCTTATATATCTACCTTTAGATAAAAGGAACCTGCTTTGATACCAATTGTTGAAATTACTAAGACAACTAAGAGGGTGGGATGAATCAGGTGTTACTGTGCTTAAACAATTTTATGTTATTTAAGCCATTTTTAATCTTTCTCCAAGTGACCATCAATATTATATAATATATGAAAAACATAAATAATGAGCGTCACTCAAAATAAGATATACATAGAGACAAGTTTTCACAAGGAAACCCATAAAGGGAGAACACCTGTTCTTCTTCAAAAATGATAGGTAGTCTTATAAGTTATGTACATCATCTATAATTGAGCACCAACTCAATGTGCAAGATACCAGATATATAAAATATGCAGAACAGAAACGAAATGCTAGAAAT
The DNA here is from genome assembly GCA_000966675.3 of Picea glauca. NCBI lineage: Eukaryota > Viridiplantae > Streptophyta > Pinopsida > Pinales > Pinaceae > Picea > Picea glauca. Next base: position 380,348 of record JZKD02S2249471.1, on the reverse strand, counting down.
AACAGAATAACAGTGAAATATCCAGCATAATCTTCACAATACACAGAAATGATA
>JZKD02S2249471.1:317926-374741 GCA_000966675.3 Picea glauca | reverse complement strand
TCTTCTTACATCCGCCTTATTCTATTTTATTGAAAGGTCTTATTAATATTGACCTTTATTACATCCGAATACATTAATCTACCTATGTGCGGGTTAGGACCTTAACACAATGTGAGGCTACTACCTTTGTTTTACAAGCTCCAACTTGTTTGAGAGCACCAACTATCTGGTTTCTCTAGCACCCACTAGAAGGAAGCACCCACTCCTTTAATGTTCTAGCACCAACTGGATGGAAGCACCAACTTCCAGTTACACAGGATCCAACCTGTATAACAAAGAACAATTGTTCTCCCTTGCACCACCCTGCCACCCTGGTTTTTCTGGCTGCAACTAGATGGAAGCTACAACTCCCTATGTTTAAGCACCCACTTGAACATTTGAGGAAAACATTCCTCCCTAGCACCTCCCTACCACCCTTATTACAAATAAATGATTGAATAACCAACAATATAGATAAATCAATTCTTACCACTTCTTCACTATTCTGCAATTCTTCTTTGCTACGCTATTCTTCTGCTCTATTCATACTTGGCTTGACTTGTTGTCTCTTTCTATCTATTCTTTCTCATGCTCTTTGATATGTGCACATTCTACTCTCTTCACCTTTTATCCTCTATTCATCTTTCGTTCCTTATCTCTGAGCTTTCTTCACATTGCGCATACTGTAATTTTACTTTTTTATAGTCCAACTCATTTTTCTTTCAGAACAATCAACCTTCCATGGTCATTGCATCTCCATTTTGTCCTATACCACCTATTCAGTTACACCTTGAATCTCCAAGAAAATGCATCAACAACTGAATCGCCAAATGTCCAAGAATCATGATTTAGTTATGCTAATTGAATTGTAATTGATCGATTACCTGTGAGGTGAAATAGTAACACTTCGATCAAGTTTCCAATTAACCAGTACCATTGTATTAAATACGCAGGATTTTAAATTTATCTCATATGCCTACTAGCTGTGATCGAGTGCTAAACATAATTTGAATTTCATGATTTCGCATCTCAGCATTGTTGTGATGAAGGATCTCGACACTCCAAGTCATGATCCCCTAAACTCTGAGATGGAGACTAGCACCGCTTCGTATTTCATGAACTTATGAACTTTATCGAGCCCGATCAATGATCGAGATCTCAAATTATCTGAGGGTCCAGATCTCATCGCGATATTGCATATCACGATTCTTGTGATGAAGGGTCTCGATACTCTAAGTCGTGATTGTCGAGACTCCGAGATGGAGCTTAACACTGCTAGCTTATTCCTCCATCTTCCACAAATGTAACCACTGGCTGTGACTATAGCCTTATTCGACAATGCATTTCACACTTTCATGTCTCAGGTATTCTGTGATGAGTCCTCTCGACTCTCCATGTCACGAACTCCGAAATAGAGCTTGGATTCTCTAGCTATGCTCATCATCTCTCGACAATGTGACCACGAGATATGACCACTCGCCAATCAAATGTGAACTTATCTCCTTTGAATTTCTAGTCAGCGAAATTATGATCTTTCACCATGTGTCCTATGGAACCAACGATCTAGATTTTATCGCAATTTCACCATGTGTCCTTCTTGAATCAACAATCAAGATATTATCACGATTTCGCAACTTCATGGGCCTTATTCACACATGATCAACGGTCCACGATCTCGATGATTCGATAGTCCAGATATTTTTTTGATCTCACATATCACGAGTTCCCACACCATGTTCCATTGACTCCTCCAATGTGCAAGTCAGTGAAATTCCAATCGCTTGCGATGTGTCCTATGACTCCAACGGTCAGAATTGTTATCGAGATTTTGCATATCGCGAGTTCGAACCTCTTTCCTTTGGATTTCCTAATCTACGAAACTCTGAAATGAAACCTTTGTCATGCTTTGACTATTTTCCTCCTTCTGAGCTTACACTATTGATCTTTCCATTATCGCTACGCTATTGATTATGCTAATCTTTTCTATCAATGACAAACACACATACTCTTCCTCTGTATAAAAACATGCCAACACCCTTATCATCCATGATGTATCCCAAATATTGGATTCTCTTCATGCTGAAGGAACACTTCTCCAAATTGGAATATAACTTGTGCTATCACAGGGTGGCCAATACCTATTGAATATGCTCCAAATTTTCCTCCCAAGTTTTGTTATAGATGAGGATGTCATCCAAATAAACAACCAAAAAGGATTTTTTGAATGGTCGTAATATGTCATCCATCATCTACATGAATGTAGCTAGGGCATTATTCAATATGAAAGGCATGAGAAAACACTTAAAGGGTCCTTCTTTAGACTGGAAGGTTGTCTTCCACACATCAATTTGCTCAATCAACACCTAGTGGTAACCTGACTTCAAATCAATCTTACTGAAAAAATTCACTCCCTTGCGCTGATCGAGAAGATCATCAATTCGGGGAATTAAGTATTGGTTCTTGATTGTAATCTTGTTTTGGGATCTGTATTCAATAGAAAGTTTCCATGTCCCATCCTTCTTCTATATTGGAAAAAATGGTCTCTTGCAAGGTGAGGAGCTTAGTCTGATGTGGCCCTTCAAAATTAGCTCTTGGATATGGAGTTTGATTTATTCATTCTCCATAACATAATTCTTATATACAAGAGAGTTAGGCAGAGGAGCATTGGGTGTCATATCAACTGAGTGCTTTACCTGACAGTGCATGGGAACCCTAGTAGGTGAGGTGAATATGTCTTTGTACTCCTCGACTATTCCATCCACCTGTTTCTTCTAGGTAGAGAGACCCTGTGTAGAGGTTTTGGAGGTTGTAGTGACCTTCTATTCACCTTTCGATTGAGCCATACAGAGGACAAATCTCTCGGTTTGAGAAACCACCTTTTTTCAATACTTCACAGAGATCAAAGAGAGTATAGTATTTGGGACTACCTATTGTTATAACACAAGTTGTAGGTTGGGAAAATCCTAACCCAACCTCAAAGCAAGTGCTACAACTTGGGAATCCTACACCCAATGTCACCTTATGTAGATTATGTACTTCAAGGGTGACTAGGTCAGTCTAGGGAAGTGATCCTAATGACCCTAGGGGGGTTGATATGGAGATGGATATTAATGGAAGTGAAGCCCCTAGATTTCAACTCTAAGTGGGATGAAAGGTGGGAAAATTTACCTCGTAATTCAAGTAATTGTTTCCCCACAGGTATATTACTTCTCCAGATGATTGTACCTGCTTGAGACAGAAGAAAAGACACTTTACAATGATATATGTTAGTTGGATCAGCAAGTTAAGCTTGATGTCCCTAATTTTCAGAAGTAAATGATAGTTTATATCAACAAATAAAATATCTAAATAAACATACAAAGATCTAAACTAGTTAAGTAAATCAACATCAAGTTTAGCAATGAATATAGGATGAAAGATGACACTTAAGAAGCTAGAGAAGATGGTTGTTGTAAGAATGTGTTTTCCACAGAAAATTGCAGCCTTATGTATGTAGCATTCAATCGCATGCAACAACAAATTCAACCATCAAAAAGTGCCAATAACTAGTCCAAAATGTGCACTCTAGTTAGTAGAGTTAGTGTACAAAATTTAGGAGCTAGTCTAGGGTTAGTTTAGGAGTTAAGAGTGGATAGGTAGCTAGGGTTATGCATCCCTAATGGATGTAGGCTAAAGTTTGTAACAAAAATTAGAATAGTGGGAGAGAGGGGATGCCCTAGTAGGGGAAGACTTCTCTAAATGAGGAAAATCAACTTCAAGCAAGAAACCTTTCAAAATACGAAAAATTGTGTTTCCCAAGGCAATGATTTTATATCTCCAATGAAAGAAAGTATGACTAGTTCCTTTACTATTGGATTAATGGATTAAAATAAATAAGATCTAGAGAGGCTACATCCTTACAGGTGTAATCCCTTTTACTTCCCAAGGAAAGTTTCTCTAGCTAGGCTTTAGTCTTAAGAGGGTGTATCCCCTTATACTTCTCTTAGAAAAACCCTTATATAATAATTGAGATCAAGAAATAAAATGATGAATACTATGGTGTGGGTGTATTCCCTTATACTTCCCACCTAGCTCCTATCATAACAATACTTGATTTGAAAAAATGATAGCATAATAGTAAAATACCATACCAAGTGTTGGAGCTGCCTTTTCCAAATGGTTGAGATATAATTCTTAAAATCAAAAGTTGGTTTTCAAAATGTCTTTTACTTTATCATATTTACCCACTAAAAGGCTCAATACCTCGACATGTGAAGTGGTGATGGCCGTTATAGTCCTAAATCACCGTCACTTAACTGTTAAGCAAGTTTATCACTTTTATTACCTCATGCTATCGCGCTTCGGGAGTTAGAAGTAGCATGGTTGCCAAACTCCAATATGAGAAGTCGCGAAACAGTTTTAAAAGTTTACCTAGGTTGGTGTCAGGAGTAAGTCACTTTAAACCCTAGTTAAGCACTATCAGGGTTTCGCAACTCCGTGATCGCTCTCCTAAAAAACCATACCTTCGTAACTTTGAGTCGCGAAGTCGTGATATCCATTAATTAAGCATGGATTAATTAGGAACTTAAGTCATATCACGATTTTTTAACTAAATCACATCATTGCAATTTCAGGTTTTGGGGGCTCAAAGGGTAGGAGTGAAATCTTTCGATATAGTGAACGCTGAAAAAGGGGGATTAAAGACTAAAATAAACTTAATTAAAGGAGATAAGCTGGATTAATCAATGCATCAATGAAAACTTTAACACGCATCATCTATAGAGTAAATTTAAATGTTTTTTGCGCTGATTCGTGTTACAGCTCGTCAAACAATCATGACATTTATTTGAACTACGGTGAGGTGACAGATAGTAGGATCTCTCTTTTACTGCTAAATCTTTCTTTAATCAATTTGACCGTTCTATTCGCAAGGACACCAGGGGTTTAAATGACTAAGATAAAGAGTTTTTCCCTTCATTTTTTCAATTCTCATTTCTATTTATGTGCAGATCCATTTTATTAGGTTAACCACTATTTGTGATTTTCAAATCTATTCGACAGGTGGTCCAGTTGCAGGTTTCATTCTCATGGCTCCACAAAAAATTTCCAAGTCAGCTGTCGAGATTTCAGGTTAGGGTTCAGACATTGTTTCCGATACCTCTCCCCAAAGTATTAATTCTATCAAGACATGGTCATATGTTTCCAACATCGTGTAATCTGAGTCGATAAATTGTTTGTATGATTCTAGCGATAATGAGAAGGACGATTTATTAACCAAATACAAAATCGTTGCTCAAGCAGAGATGAACAAAATAGTGGCGAGGCCCCAACTTCTTCCCTATTTTGATATGATCAGGTGGGTGCTGGACCATGTGGACATCCCGACCAGGATGATTATCAATGAGAAGAAGGTGATGATTGGTACCTTCTGACCAGAACATTACCGGGAAATGTATAAACTGTGACCCATGCCAAAACTTACTCACAACATTGAATTGCTAGAAGGCTTCAAGAAGAAGGAGTGTGAGCAGCATGCAAATTTTTTTTTTGATCTGATCAAAGATTGGGTCTCACACCCCATGAAATTCAGGGCTGACTCCAATGGGATCTATTCAATCTCTTATTTGGAGCCATAGTCCAAGTACATAGCCATGATGACCTGCAGGTTGTATGGGAAGGAAGACACTACCCATTTCTTCCTCCCATGGGTGCCACTCATTCATATAGTCGTTGAGGGTTTCAATTTAGACTGGACCAAAATGTTGTCTGACAGTCTAACTAGTCGAATTACTGAATATTGAGCACAGAGGGCGAGTAAGAAAGAAGCTTCATTCTTTATGTGTGCTTACATCATGGATGCCATCTGCTTCATGACACCCTTCCCACTAATGAACTGGAGCTAGGTTCCATCTAATATAGATCCTATCCATGTCTACCACTCAAAGATTTGGGAGGATAAGGCCAAAGAATTCATCTACGAGATCTTCAACTGGGTAATGGTGCCACTACATGTTTCCATTTTTGGCCACCTGCCTCCCAGGATATCAGATGGCATCGCGACCAGCCTAAGAAACATGGAAGATTGGTATCTAGAGGCAGAATTTTTGTATATCAAGGTTTTCGACACCTTTGTCCCTCTATATGCCCTCCCGCTATTACTCTAGATAAGCTATTGTGCCATGAGATCTCCAGACATAATGTGCTCAACGAAATAAGCAAAGAGCTCAAAGGAGTATCAAAAAAGGTATGGTCTCCCTTCCCTATTCGTATTGGTGCATATTCCTTGGTATATTTTTGCCACACCAAAGTTGAGGCTATGACTTTAGAAGAAATGAAGTTGGTGGATATTGAGTTCAAGAAGCACGACCCTAGAAAGTTTGTGAGCAATCACACGAGGATTCCCCACATGATGAAATATTCTGGTGCACGAGGTCCTTCACTGAAGTCTTAAGTCAGATTCAATCCTTGCCACCTGGAGACATGGCCAAATTTTTTAAATTCTAGGAGCACCAACAGAGTTTTCTCCCCCAGATTTTATAGGGTGAAGCCACAGAGCTTCCAGTTACAAAGAATATGGGAGCCAAAGGTGAAAAGGACTCGAGTCCTAGTGGGGAGAAGGACCAAGGGAAAACTAGGGAGGATGGAACATTAGAGCAAGGAGTTGAAGTCCCCCAAAAGTAGGAAGAAAACCCCAAAAAGGGCACGCCAGGAAAGGAGGCCCAAGGCCGAGCGGAGATACCTTCACAGGGATCAGGAAAATCACTTTCGCTCATGTCAAATAGGTCGGTTACAAAGGTCACCCTGAAACAAACATCTAAGGAAATAAACAGTTCGATTGCTATTGTCACACCCTTGTAGTTCACAAAGGGGAATGCTGATGTGGGATGGATTTCCAATGAAGAACTGACACCTATTTATGTAGGGGAGTTGCCTCCTAACAAATTTTTCTTTGACAAAAAAAGAAAGGATGTGGTGAGAAAAGGATTATATAGAAAAGAGGGAATAATGGCTAAAAAATTTAAAATCATGACAGATGGGAAGGCTGTGAAAGAGGGAGAATTTGCAAAGGATATAGCTGGGAAACTAGGGGCTTATGCTATAGCCAATCAATACTTAGTTGGGACTTTGGCGGCCCAGTTGAAATGAAAGAACCTCCTGATCAGTAAATTTGAAGCTGAGGTGGCTACTACCGAAGCGACTGTCAGGGACGAGATGAGCAGGAGCCTTGAGGAAGCCCGAACAACTGACCTGCATGAAATCGAGAAGCTTAGGTCTGACCTCAAGTAGGTGCACCAGTCGGCGTAAACAATCCAAACACAGGTAAGCCAGTAGGGGCAACAAATTATAGAGTTGTAGTCGAAATTGGAGGTGGCCGAGAACCAGGTTGTAGACATAAAGTTGTTCAGATCGCAGGATGTTGAAATCTGACATAAAGTACTTACGGTGCAACAAAACTTACTGGTAAAGGTAGAAACCATTCAAAACCATTTTCGAATGATAGATCAAATATTATAAAATATTTCTTCGAGAGAAAGAGAAGTCGGGGCAGCATGGGTCTCTTTCAAAGATGTTTTTATAGCTACGACAAAGATAGAGACATTCAACAACTCAAAATTATCGCAGAACAAACTAGAGGTAATATCCCGCTGAAGGTTTGGGAGAAGAACATATCATAAATCAAAGGGAGAGCTAACGAAGTAAAGAATTATTTTGAGGAAATGTTCTCTTTGATAAGTAAACGTTTGCTAGACCTTGATAAGGAAAGCAGTGCTAGGACACTGGGCAAAATCAATATAGCTAAACATTTGTTGGACATCAAAGAAAACATGGAGAAGAAAGAAGTGGAGATATCCCAGATTAGCCAGGTCAATATGGCCCAAGTGGACAAATGGCTAGTACAACTAAGTTTACAATTATTCTCTATCATCATAGAGGACCGACAAGTGGGAAAAAGTTTTCCACAGCTGGCGAAGAGTTGTTACACTTTTGAAGCAAGAGACGAAGTAGAGACTTCCAGGTTCATAGCCCAGTTGGTGGAGAGGTGCGTCACTTACACCGAGCAGGTGAAGGGGTAGGTTTCTGGTGCCAAATAATGACAGATGTTTTCCTATTCTATTTTTAAAACATGAAGAGTAAATAAAGGAAGGTTCTCTGCCCACATGAAGGAGGACAAAGACAAAAAGGTGAAATGCTTAAATTTCCCATTTTGTAACAGAAAACATCTGGAACAATTGAAATTCAAATGTTTAGAAGTTTGTATAAATATGCATTTTGAAGAGAGAATAGAGGCTGGACCTTTCTTGGGCGATTGTAATAGAGACTTTGTTCCTTTTGAAAATTAATAAAAAGCAATCCAAAGATTCCTGATTTCGTGAAGACTGAGTTATGTGTTTTGTTTTCTCTGTTATCTTATATTAAATTTCATTTTGCATATATATTTATAATGACTTCTTTGCTGCAATTTAGTACAACTTCTACTGTGGTGACCAACTTTTTAGTCATCTAATCGCTTGCATTTTTTCCTCTGTATCGGCTATCAAAAAGTACAATACCTGTGAATTTTTTAGATCTCTATATTTTATGATTCGTTAGATTTCTTCTTGCCTTTTTATTCTTCTATTTATAGGGAAATATTCTCCCTTGATAAGAGCCTTGCATTGTCGACTGCTTAATGTTTTATCACATTTCATACATGATTCTTTAAAAAGTTAACTTAGTTATGGGAGAAGGCCTTTGGTTTGTGTTCTACCTTTAACATCGAATTTGAAAATTCTCTTTTATACGGTCCAAAAATTAGAGTACCATTTTAAACCTTGAACTTTTTTTTCAATTTTTGTTCCTGCATGACTATGCCCATTGCAAGACAGCCCAACATTAAACCCAACCTATCAGATCAAACCAACATGTCTTTGAACCTTTTTGACACCATACATAAAACTACCATCACCCAGGTAGAACTTGAACATTCATGGGCCACAATTGAACGAGATATAAGCATCCAAGAACATTTGGAAGCGAGATAGAGACAACCTATAAATCAACCTTAGCTTCCTTTCTTGAAGGTTGATTTTCCCCTTTTTATATTTTACTCACTTTCAAATGCCTAGACCCTATACTTTCTAGACTTAAGTACAGAATCTGGAACAACATCTTTCTAGCGCCGCTGCCGGGGACCGAAATTACGACACCTTTTCCCTGGGAGAATGACATTTTTGCAAGTTTCTACCCTTTGATAGTGAACAAAGAGTGAACACCTTCTAAAGGCTATTTTTTTTATCATTCAGTTGGTGACTCCATGTTTCAGTAAGATGGAATTCAGTCAAAGGAACACCAGAAAAAACCCATATGGTAAACAGACCATGCTCGTTTCTGATCCCAAAAAAAGACTAAAAACAAGAGGCTCCCTTAAGCCAACCACTACAGTCTACCAACTTAGGTACACACAACTCAAGGCTAATATTTCTTCTGAACATCTAACATTGCATGAATCCCCCCCTAAAACCCTCAACCTAATTTTAGCTCTCTCTGAAGTTAAAAATGAAAAAACCTGGTTTCGAAGTCTACCCGCAGGTTCAATATTATCCTATGATGCCCTACAAGACTCTTTTCTTAGACAATGGGGAAAAAGAAAAGACCATTTGTATTATTTGACTGAGTTCAGGTCTTTAAAGAAAATAAATTCAGAAACTGTTATGGAATTCATTCAAAGGTTTAACAAGTTATATAATAAGCTCCCATTCGAAGTTAAACCATCCCAACCTACAGCCAAGGTAACCTTTGCGGGAACCTTCGAACCCGATTTCTCACTTATGTTGAGAGAAAGGAGAGGGGCTACCCTGACCCGAATGCAATATGATGTCATAGAGATCGAATCTAACATGATGGCTTCTAGCAAATTACAAAAAAAGTAGAAATGGGAAACCAAGAAACCAAACGTTTTAGGGAACAAGCGGGACCCTCGGGACCTAGTAGATCCTCAAATGATAAAATGGATGATATGGCTAGGATAATTAAAGAGTTATCAAATAGGATTTCCAAAATGGAGCTAGATCAATCCAAGGAAGATCCATTTGTTAAGAGGGAATTCAAAAGAAACCTCAACCCTCAAAATCAACAAAGACAGATGAAAAATGAAGACCAGAAAATTCAAACTCCTTTAAAAAATGAAAATTTTACAGGAGGAAATGACCTGCAAGATTTCGAGGATCTGGAAGAAGACGTAAACGATTTGGGTGACGACTACACATAGCCTCATTTAACTAAATAATATTATGAGAAGTACTTGAACACAGAGAAACCATCAAATAAAGATGATGACATCAACAACATTGATGTTTTTATCTATCTAGAAATGACCGATTCTATAGTGGCTGAGGTCCAACATAGGTACAACCCGAGGCCTAAAAAAAAACCTGTGTCGACTCCTCAACCCAAGAAAATTATTCCTAGAGGTGACATATACGAGCCTACCCCAAAAGTGACTGAGATACCTAATAGAAAAATAAAAGGGGTAGATTCGTAGAATCCCAAAGTAAAGGAAGCTGAGACCCAAGAAAAAAAAACTAAGATAGCTGAAACACATATAGCAGTAAATAAAATCACAGAAAATAAATTAGCACAAACAAATAAGTTAGAAAAAAAGGATAATGATGTTTCAACCAGAGAAATGGACAAAGGTGGGGGAGGTTTCAGCCTTGAAAATGAGATAAATAAGATCAAAATACCAATTCCTCTGGTCAAATTAGCAAAGAATCATGTGTATCGAAAGCAGATAACCAAAATGATAGGTTTTTCGGATCTAGAAAGTCACTCTAACATGATAAAATTGGAAGATGATAAGCCTAATATCACTTTCGGTCCACCTTTCGAGGGTGCCAGAGACACCGTCTCTCCCTTCTATATTACCCTAAATGTGCATGATCGACTACTGTATAACTGCCTGCTAGATTCTAGAGCCTCACATAATGTGATGCCCAAGTCTATTATGGATAGGCTAGGCCTCGATATCACCAAGCCTTATGGAGACCTCTACTCTTTCGATTCAAGGAGATTTAAGTGCATGGGTATGATAAAATATTTAGTAGTCACTCTTGCATAGGTTCCAGTGAAAAGATTCATGATGGATGTAGTTATCGCCAATATAGCTCTGAAGTATGTCTTGCTACTATATAGTTCATGGGGAGCCAAACTTGGGGGGTCTCTTCAACTAGACATGACCTATGCCACGATTCCTATGTTTGGTGGACAATTTACTCAGCTATACAGGGAAATGAGGTTAGCATACACAGTGAGTGACCCACATAATCCTAACAATTATCCTGTTTATGTTGCCAATCAAGATCTAGGGAATTATATTTTGTCTTTTAATGATGGTGTAAATATATGTACAAAAGACAATTACATAGATGAAAATGAATCAAGAAAGATAGAAGAAAATATGTATAGCACTGGAATTTGGAAAATGTTTTTTGACGGTGCTTTGTCATATGAAGGAGAAGGTGCAGGAGTACTGTTTGTAGCACCTGAAAATGAATTTGTTATTCCTTTCTCTTACAAGCTTCAGTGGGATATAGAGTACACCAATAACGTATGTGAGTACGAGGCTCTAGTCTTAGGGTTGAAAGCTGCCAGGAAGCTGAACATAAAGAACTTCGAAGTATACGGAGATGTAGAGTTGATAGTGAAACAGATAAATCAACAATACCAGGCCAAACACCCAAGATTGAGATCCTACAGGAATTACGTCTGAGATTTAATAGAAAATTTCTTCTCGTTAGTAAATGTTCATTTCATCCCATGCATTGAAAACCTGCAAGTCGATTCATTAGTCAAACCTCAACGTTCTCCCCCCCTACAACTTTCAAAATAAGGTACCACATAGAGGTGAGGAATATACCTTCCATACCAAACAATATCCAACACTAGAAAGTGTTTGAGGATGACGGACAAATCTGGAAGTTCCTCAAAATGATGGATGGCTTCGCCGAAACTCACATTGACAAAGAAAACCAAAACGACCACACACGGATCATGAAATAGGGAGAGGATCCTCAGGGGTTCCAGAAAAAGATCGTTAATCATTGCATGTTGGTTTTAAAAAACAATCAAATTCCAAAGGGACTAATCCCTTTGGAGAGACTATTCGACCAAAATGATATGCCCTTAAAATATGCTTTGCAATCCCAACCAAAATAGGTTGAAGACTACGACACAGGGACCAAAGAGGAGCCTAGGATAGTAAAAAAATCAAAGTATATCCCTTGTGCGACAAAAAGTAAATATGTTGATCTACTCAAGCAATATAAAGACATTTTCGCTTGGTTGTATGAAGAGTTGAGAACCTATGACACCATTGTGATTGAACACAAGATATCCCTAAAGCCCAGTGTCAAACCTTTTAGACAAAAACTTGGACAAATCATTCCTATTTTATTTCCCATGGTCGAAAGGGAAGTCAAAAATCTCCTGGATACAAACGTAATCATACCATTAAGATACTCTGTCTAGGTAGAAAAACTGGTCTCGGTTAGAAAGAAAAGTGGGGAGATCAGACTATGTGTTGATTTTAGAAATATAAATAAGTGCTCCCTCAAAGATAATTACCCTCTACCCAAAATGGATCACATTTTAGAAAAAGTAGTTGGGGAAAATAGGATTTTGATGATCGATGGGTTTTTCGGGTACAATCAAATTGCTGTCAATGAGCACGATAAAGAGAAAACAACCATCACCACCCCTTCGGGTACATTTATGTATGACAAGATGCCTTTTGGTTTAATGAATGTAGGTGCTACTATCCAACGTGCTATGGATATCGCTTTCATCGGCAAAAGGGACAAATTCATGGTTATCTATCTTGATGATCTAATCATTTTTTCTAAATCCAATGAAGATCATCTGATACATATCAAGAAGACGTTTGAGAAATGCCACGGGTTTGGTTTGTCCTTAAACCCCAAAATGTCTCACTTTTCTATGCAAGAAGGTAAACTCTTGAGCCATATTGTGTCTCCAGATGGAATTAAAATTGATCCTAAGAGGGTTGAAGCTATAGACACCATAAATATCCCTAGGAATGTAAAAGAGATTCAATCATTCTTAGGAAAAATATTTGTTTTGAGGAGATTTATCCCAAACTTTGCTGAAATCATGAAGTTGATCACAAATATGCTAAAGAAGAACAACGAAGTGAAATGGACAGCAGAAGTGAAAGAATCATTTGCACGCATAAAGAAGGTTATAAGTGAGGCACCCGTACTGGGAAGCCCTGATTATCTAAAAGATTTTCTGATTTTCTCGTTCGCCTCTGAACACACACTTGCCACGGTACTCCTTCAGAAAAATGAAGAAGGTTTCAAGAAACCAATAGCATTTTTTAGTAAAAGTCTTAGAGACACTGAACTCATATACGTTATAATGGAAAAGCAAGCATATTCTATGGTGAAGGTGTTAAAGGATTTCATAACCTATGTGTTACATTCCAAGGTAATTGTGTACATACCCACCAGTTCCATAAAAGACATTTTGGTTCAGTCCGACATTGATGGGAAAAGGGGACGGTGGCTTGCTAAAACTCAAGAATTTGACCTGGAGATAAAACTGACGAGACTAGTAAAAGGACAAGGTTTGGCTAAGCTCTTAGCTGAATCAAATTTCAGAGCATTCAGAATAAATGGCCTACAGGGTTGTGAAGAGTGTGTGGACATGAACGAGCTCGATGAACAAATAATTGCAATCATAATCGAAGAGAATTTTGCCTCATAAGATTGGTATAAAGACATAGTGTCCTACCTGCTGACCTTGAAATGCCCGAGTGACTTATCCCCATCTAAAGCTAAGATGTTGAAGCTGCATGTGGTGAAGCACTATATATCCGAAATCCAATTGTATTGGAAAGACCCACTAGGATTCATGTTTGTTTGTTTAGTTGAATCAGAAACAGAGAAGGTCATAAACGAATTTCATGAAGGAGTGTGCAGAGGACATCACGCTTGGAGGGAAATGACTTATAAGATCTTGAGGGAAGGATATTATTGGCCCAAACTATTCTCATATGTCAACACCAAAGTCAGAGCCTGTAACCTTTTCCAATTGTTTGCAGACAAGCACAAACTCCCAGCGCTACCATTGGTTCTAGTCAAAACGAAATCCCCTTTTCAACAATGGGGACTAGATTTTATAGGCGAAATTAACCCTCATTCTAGCACTCAACAGAAATGGATCCTGACTACTACAGATTACTTAACCAAATGGGTCAAGGCTATTCCAACTAGAAAGGAAACATATTTAGTGGCAATGGATTTCCTAGAAGAGAACATTTTGTCTAGATTCGACTGCCCCCGAAAGATAGTCACAGATAATGCCCAAGCATTTAAATATATGGCTATGGTTAACTTTTTCCAAAAGTACAATATCGCGCTCGGTCATTCCACAGTATATTACCCCTAAGGAAATTGGCTAGCTGAGTATTTAAACAATAGTCTAATCACTATAATTAAGAAAGTGTTGAGCGAACACAAAAAGTTTTGGCATGTGCATTTGAAATAAGCTTTGTGGGTGAATCGGATAGGTACAAAAAAAAATATTGGCACTTCTCCTTTCCAAATGGTATATGGGACCAATGTAGTATTACCTATAAATCTAGCGCTTCCCGTAATGAAACTTTGGCAAGATGAGAAAGAACAACCAAATCATGTCACAAGAAGAATAAACCAGTTGATTGAAGTTCAACAACACAGGGTCAAAGTGGATGAAAGGCTGCAGAAATACCAGGACAACATGAAAGCGTTATTCGATTGTAAGGCCAAGGGCAGAGAATTTATCCCCGGTGATTTGGTTTTTAAATGGGATGCTAGGAAGGAAGACTCAGAAAAACATGGTAAATTTGATCATATCTAGTACGGACCGTTCAAAGTCACAGTTCCTGAAGGGAAAAATTTATTTCTATTAGAGAATTTTCATGGTAAAATCCTCAATGCCCTGTCAATGGGCATTATTTAAAGCACTATATGCAATAAATGGTTTCTAAAATTTCCACTGTATATACTGGTTTTTGTTTTCTTTTTATTTCATAATTTTTCTTTGGTAAGTCTACTTTCATCAAAAATAAAATAGGTCAGTCTTTTTCTAGAAGTAGGGATACAAAATTTTCAACGCATTCAATTCCTATATAGCCCTGATACTATTCGTGTTGTTCCCTTACAGAATCCCAGATTGCAGCCCAAACAAGAGAAAGGAATAAACAGACGGTCATATATCAGAGAATCAATTCGTCAAAAACAAGTGATAGAATTTTTTTTCTGTTATTTTAGAAGAGAACAAAATGGTAAGGCAAAGGTATGAGTTCTAGAGATGTCTGTATTTCAAACGAATGTCGCTAAAGTGCCATGACAGTCTCATAAGTATGTTGTTTTCACTTGATATGTCATTAAAAGAATGACTTCTTACTCTGGGTCCTAAAAGCTTCACCTAGATAAAGATAAGAGGTAATTAAAATAAGCAGAGGCAGTAAAGCTTCTTCGAGAAAGGGTTCCAGGAGTTGGATTTAATCCATGACCTATGTATTTTGAACTCTAGACCTTTCTCCATCGCCCTTTTTCTATCCTCGGATTTACATTCTTAAAAACCAAATACCTTTTCGTCGTTCCCAGAGGGGGAAAATAGGTTACGTTTTACATTTGGAAGCTGGAAAAGAGATCTTATAAAGTGAGCCAACCCTCATAACCCCTCAGTCTCCTACTGAACAAAGTTATGTATAGGTTGATCCTGACTCTTCTAGGTTTTTTAATAGTTTTCGAACGATTGAGGCTTGCTCGAAGGAAGACTCCTGGAAGTAATTTTTCCCATTTTCCCTGCAAGCTAAGGTGTTTTGAAAGTTAAGAGAAGGTTGGTCCTAAGTAATCAAAGCAAGTTGACAGACCTCCACTGCAAATATTACACAGATATCATCCCTGGTATACCTTATACAAACTGATTTCCCCCACTTCGTGTTTTAAAAAGAAAAATATAAGACAGATGGTGAAAGGAAATTCATATTTTATTGCCCCCATATAGTCCCAGGAGATGATGAAAGGAAATTCATAAATGATTTCCCTCGTCTCAGCATTTAAATGCATAATTATGATTCAAAGTCGTGAAAGGAAATTCAGTAAAAAGGGCTAGATAACTTTACTGGGGTACTGAACAGGCTTGTTGGTAGTGAAGCAATATCTAAGATATCTGTAAGGTTGTCATACGTAAATTTCACTCTACTCTGGTAACCAACCTTTTCGAAACCATATCTGCATCCCAAGTTCAAGCAGGACTCCCCGATTAAAAGCATGGAATTTTCTTCGTTTGATGCAAGCCAAAATCCACAAGATCTGTTGAATTTTCTAGGACTATTTTGATTATCTTAAAGAAAACTTGAATTTAATATCGAGAAGGAGAAAGTCATCGAAAGGGCTTCAGCTAAGTTTAGAATGCAATTGAATTTTGAAAATCTTTTCAAAAGTAAAGATGAAATCTCTTTTTTTTCCCCTCTGTATCCCCTTCCTAAAACAAATTTTGCAGTAAGAAACCAATGAATTCATTTACCCAATATAGGCACGTGGTCTACTGTTCTTCTTGTCTCACAGGAAGATGGGATCCCTAGTTGGAGCCTATGTTGCAGCCGCCTTTTCCAAGTGGTTGAGATATAATTTATAAAATCAAAAGTTGGTTTTCAGGTTGTCTTTTACTTTATGATATTTACCCACTGAAAGACTTAATACCCTGACATGTGAAGTGGCAATGGCCACTATAGTCCTAAATCACCCTCACTTAATCATTAAGAAAGTTTATCACTTTTATTACCTTGTGCTATCACGCTTTGGGAGTTACAAGTCGCATGTTTCCAAACTTCGATATGTGAAGTCGTGAAATGGTTTTAAAAGTTTACCCAGGTTAGTGTCAGGACTAAGTCACTTTAAAACCTAGTTAAGCACTGTCGGGGTTTCGCAACTTAGCGATCGCTCTCCCAAAAAACTATACCTTTGTAGCTATGAGTCGCGAAGTCACGATATTCATTAATTAAGCATGGATTAATTAAGAACTTAAGTTAGATCATGATTTTTTAACTAAATCGCATCATTGCGATTTTAGGTTTTGGGGGCTCAAAGGGTAGGAGTGAAATCTTTCGATACAATGAATGCCAAAAAAGGGGGATTAAAGACTAAAACAAACTTAATTAAAGGAGCTAAGCTGGATTAATTGATGCATCAATGCAAACTTTAACACGCACCGTCTACGGAGTAAATTTAAATGGTTTTTACGTTGATTCATGTTACGACTCGTCAAACAATCATGGCATTTATTTGAACTACGATGCTGTGAAAGATAGTAGGATCTTGCTTTTATTGATAAATATTTATTTAAACAATTTGACCATTCTTTTTGTGATGTAGGAGCATCGCCAACATCAAGCAAGCATGGGGCAACGCAAACACATTTTGGCATGTGATAAAATTGTTTGAATGTTTTTGAAGTGGATGCGCCAAACATGATTGAAACAATTAAGAAAGGGTGTACTTCCATATTGTAAATAGAACTTGAGCATCCTGGTCCCATCTGTATTAGGTGAAGGCATTTATGTTAGTTAATGTAAGTAGATAGCTTTAAAAAATATAGATTTGACAGTTTTAGGAGCCGGAGGGAAAACAGATATAGACACCCTCCCTTGTATTATTGTAACAATAAGCAACAATAGGAGAAGAGAGCATAGGAGAGCAGAAGAAGAAAACTTTGTAGAAAACCCCATGTACAAAAGTTATGGATTAATAAAAATATTTTTAGTTCAGACTCATGGTGTTCAATCTCTTTTTTGTGTTGTGCATGCTGATTGATATATGCTTGTTTACTCTCCGTTATGCATTTTCTGTTATGTGCGAATGTATGATTTCATATTTAAATCTCTGAAATATAAAGAGAGGGAGAGTGAAGAATGAGTTTCAATTGTTTCTTTTTCTAAGAAAGAGGTTTCCTGCAAGGAGTGGAGTGATATTTTTCTGCAAGGTGTGCATTGACAGAAGTCAGAGTTCATCTATGAAAGCTCAGAAGAGATAACATTGTTCTCATTCTCGTAGTAGTGCAAGTCAAGCACAGGACCTGTGTAGGGTGTGTACAGGCCGAGTGAAGTCTTAGTGTTTTCAAACTGAGCGAATTTGTTGGAAGACTGTTGTCGTGGAGAGTGTGCAGAGTCTAAAAGTCTAACACTTGGAAGTATTGAGGAATTTCCACAAGGAGTGCGCGCAAGAATTTTCCCCAAGGGACTTGGGAATTTTTCAATCAAACTCAAGAGGGGTAGTGCTTGAAGCATTGGAAGGGGGCACAATGAAGGTGCTTTGTAGGAGAACAAGCTCCGTAAGAAAACACTTTGTTCATTTCGTCGAAATCGTCAAGGAGGAATTTGATGGTCAGAACCCTTCGTGGAGGAGTCGCGAAGTCATGGAAGATGTCAGATCTCACAGAGGAGCAAGAAGGTTATGGTGCATGTTTTCTAAGTGTAAATCTTGGGAAAACAAAGCCATAGGATCTGGGCCAACAGGGCCTTCATATCACTCACATATTTTGCATCTCGGGGTTTTGGGAGGTGAAGAGTCGAAAACTTTGTAGCAAGACTCAAGAAATCGCGAAATGCAAAGTCCCGAGATAGAGAAGGAATATGAGTCAATCATCGGAAGAATGACACATGTGACGAGATCACCCATATTGGGGACTCAGACATAGAAGGTCAGAAAGGGAGGTCATTCAAAATTGGAAGTGGAAAATATGCGAAGTGAATCAGGACCGTCCATTTGAAAGTGGATAGGTGTCATACTCACCGAGAGGTCAGAGTGTCATTGACCATTTCGAGGTTTCGTGAGTTGAGGAGCTGAAGGCTTAGCATTCGGACTCGTGAAGTCACGAGGTCCAAAACTCCGAAAAAGGCAGGAATTTCTGTGTGGGACCCATGAAGAAGACATGTCGAAATTTTGTCGTTTCGGCATATCGGGGGATAAGAGGTCGAGACTTTCGTCCTAAAAGTTTCAAAGTTACGAGATGTGAAGTTGCAAAGTAATCTAAGTTGTCCATCAGAGGAGGATAGGTGGCAGAGATCAGAGCCCAAAACTTGGGGTTTCGTCGGGTGAGAGCCCAAAATTTAGATGTTCAAAGTTGCGAGAAGAGAAGTCGCGAAGTGTCGAGGTTGCACCTAAGAGACACATGGCAGAACTACACAGTGGGCCCGAAAATTTAACCAATGGACACATGTCACCTTTAAGGAGTATTCAATACCGTGTTGACCTCTCGCATCTTAGGGAATCAGGAGATAAGGGAATGGAAGCTTGACCATTCAACTTGTGAAGTTGCGAGTAGCGAGAAAGAGAGGAGAAAATTCAAATATTGCCTCTCGAGGGTTCGGGAAAGAAAGGTGCCAGGTTTGGACCTTTGAAATCATGAAGGCGTGAAAGGGAAGAGGTGATAGCACTTAGCCTAGCCGATGGTCACACAGAGGAAGGCACTGACAAAGTAAGAGATATAGCCATATCGTTATTTTGGATATCGCAAAATTGGAGGAGGAAGAGTCGGAGTTTCAACTCGTGAACTCGAGAAATTGCAAAGCGCGAAAAAGAACCTGTCGTTCAATTTTGAAAAGGGGGTTCCAGTAGAGAATTTGAAAGAGCCGATCTATCTCAAAGGTCATCTAAACAATCTTGTGAGTGGATCTTGTCTTTAGGGCCGATAGGTGTGCATCATTTGGTATCAGAGCATAGAAAGATTTATTTTCTTTCTATAGCAGGGAAAATAAATATTCACCATGCCAGTGTGAAGAAGGGACAGACAAACACCTGATCCACCTGAGGATAGGGAAATACCAATAAGAAGGGGTAGGTAGATGCCTAATCCAGCCATGGAGAGAGAGATGCCTGACCTACATGTCATACTTGAGGACATGGAGACAGCACAGAGGCACAAAGCCAGTGCTGGGGATGTTAGTGATTTCGAAAGTGAAAATGAAGTTGGACATGACGAAGAAGAGGTCACAATAGAAGATGAAACAAATGAATGCATGATTAGGGCTATTGCAAGAATGGGTGCTAAGGAAAAAATGGATATTCCAGTATACGATGGAAACGTGGACGTCGAAGAGCTTCAGAACTGGATTAGAGCTCTGGACACGTATTTTGACTATGAAGATGTCGAGGAAGAAAAAAAGGTCAAAAATGATGTCACGAGACTTAGAGGACATGCAACATTGTGGTGGGATGAACTACAAGCAGACAGACACTACAAAGGCAAGTAGAAAATCAAGAGTTGGGATAGGATGATCGTGAATATGAAGGATAAATTCATTCCCAGGGATTACCAGATTACTCCGTTTCGAAGAATGAAAAATTTGAGACAGAATCTGATGACATTGAAGGAGTACACTGAAGAATTATACAGGTTGAACATTAGGGCAGGTCATCGTGAAAGTGATGATGAAAAAGTTGTCAGATATATGAATAGTCTGATATACCACATTTAGGATGAGATGAGCATGATGACCATATGAATGCTGAAAGATGATTATCAAATGGCTCTAAAGGTAGAGGAAAATCTGAGATGAAAAAAAGGTCAAAGAGGCCGAGGCAGAAGTCAGAGCAGAGGCAAATCAGTTGCCCAGAATAGAAATCAAAAACCAAAAGAGGATTGGAAGAAACCTCACACTCAAACTAAGAGAGGTGGAAGAACAAAAAGAGGGTTTGACTCGATCTTTGTGGTGGTGGATAGATTTTCTAAGATGGCACACTTCATACTGTGTCATAAAACCAATGATGCGAATCTGTTTTTCAAAGAGGTCATTCGACTTCACGGCTTACCAAAGAGCATAGTTTCGGATCGAGACACCAAGTTCGAGGGACACTTCTAGAGAACCTTATGGGAAAAGTCAGGAATGAACTTGTCATTTAGTTCAGCTTATCATCCTCAGATGGATGGACAGATATAAGTTGTGAACTGACATTTGGGAGACTTGCTAAGGAACTTGGTGACAGAACACCATAGTCAGTGGGATAATATTCTGCCACAGGCAGAATTTGCTTATAATGATTCAATCAATAGAAGCACAGGGTAGAGTCCATTCCAGATTGTTTATGGGATGCAACCAAGAGGATTTTCGGAATTGAGGGATTTAGAATAGAATGCAACTAGGAGTGCTAGTGCAGAGGATTTTATAGAAGTGATGAAGGAACTTCACAGGCAGGTGAAGGAGCGATTGAAAAACTCGAGCCAAGAGTATAAGCGCAGAGCAGATCAACATAGGAGACAACTTAAATTTGAGATTGGTGATTTGATTCTGGCACATTTGAGAAAGGAAAGGTTCCCGAAGGGGACATATAACAAACTGAAGATGAATAAGATCAGACCATGTAAGGTCTTGAAGAAATTTGGGGAAAATGCTTATGAGATTGAATTACCCGATGGGATTGGAATTTCTCCGATATTCAGTCTCTTATATTTGTACCCATACAATGCCGAGGGAGAAGAAACAAGTGATGAACAACCAGAGGTTCAGTGGAAAAAATAGATGCCAGTTGCAGAGAAGCCATAGATGGAAAGCATACTGGACAAAAGAGTTAGCAAGAGGACCAAGAGAAAGGATTATTTTGAATACTTGGTCAAATGGAAGGGACATCCAGTTGAATATGCGAGCTGGGAGAATGAAGTAGAGATTCAAAAGCATGGACAGACCATGTGAGAGCTCATGGATAGGATCCCATGAAAATTTTCAAGCGAGGGAGTATGATGCAAGAGCATCACCAACATCAAGCGAGCGTGGGGCAACACCAGCGCATTTTGGCATGTGATAAAATTGTTTGAATGTTTTTGAAGTGGATGCACCAAACATGAATGAAACAATTAAGGAAGGGTATACTTCCATATTGTAAATAGACCTTGAGCATCCCACTCCCGTCTATATTATGTGAAGGCATTTATGTTAGTTAATGTAAGTAGATAAATTTAAAAATTCCGGATTTGACAGTTTTAGGAGCCAGAGGGAAAACGGATATAGACACCCTCCCTTATATTATTGTAACAATAAGTAGCATTAGGAGAAGAGAGCATAGGATAGAAGAAGCAGAAAATTGTGTAGAAAACCACATGTACAAAAGTTCTGGATTAATACAAAGATTTTTAGTTCAGACTCATGGTGTTCAATCTCTTTTCTGTGTTGTGCATGTTGATTCATATATGCTTGTTTACTCTCCGTTATGCATTTTATTTTATGCGCAAATGTATGATTTCATATTTAAATTCTAAAATCTGAAGAGAGGGAGAGTGAAGAATGAGTTTCAATTGTTTCTCGGTCTAAGCAAGAGGTTTCGTGCAAGGAGTGCAATGACATTTATCCGCAAGGTGTGCATCGACAGAAGTCAGAGTTCATCTCTGAAAGCTCAGAAGAGATAACACTGTTCTCATTCTCCCAGTAGTGCAAGTCAAGCAAAGGAGTTGTGCAGGGTGTGGTCAGGCTGAGTGACGTCTCAGTGTTTGCAAACTGAGCAAAGTTGTTGGAAGACTGCTATCGTGGAGAGTGCACAGAGTATAAAAGTCTGACACTTGGAAGTATTGAGGAATTGTCGCAAGGAGTGCATGCAAGAATTTTCCCCAAGGGACTTGGGAATTTTTCAATCAAACTCAAGAGGGATAGTGCTTGAAACATTGGAAGGGGGCACAATGAAGGTGTTTTGCAGGAGGACAAGCTCTGTAAGAGAACACTTTGTTCATTTCTCCAAAATCGTCAAGGAGGAATTTGATCATCAGAACCCTCCGTGGAGGAGTTGTGAAGTCACGAAAGACATTAGATCTCGCAGAGGAGCAAGAAGGTTATGGTGCATGTTTTCTAAGAAAAAATCTCGGGAGAAAGGATCCGTAGGATCTGGGCCAACAGGGTCATCAAATCACTCACATATTTCACATCTCGAGGTTTTGGGAGGTGAAGGGTCGAAACCTTTGTAGCGAGACTCATGAAATCACGAAAGGCGATGTCTCGAGATAGTGAAGGAATCTGATCCATTCGTCAAAAGAATGACACATGTCATGAGATCAGCTGTATCGGGGACTCAGACATCGGAGGTCAAAAAGGGAAGTCATTCAAAATCATGAGTCGTGAAGCTGCGAAGTGAACGAGGACCGTCCATCTGAAAGTGGATAGGTGGCATACTCACCGAGAGGTCAGAGTCTCATTGACCATTTCAGTGTTTCATGAGTTGAGGAGCAAAGGGATTAACATTCAGACTCATGAAGTCGTGAGGTCCAAAACTCCGAAAAAGGCGGGAAGTTTTGTGTGGGACCCGCGAAGAAGGCGTGTCAAAATTTCATCGTTTCGGCATATCAGGGGATAAGAGGTCAATACTTTCGTTCTGAAAGTCACTAGAAGTGAAGTCACGAAGATATCTAAGCTGTCCATCGGAGGAGGACAGGTGGTAGAGATCATAGGATCTCGTAAAACTCGCGATTTCATCGGGTGAGAGCCCAAAATGTGGATGTTGAAAGTTGCGAGAAGTGAAGCCATGAACTGTCGCGGATGCACCTAAGAGACACATGGAAGAACCAACGGACACACGTCACCTTTATAGATTAGTCAATACCCCGTTGACCTCTCGCATATCGGGGACTCGGGAGATAAGGGAACGAAAGCTCGAGCCTTCAAATCGCGAGGTTGCAAGTAGCGAGAATGGGAGGAGAAAATTCAAATATCGCCTCTTGGGGGTTTGGGAAAGAAAGGTGCCAGGTTTGGACCTTTGAACTCGTAAAGGTGTGAAAGGAAAGAGGTGCTAGCACTTAGCATAGCTGATGGTCGCGCAAAGGAAGGAACTAACAGAGTAAGTGCTATAGCCATATCGCTATTTCAGATATTGTGGAATTGGAGGAGGAAGAGTTGGAGTTTCAACTCGTGAACTCCCAAAATCAAAAACCATGAAAAAGAACCTGTGGATTGATTTTGAAAAGGGGGTTCCAACAGAGAATCCGAAAGAACCCATCCAGATCAAAGGGAATATAAAACGATCCTGTGAGCAGATCTCGGTTCGAGGGATGATAGGTCTGCATTAGTTCACAAGGAAACCAAGGGTTTAAAAGACTAAGACAAAGAGTTTTTTCCTTCATTTTTTCAGTTCTCATTTCTATTTACGCATAGAGCCATTTTACCAGGTTAATCGTTGTTTGTGATTTTCAAATCTGTTCGATAGGTGGTCCAGCTGCAAATTTCATTCTCATGGCTCCATGAAAAATGCCCAAGTCAGCTGCTGAGATTTTAGGTCAGGGTTTAGACATTGTTTCCGATACCTTTCCCTAAAGTATTAATTCTATCAAGACATGGTCATACGTTTCCAACATCCTGCAATCCAAGTCGATAAATTGTTCAGATGATTCTAGCGATAACGAGAAGGACGATTTATTAACCAAATACAAAATCGTCGCTCAAGAATAGATGCACAAAATAGCAGCGAGGCCTCATCTTCTTCCCTATTTTGATATGATCAGGTGGGCACTGGACCATGTGGACATCCCGACTAGGATGACTATCAGTGAACAAAAGGTGACAATTGGTACCTTCCGACCAGAAAATTTACGGGAAATGTATAAACTATCACCCATGCCGAACCTTACTCACAATGTCAAATTCCTAGAAGGCTTCAAGAAGAAGGAGTGCAAGCAGTATGCAAAAAAAATTTCCAATCGGATCAAAGATTGGGTCTCACACCCGGCGAAATTTAGGGCTGACTCCAATGGGATCTATTCAATCTCTTCTTTGGAGCCACAATTCAAGTACATATCCATGATGACCTACAGGTTGTATGGGAAGGAAGACACTACCCATTTCTTGCTCCCATGGGTGCCACTCATTCATATATTCGCTGAGGGTTTCTCTTTCGAATGGGCCCAACTATTGTCCGACAGTCCGACTAGTCGAATTACTGAATATCGAGCACAAAGGGGGAGTAAGAAAGAAGCTTCATTCTTTATATCTTCTTACATCATGGATGCCATCTTCTTCATGACACCCTTCCCACTGATGAACTGGAGCTAGGATCCATCTAATACAAAGCCTATTTGTGTCTACCACTCGAAGCTTTGGGAGCATAAGGCCAAAGAATTCATCTATGAGATCTTCAATTGGGTAATGGTGCCACTGCATGCTTCCATTTTTGGCCAGCCGCCTCCCAAGATATCAGATAACATCGCAACTAGCCTATGCAGCGTGGTATATTGGTATCTAGAAGAAAAATTTTTGTATATCAGGGTTTTTAGAACCTCTATCCCTCCATATGCCCTCCAACTATTCCTGCTAGATAATCTATTGTGCCGTGAGATCACTAGACAGACAATGCTCGGCAAAATAAGCAAAGAGCTCAAAGGAGTATCAAAAAAGGTATGGTCGCCCTTCCCTATTCGTATTGGTGCGTTTTCCTTGTTATATTTTGGCCACGCCAAAACTGAGGCTACGACTTTAGAAGAAAGGAAGCTGGTGGATATTGAGTCCCAGAAGCACGACCCTATTAAGTTTGTGAGCAATCACCTGGAAAGTTACAGCCTGAAGAGGTATGAACACAAGGATTCCCCACATGATGAAATATTTTTGGGTGCGAGGTCCTTCGCTGAATTCCTAAGTCGAATTCAAGACTTTCCACCTGGAGACATGGCCAAATTTTTGAAATTCCAGGAGCACCGACAAAGTTGTCTCTCCCAAATTTTACAGGGTGTAGCCCCAGAGCTTCCAGTTACAAAGTAGATGGGAGCCAAGGGGAAAAGGACTCGAGTCCTAGAGGGGAGAAGGACCAAGGGAAAACTAGGGAGACTAGAACCTTAGAGCAAGGAGTCGAAGTCCCCCAGAAGCAGGAAGGAAACCTCGAAAAGGGCACACCAGGCAAGCAGGCCCAAGGCCAAGTGGAGATACCTTCACAGGGATCAGGCGACTCACTTTTGCTCACATCAAATAAGCTGGTTACATAGGTCACACTGAAACAAACATCCAAGGAAATTGACATTCCGATTTCTATTGTCACACCCTTATAGTTCACAAAGGGGAATCCTGATGTAGGATAGATTTTCAATGAAGAACTGAGACCTATTTCTATAGAGGAGATGCCTCCTAACGAATTTTTCTTTAACAAAAAAAGAAAGGACATGGTGAGGCAAGGATTATATCAAAAAGAGGGCGTAATGGATAAAAAATTTAAAATCATGACAGATGGGAAGGCCACGAAAGAGGGAGAATTTATAGAGGAGATAGTCGAGACACTAGGGGCTTATGCTACAACCAATCAGTACTCAGTTGGGACTTTGATGGCCCAGTTGAAACAAAAGAACCTGCTGATCAGTAAATTGGAATCTAAGGTGGCTACTGCCGAAGCGAATGTCAAGGAGGAGGTGAGTAGGATCCTTGAGCAAGCTCGAACAATCGTCCTGCATGAAATCGAGAAGCTCAGGTCTGACCTCAAGCAGGTGCGCTAGTCGGCGCAAACTAGACAAACATAAGTAATCTAGCACGAGTAATAGATTATAGAGTTGCAGTCGAAATTGAAGGTGGCTAAGAACCAGGTTTTAGACATAAAGGTGTTCAGATCGTAGGTCATCCAAATCTGACATAAGGTACTTACGGCTCAACAAAACCTCCTGGTAAAGGTAGGAACCATTGAAAACCATTCCCGAATGATAGATCAAATATTATAAAATATTTCTTCAAGAGAAAGAGAAGTCAGGGTAGAACGAGCCACTTTCCAAGATGTCGTTATAGCTATGGAAAATATAGAGACAATCAACAACTCAAAATTATCCATCAAAGAACAAACCAGAGGTAATATCCTGTTGAAGGTCTAGGAGCAGAACATATCATAAAGCAAGGGGAGAGCTAACGAAGTAAATAATTCTTGTGAGGAAACGTTCTCTTTGATAAGTAAAAGTTTGCTAGACCTTGATAAGGAAAGCAGTGCTGGGACACTAGACAAAATCAATATAGCTAAACATCTGTTGGACATGAAAGAAAACATGGGGAAGCAACACGTGGAGATATCCCAGATTAGCCAGGTTGATATGGCCCAACTGGACAAATGGCTAGTACATCCAAGTTTACAATTATGCTCCATCATCACAGAGGACCAACAAGTGGGAAAAAGTTTGCCACAACTAGCGAAGAGTTGCTACACTTTTTAACCAAGCGACCAAGCAGAGCCTTCCAGGTTGATAGCCTAGTTGGTGGAGAGGTTCGTCACTTGCACTGAGCAGGTAAAGGGGCAGGTTTTTGGTGCCAAATAATGACAAATGTCTGCCTGTTCTATTTTTAGAACCCGAAGAGTAAAGAAAGGAAGGTGCTCTGCTCGCATGAAGGAGGACAAAGACAAAGAAGTGAAATGCTTAAATTTCACATTTTGTAACCGAAAACTTCTAGAATGATTGAAATTCGAATGTTTAGAAGTTTGTATAAATATGCATTTTGAAGAGAGAACAGAGGCTGGACCTTTCTTGGCCAATTGTAATAGAGACTTTTTTCCTTTTGAAATTCAATACAAAGCAATCTGAAGATTCTTGATTCCGTGAAGACCGAGTTATGAGTTTTGTTTTCTCTGTTATCTTATTTTAAATTTCATTTCACATATATATTTCTGATGAATGCTTAGCTTCCATTTGGTACAACTTCTACTATGGTGACCAACTTTTTAGTCTTCTAATCGCTTGCATTTTTTCCTCTGTATCGGTTATCAGCAGGTACAAGACCTGTGAACTTTTTAGATCTCTATATTTTATGCTTCATCAGATTTGTTTTTTCCTTTTTCTTTTTCTGTTTATAGGGAGAGATTCTCCCTTGATAGGAGCCTCACATTGTCGACTGCTTAATGTTTTCTCACATTTCATACATGATTCTTTAAAAATTTAACTCAGTTACGAGAGAAGGCCTTTGGTTTGTGTTCTACCTTTAACATCGGATTCAAAAATTCTCTTTTATACTCTCAAAAAATTAAAGTAGCATTTTAAACCTTGAACTTTCTTTTCAATTTCCATTCCTCCATGAATATGCCCATTGCAAGACAACCCAACATTGAACCCAGCCTATCGGATCAAACCAACATCACTTTGAACCTTTTTGACACCATACTTAAAACTGCCATCACCCAGGTAGAAGTCGAATTTTCATGGGCCACAATTGAATGGGATATAATAATCCAGGAATGTTTGGAGGTGAGACAAAGACAACTTATAAATAAGCCTTAGCTTCCTTTCCCGAAGGTTGATTCTTCCCCTTTTTATCTTTTACTCACTTTCGTATGCCTAGACCCTGTAGTTTCTAGCCTTAAGTACAAACTCTGGAACAACACCAAGATCAATAGAAATGCCAAGATAATCCACTATAAGATCTAGGAAACATCATCCAAGGCTAGCGCCTCACTCCTCCATTATCCATTCATCAATATAGGCATAAAAGTTGCACAAGAGATAAAAAGACCCAATTGTAGCAAAAATTTCAGAGAAATTCCTCTCACAATGAGGGAGAGTTATGTTTAAGATGAGATCTTATGATCTCTATTTATACAAAATGTAGCTAACATAGTTTGTCCACATACTCTAGGGTAAAACACAAGATTAGGGGTCAAAAACCCTAATCTTGACCCTTTTTACAAAATAATACAAAACAATTCCTTTAAAATTTCACTTTTGCCCAAATAAAACCCTAATTTAGAAGGACGTCACCCCTTTAGGGGTTGTTTTACCACTTTGAGGAAGTCATTGTTGTTGGAGAAGCATGGGTAGGCCTCGAAAGGCCACATGTCAAGCATCTAAGCACTCTCATCATGATGAAGACCTTATTCTCCTCAAAATGTCCATGTGTCAAAAGAGTGGAACCTCTCCACCATGCCCTAACCCCAAAAGCATGATGCCAAGCTCAAAATAGGACATTTTTCCCCTCCTAAGAAAATGAGGATTGGGCTAGGATGTCCAAGTCATCATTAGGGCCTTCCAAATCTGATCTCTCTCATCCAAAATATGGCCCCTTGGCATCCAACCTATGGGCTTGTAGCCCCTTGGAAGCCCAAGCTAGGCTTGTTCTCCCAAAATTGTCCACCAACTAGGTCCTGCAAAGACAAATGAGCACACCCTCCAAGGATCTAAAGCCATAAAATCATGATAAGTGAATCCAATCAATAAATAAGCCATCTAATCATGTGCATCAAAGATCACTATATCAAGCAATCAACAACTCAAAGACACTATGCGACTTTTCAAGCTTTAATATGTGAGGGTTGATGAGGTGTTCTATTGGGTAGATCTTGCCCTAGGTCAAGGAGAGTTTCCAAGATATCTCTCTCTAATCCATGTAAAGTGGATGAAGTGGTTGGGTTCAAGACTCAATGGGCATAGATCTCATGACATACAAGGGGTCGTAGTTTCTCATTCATGGGTGCCTTTGTGGAGGGTGTTTGGTACCTTTGTCTGCAATGCACTTTTTCCAAGCCCATCAATTTCCTTTTATCTTTCTTTCTTTATTTTCTTTCAATCTAGCATAAAGAGAGGTTGAAGGTCACTACCCTGGCATTGTGACTAGATGATGACAATGTCACCAACAAATGCCTAATGGAAATGAGAAGGTTGGCTTGTGATGAGACCCCCTTTCTCCCAGCCATGCTACTCAGATTCATTACCCTAATTTGGTGACTAGATGATCATAATGTAGTACCACTAGATATTCATGGATGTGATAGATCGGCTCGTGACGAGACCTACTATCCTTCAACTAACCTTTAAAGCATTCTTTATTATATTGTGGGTCCCCTTTATTCAAAGATAAGTGTTTCATCACTTTCTTGGGTGATCCCTGGGTGAAGCATCTGGAAGGTTTATACAAGGATTTTATATTTTAACCAACATCAAGCCCTATGGGCCTTTATCCCCTTCTTCCCATAAAATGAGGGACAACCCCTTCTTGGGTCAATACATCCTAAAATCCCAAGAGATGAGGAAATGGAATGGAACAATGATGGAAAGTGGAAAGTATGGTCGGGAATGATATGATGGCTCATTAATAGAGTTCCTAGTAGCAAACCCATCCCCAAGGAAACCCACTTACTAGGGTAGAATATCACTAGCAAGGTGAAGTGGGGAAAAAGACATAATGTCTAAGCATATATCATGAAATACAGAGAAATCTAAGATAAAAAATAATTACATGGATTAAATAATGAAATTATGCTCACCATAATACTGACTTGTACCTCATGGAGCAAGGTCCAGTGCCTTTGGGAAGCCAGTTGGTGTGGTGGATGCCGTCTGCAAAACTGTGACCATCTGTGGTGGTGAGTGGGTTTTCCATCTGTGTAAAAGGGCACTACTGGTCATGTAGTCTCTCGACACTCCATATATGCAACCTGAGGGCCTCGAGACATTATCTCCTTAGTCATCCAAAAAATGGGGATAACACCTCTGGTACCCTGTAGAGTTGATATCCCAAAGTAATAATGACACTACGGGGCCTAGATTCATAAATAGAATGATGTTTCCACATTATGGTTGTCCTAGAAAAACATCACAAACTTCAAGTGGGGAAACATCACATAATACCTCATCTTTGAAGAGTTTTATGTCGTACTGCAGGTGACGTTGTTGGCTAACGTAGATGTCCCATCCCTCGCTAAGCCAACCGATGGTGTATGGTTGAGGATGTTGCGTCGTTGTCAAGTTCAACCTCTTGACAACCTCTGCTAAGATGAAGTTCTTCTAACTATCGCTATCAATAATGAAATGGAGTGGGGTTCCCTTCATCCACGTCTGTGAGTGGAAAAGAGACTCCCCTCCAAAGTGATTGTTGGTTGAAGGTGCCTCTATTGTTTTCGACACCCATCGAAGGATTTGGGTGAAGTTCTCCATCATCTCATTCCTCTGTCATTTGAGGTCTTCCTCGAGCAATAGTTTGAAAGTATCTCTTGTCACGTCGTCCCTCTTTCCTTCTTCCATGGAAGGTCACTTGGGCGTACGAGAGCGGTTGTCCTCAAGAGATAGAAGCTTGAGACCCAACTCTCTATACCCTAATCGCGTCGGGGACATGCACTGAGGATGACAAGGAGTAGATCGCTCTGATACCACTGATCCAGATTATTTTAAGAACGATATGAAGGCAGAGATATAACAAAGATTTAATAAAAAATTACATAGAGATATGGAAAGGAATGCAACAGTACAATAAAGCTCATATTATATTAATGACTGACTGAAATACACAAGACTATAAAATGCAAAAGCACACAATGGTGGTAGATTATCTCTAAGAAGAGATGTATTGGCTACGCCCATTCACAAGTAGTTGGTTACAATGAGGATCCAAAGGACATTTTAACATAAAGCATAAATGAGAAAACCCTAAATATTCAAAAATCTAACCCTAGGAGATGCAGTGCCAAAAGTCATGTGGGCCCTGATGGGGTAAGTTGGTACATCAACTTCCTGAGGTCGTAACTTTTTCATATTATCTATGTTTTACATGCATGATAGCTCATTGGAAAGAACTATCTAAGGACTACACATGTTGTCGCCACTCTTTGGGCAAAGCCTACATTGTGATTGTGGCAGGCCCAAAAAATGTTGTTTTGGGCCTCAAAACGCCCCTAGAAGTTGAGGTCCTAAAAAACTCAAAAAAATTTGCCACAACGGAAATTGGTCTTTGAGCTAGTGAAATAGGTGGGTGGCCACCAATATCCACCTGAATCAGTTTCCCCCTTGAAGAGGTTTATCATTCATTCTTCTATCTAATTTTCAAAGTGTGGAGTTACTTCTCTCTCTATTTTTCATAATATTTGGGTGTTTGTTTCCTAATAACCTTTAACCAAGCCAAGATTAACCTAACAATTCCTGTTTAAACTTGACTTGATATAAAATCCCCCAACTTCCTCTTGCTTCAAATGCTGGAATCTCCTCACCACTATGCAGGAATCTCTCCAGCAAAGACTTTCTTATTTACACTCCATAGGATGATCTCAACAACAACAAAAATCGCAAATTCATTATCATTGCCATGTGCTATTCCAACCTATTGAGAAATTATCATGCTTTTCACATTCCCTCTGCATCAAATTAGAAGCCCGGAAGTTTCACGCCCTCTCTCCATGGCTCCATTTCTCAAACCAATTTTACTAGAGATCCTAAATCCTTGCCTCCACATCAAATTATAACTTAATGAATTGCATACCCTCTCTTCATGGTTCTTATTTTAAAACCAATGTTTCTATAAAGTCCAATGTTAACTAAGCTATGATACTATGTTAAAATCAATAGAAGCCAAAATATTATAATAACAAGTATTCACCTGACTAAAAAAATAAAAAAAATCCAAAACTTGAAAAGTTAGCACCAATAAATATACATATTATCTTTGATTAATAAAATGAAACCTAACCACACTCTTTACAATATACATATTATCTTTGATTAATAGAATGAAACCCAACCACACTCTTTACAGTAAACCACTTAAATAAGTTTCATACATATTAAATTATCATTTATTTTTTAATTTAATTTATAAAAAAATATTTGTTATAAATAATTATTTTTCTATTTAAATACTTTCTGCATAAAGATGACTTTTATTTTAAAGTCATGATTTTAACATTTTTGGAATGAGATACGAATGTATACGAACTTTTATTGTAAAGTCACGATTTTAACTTTTTTGGAATGAGATACGAATGTATAAGAATGATGGGATTAAAGTAACAGGTAAATCCGTGGGGTATATGAATGTGAGAAGTAATGCAATTGGAACATCTCATTTTCTGTATGATGAGTGGAAATCCTGATATATAGAAATTTTGGATAGAATAATTGTCACTTCCCAGTTTGAAACATAAAGTTTGCACGGTGTTTATTTAGTGCCTTCCACTGACATGCATTTGTCAAAAGGCATTGATGTCACAAAAATTCCACAACTTCAAAATTTGAATAAAAAACACTTAAATTTTCTGGCCATAAAGTTTGTATGCCACTTATCTTCTATGTCTCCCACTACCATGCATTTGTCAAATGGACATTAATGATGTTCTGTCACTCCCATTACCATGCATTTGTCAAATGCGCATTAATGATGTTCTGCCAAGTTGGGACAGAACACCTTTAACTTCAAAATTTGGATAAAATTTCTATCACTTCAAAATTCAAATCTTGATAAAATCCCTATCACTTCAAAGTTCTGTGTATGCGTGGTGCTTAATTTTTATGTATCGCACTGACGTGCGTTTTCCGAAAAACTTATAATCATGCCGCGCAAAATTCTACAGAATACTGCAACTTGAGGAAAGAGTTTGCATGATGCTTGATTTTTATGCTTCCCACTGTCATGCAAGTGTCAAAAAGGCATTAAATGGTGTTCTTTTGCTATGTGCGTATGCACGTCTGGCCGAAATATCCACAGTGATTCAGCAAAATTGTAGGAAAATGTGTTTTGACTGTCCATGGTCTATATGGTCGGTAGTCAGGGTAATTAAAATGGAACTGCAGTTTCTTTTTAATTCTGGCGGCTCTGAGATTCATTTTTTGACTGTGCGTATGTATTTTGCCGCGCTATCTGTAGGCTGCACAAGTTCCTTACTCGACGTTTCACAATACGATCTTATGCAGGATGACTTATGTCTATATTTCATGTTTTTGGGCGCCGTGATGGTTGACTTGTAAACCTGGCCACCAGGAAGGACGTCCACCTTTCTTAGCCAACTAGTAGGAGAGAATTAACATATTGTCAAAAATTATTATTGTAATCTGCCTTAGTCAATAGAGTTGAATTAACGTATTGTCAAAAATTATTATTGTAATCTGCTGTAGTCAATAGAGTTGAGTAGGGTGTTTCCTAATAAACAATTAACATTTAACAATGTTTTTCAGTTAAAAACAAAAACAACTCTTGTTGTTATTGTAAACAAAAATCCCCCAGTTTGATAAAAATGGGGTTTTCTTGCTGAAATACAATTAATGGTCATTTACTTCTTACTTTGAGTGTTTTTTCTCTTTCATTCTCTACTTATTTTTATATTGTGCAACATTTTGTTCTTCTGTGTCAGTCTAATATTTGTTGCATTTTCAATTTTGCATATAGAATTGCGGATCAATTGATATTAGATCCCGGATCTAAGCTAGCTTCTACTCAGCCATAGAATTTAGAAGAGAGACCATCCAACAATATTTCATCATTCTCCACATGCCCTCTCCAGGGTACCAGGTGCCTTCTTAGTGCCCTCAAGAGTTCAGTGATTCTCAGCGCAACATCCAATGACAAATCGACATCTATGGTGAATAAAAAGTACAGCGCTGCGAAGAGAGTCATCTATAGATGATTCCACATCCACTGCCACAACTCCAATTCATGATTTAATGATGGCTCTCGAGTAGCTACTCTATTTGCAACAACACAGAACTCCAACACCCATGCAACCCGATAAGCGCTTCTAATTACCATGATTTCCGGGCCAAATAAATGGTGAGGATATTGACTCTTGGCTTCACAGTCTTTCCACATACTTCTGTACATGTTCTCAGATAACAAAAGGCATGAAGCTTCAGATCACCAATATGGAACTCGAGGTAATTGCGCAAACATGGTGGGACACTCAACTGGAGAATTATTCCTGGGTCATGGACAGAGGAGACTCGGTCGAGACACAGACACCACACATTATGATGTGGAATGGATTTTGTTAGGTTCTCAGAGAGAAATTCCACCCACCGGGCTACCACCAAAACCTCCTCACTAGATGGTTGCAGCACTCACAACTTGTGAATCCATCCGTCCAGGGATACATCGACATCTTTTGCAAATTGTGCATCCAACTACACATCGATGACCTATAAGAGGTACAAGTTATCAAATTCATTTCTAGTTAATTAATGCATCTTCGTCATGAAGTTGATTTGTTTGGCAGTTCTCCCTTGGACAAAGCCCTTCTTTGGGCCTTGGCCATCGAGCGTAAAGTGGCTCGTCGAATCTTCTCACCCCAACCCAGATATGACCCTTATATTACTGGCCCTTCTCAATTTATCCCTATTGCCACCTCCACACCTCGAACAATGCCCTAATATACCTTCCGCAAGATCAACCCGCATGCTTCTAGCGATTGTCGGGCACTTCAGAACCTTCACCCTAATAATACTCTTTTTGTCGAGATCACTCAATTTAATTCTCTTGACCTTTCTGAAATTGTTTCTCTCGAAAATCCTACAAAATTTGACCCATCTCTAATTCTGATGACTACCAATGGACATGACACCTCTTTTGTGCCCCTCTTTACCCACAATTGTCAAATTAAGCACGAATTGACTACTCTCATCCTAGGCAATGAAAGCCAAAATAACCTCGTCGCTCAGTACTTGGTCCAATACCTACAATGCCCAACTACTCGACACCATGAACCATATCATCTCAAATGGGTACAAAACGAAGGCTCGTGCCTCACTATGTCTCGGTGTTGCACAATGGCCTTCACTATTGGTCATTTTTGAGATACTATGGTGTATGATGTTTCTCTTTTAGATTGTGCTGACTTGTTATTTGGAATCCCCTACCAATAGGCCCAAAATATTGTTTATCATGCCAACCTCCATAAATATCACCTGCAACATGAGGGACCCGCCTATGTACTTACGTCCTCTACTCCTCACTCCACACAATCTCTGATCGGACAAGCGAGCATTAAGCAATTTACTATGAACAAATATGTTTCAATGTGTTTGGTTCTCCCCATTAAACCAAACCATCTGACCAACCCAACACCTCAGTACATGGCTAGCCCGCTCCTAGAAGTTTTCAATGCCTTCCCGCAACCCACGAGACTTCTCTCGTCTTTCTCTATTGAACACACCATTGATTTCCTTCTGGAAGTCTCTTTTCCCAATTTGTCCCTTCATACTGTCTCTCTCCCCAAGAGGCTAATGTGATATCACGCCAACCTGACCAACTTCTAAATTCAAGCCCAACTTCACCTTCATCTTTTCCTTGTGCATCTCTAACATTTCTTATGACAAAGAAATTTTATGTTTTAGTAGTCTCCGCCAGCAGGTTATATACTCCAACACAAGTGCCATCATATTATAACACTTTTCCTGGCAGTTCCTCTTTTGCCAAACATATTATTGAGAAAGCTTCAGGTAAACATAATTCTTACATATGCAGTATAGCAGGGCTAAATCATATGCATAGGCATCTCTTCTTAGTTGGAACAGTTAATCAGAGAGGATGTATTCGACACACCCATTGTTCTTCAAGGGAGCTTGTATTTAAAGGAAGTGTTGAGATAGATAATGAAGCTCTGGTTTATGACTGCTGAGTGGATGAGTATATGGTCAAGATGCCTGTTACTCTCGCTCTTTCAAGGTCTGCACACCATCAACAAGAACACAATTCAGCTTAGCGTTCTACCCACACTTTTGCTTAGTGCCATATTTAAGTAGTTGTTGCATTACCAGCTATCCCAGAGCATGCAAAACAAAGACCTCATAAAATTCATACGACGTTGTTCTTTCACCCAGGATCTCATGTGTGGCTCTTGTGTGGCAAGCACCAATTCAAAAGAAAACATCATCAACTCTTCCCACTCATATATGATCCCGACGTAGTTCGAGAAAGCATTGGAGAGAATGTCGTGCAAATTTTCTCATTTGCTGGCGGAAGTGGGGACGCTTCTAGATCTAAACAAGGAGGAATTGGGTCACTAGGAAGGATGTCAACTTTCCTTCGCCAACGAGTAGGAGAGAATTAACATATTTTTTTTTTCAGTCTGAAAAAAAGCAGCAAATCTTCCTATTGCTGAAATACAATTAATAGTCATTTACTTCATGCTTCGAGTGATTTTTCTCTTTCATTCTCTGTATATTTTTGTATTGTGCAACATTTTATTCTTGTGTGCCAGTCTAATATATTGCTACAATTTCAATTCTGCATATAAAATTGTGGATAAAAAACACTGCTTCCATGTGATGCTTATTTACGCCTAATCAATATGCTGTGTAAAGACATACAACTCAGTATAAAAATCAACAATGTCTATGATGGCCCTACAAATAACTCTTTAAAAGTTTGATATAAGAAATATAAAGGTATCAAAGAAATAAGTCCTTAAACTATATAAAGAAGATAATATTCATTAACATAGTTATATTATATTGTTGGCTCAGCATTTTCTGTTGGCACAATGTAATAGGGCTTGAGATTTCCCAATGATATGGGATGTAGACCGTCAATGTCGTCTGGCTTGTCCTGCCATATCAATTTTGCTTTAACTAAATTAATTCCATTTTATTCTGTATGTATGTATGTTATGCATGTTTACAGATTTAGATTTCTAAACCTGTTCGACCATATATGAAATTTTGCCAGTCCCATGAGTTCACCCTTTGACATTTTTCCAAATTAGTATATAGTCATAAGTTGGGTGGCTTTATATTCTTTGTATCGATGTTTATATATTTAAATTTCTAAACCTGCTCGACCATTTATGAAATGTTGCCAATCCCATGAGGTCACCACCATGAGACATTTTCTCAATTTATTATCTACTAATAATAAGTGGTTTTATATTTTATAATTTTATACTTGGTGATTTTTAATGTTAAACTTTATATGAAATGATTATTTTTTAAGGAGGATATTTGTCAGAAATTTAATCAGAAATTGTCAAATTTGTAGATTTGAGTGATTATTTATGTATAATCCAACTGCCCCAGGGGTTTTTCAGCGTTCTGAATCCATATACAAAGGTGGATTTTGAAAAAAAAAAAAATAGTGATTCGCTTAAAGTTAAATCACTGGATTCTGACAAAAAAAATCATTTCCTAGAACAACTAGACAACCCATTCTTAATTGGACATCCCATTTGACATTTTCCCAATTTTGTATCTACTTAATTAGGTGAGTGGCTTTATATTTTATTTTTAAAAACTGGTGATGCTTAACTGGACATAATGACTGGGTAAATTTAAGATCAAATTTATTGCTTGTCACTACACTCTTCAGATATTTGTAATAATAAGGCAAGTTACATATATCAAAACTGTGCCCAAAGCTAAGACGGCCCATTAAGGAGGCACTTACTCGTTCAATCAAGCTATTACAAACAAACTTCATCGTTATTGACTAACGCAACATTGGCAAGATTGAATATAAATGAGAAAGTTAACAACCTCACACAGAATATGATGCCCAGCAGCTAGAGTAGCGCCATATTCTGTTACCAAATAGCACAGCCTTAATCTTTCGGTCACTTGGAAAATGTTTCACCCTAGTGCAAAACCTATGAAGTTTGACTGCGTGCTTTGGAGTAGCGCCATATTCTGTTACCAAATAGCACGGCCTTAATCTTTGGGTCACTTGGAAAATGTTTCACCCTAGTGCAAAACCTATCAAGTTTGATTGCGTGCTTTGCTCTGCCAAGTAAATGATTCGTCATTTAATCAAATTCTTCACATTAATTATAGAATTTACTCATCCTGAAAGCAAATTGCTCACCATTGGCATTGGTTCTTGCACGGGTCTCAGTATATTTTTCAGTGATTGCTTTTAATCAAGTGCTTCAATCATAACGTGATAGAACTTGATCCGAAATTTTCTAGGACTTCGAAACTCAGACATTGGAGGAAGGTCACTCTTAAGCATCCAATCGGATTTTTGAAATTTAAATGTGCAATCCCGTGGACAAAACTACGACTACTGAGCTTCGAATCTAGGGTTTGCAACCACTAAAGCAAAACTTGCAATTAAAAACTTTGCTACACACTACCGAGCAGGGTGAAAGATTCTATTGGCAGCCATTTTCATTCCTATCTTTTCCTTACAAGCTGCCTACACAAGGGTTTTTAACCCTCAATACTCATTGCAATTTTTTAAATAAAACAACACTATCATCTTTCACTTTCACATACCCGCTTTTCGTTTTCATTTTCACTACTGCAAGAGTGAAAACCTAGAATTAGAAGTCATGTTGCTTACATTAAAATGATCTTTTGGATTGTTATAAATCTTTTTGTTTATGTGGTCATAACTCTTTTACCTTCAACTCACTAATAGTCATACATTTATCAAAACACCAAACCTTTACTTACTTTGTATTTGACCATTGTCAATATGGTTTCGATTTACCAATGGTTATATGATATTTTGGTGTCCTTGATCAAATCCTTGGTGCAATGGTTTTATTGAACACACTAATTTTGGGGTCGAATCGTTGGTGCAATGTTCGACATATTGGTTTCTTTTAAATCATACAAATGCCATCGTTTATTTAACATTCGGATCAAGTTTTGGTTATGTATTTCATGGTTGATGTGATTATGTGATAATCCATTTGACTTGTTGTTTACAATGATTTTGATATACACCATTGTGATTTGAATGAAACTCTTTACCAAGATGTCATCGATTGTACAACTGACATAATAGTTTTGCATGGTCCCAAATTACTACACCACCTCGCACGCATAAGCATTAACGCTTGGTCGTGAATTTAGGGCTGCCTCTGTTTGTTTTGGAAAAACCTGCGGGAAAATGGTTCTATGTCTACCCTGTCAAACGCCCTCACCAATTACCGTGTGCTATCTGCTATGGCTCTTGTAGTGTGAATCGAACTCAACGACATCCAAACTTTGTTGTTATTTGATAACGTCTGAGAGGACCTAGAGAGGAATGGTTGGTTGGTTTTTATTGAGAAGTTCGAGGGTTTCAACCTCTGAGTCGCTCATCAATTTTCACTCACATTTGATGGATGTAGTGCCAAAGTTGGGGACATCCAACTCGAATTGAACAAGGAATTCCTCAGCTCAGCCACTGGTCTGTCAGCCAAAGGGAAAAAATGGTTTAAGAATTCGAAGGTTGATGAAGTGCCATGGATGCTCCTATTTACCTCAAGGAAAATCAATAGTTGTGACAAAGGTATGCCAGTTACATCTCTTAAGTCTAGGTGGCATGATTTGTTGGCCATTATCAAGAAATTCATTACATGCGAGGGTAGATACGGTTTAATTTTCCTTTACCACCTGTGGTTGCTCATGAGTTTCATAGATTTTCCTTTGAATATGCCAGATTTCCTCCTTCGGAGTTTGTATAAAATGGCTAAACATTTTAAGAGGGAGAAAGCCGACTGCAGCCTCTTCCACCACTGTTTAATTAAAATTGTCATAGTCCATCATTTGAGGTTGAGTGGCGACTGTTGGGAAGCTTTCTTGTTGAGAAATGACTTTGTCAGTCTTGAATTTGGGCAAGTTGACAAAACCGTGGTCACAGAAACCCTTGTCGGGCCTGTCGTGCCCCCTCCTACACTCTTACCCTCTCTTGAACCCTCGACCTACCTAAACGATAACCTACCCAACACCCTGCCTGACTCATGCCTAAAAGACAGTGCTAATCTTGTTAAGAGGTCTACAAAGAAAAAGGGTAAGGGTAATAATGATGTCAATTGCAAGGGTAACAAGGATTCATGCTGGGTATCAAGGTGTGCTCACAAAAAACCTAAACAAAACATAGACCAAAAACCGATTGTATTGAGTGAAGATTCTGATTCCAAAATCGAGCGGTTTCTAACTGAGGAGTATCCATACTCACATGGCCTTTGTTCAGTCAAGCCCTATGTCTACGTATCGAACCTCCTGCCATGCCTTAGAGATGACCCCGATTTCCCTGGGATCAAACTCGACAGTGGTACTGCTGGTAATATAAGAGATTCCTCACCTATGATTACACGGCCTAATCAACCATAGTGCAATGAATGCAACTCTTGGCACAATCGATATTATACAGATGTCCCTCTGCTCCAATATCGAATTAAATCCTTAGAGGACCGAGTAAATGTTTTAACCAAGGAAAATGACACACTGCAAGTTAATGATAAAAGGAAAAAGATCACGGGCTCTGTCGTTTTCAAAAATGTAGAGGCAGCCACTGCCATTGTTAATTCAAAAATAGCATGATCGAGTTGTATCCCTGAAACCAAGGTATGGTATTTCAACAATGATTTTAGAATGATTTTGTTTGTTTTGAATTAGCATAAACGATTTGTTTTCTTATCGTATCTATTTTTGTTATGATGGAATTGATATAATACGATTTTGTTTATAATAATAGCTAGCTACACAATCGTGAGATTCTATAGTTAGTCATTAAAATTTGTTTCTTTTATTTTATTTTACAACTAAACACAATCTGAAATCGTGTATTCTTGTGCATTGATAGGTACACACAAATTTTAAAGGAGATTGGATCAACTATGGCATCTTTGAACATGTTTTTTCTTTACATACTTATGGATTAGGCTGTTAGTCTTAGACAGAAATAGGAATTTGGGAGATTGTTCCCATAATTTTTTGCAACAGTTTTGATAATTTCCACAAGGAATGTTTTCATCCTGTGGCCTTTATATCCCTATTATTTTTTGTAAAAATATAATCGTTGCTTGGAGGCAGAGACTATGGATTGATGATTCAGACTGGAATGAAAGTGGATATTTGTACGGCTTTAGCTTTCAATATATCATACTTTTATTTCAAGTTTTGTTCATTTCAATTTATAATCAAATTATTGACTACTTTAGATATCAAAATTTGTTACAGGTTGATGTGATGTGATTTAAATTCTGTCCATATTTGATGTCTTTCATTTTACGTTACAAGAATTATCTTGTTTTAATTTAATGAACAAAAGCTTAATCTTCTTTGTTAAATGAGCAGTTATGTACAAATCTTTGCAGTGGGATTTATCTTAATGTGATTATTTGTAAACTATAAAATTGTTGTTGTTGCATCCTTTACCTATTATGTCGTTAGCATTCAAGAGAATTGTTGCTTCATGTTTACGTGAAGTATTGGAAAATCTAGTGCGGTTTTGCCTTATCAAACAGTGAATGCAGATGCCTATGTATAGGACAAATAATTTCAGGTCAGTTTGTTATTTGCATTTTAATAGTCAATTAATATGAGAATTCTCTGTAGTTTAGATATATATACATTACATATCACTATTTTTATTTCTTAGTTAGATAGCTTTTGTTTCATT
The DNA here is from genome assembly GCA_000966675.3 of Picea glauca. Lineage (NCBI taxonomy): Eukaryota > Viridiplantae > Streptophyta > Pinopsida > Pinales > Pinaceae > Picea > Picea glauca. Next base: position 332,737 of record JZKD02S2249471.1, on the reverse strand, counting down.
TATTTTTCATAAAAGTTATAAAAATCCAAAAACACTAGCTTTGTTGTCATAAGACAATTCACATATGATTTTGCAGATTTCGATCAAAATTTGTGTTTTGTAAATACTGTATAGGTAACAAAGATACAATATATTAATATGTTGTACATTTAATAAGTAGGATTATTATTTCATTAATATTAATTAGCGAACTATGAATATATATCATGCCTGTATATAGTTTGCAGAAGTTGTTTTTTCACTTAGATTAGTTTCTTTAGCTCAGTTTTTCTTTCACTTTCCTAGGACATAGATTGGCTAACAGAGTCGTTAAACCCATCGGAGTGGATTAATACAAACATCTTGGGTTATTTAGACAACCCCGGACCGGATCCACCCCTCCACTTGACGAACAGTCAATTTCGCCCGTCAACAGATTCCAAAACAGAAATGAATATGAGGGTGCAAATTTTGAGAACATAAATGAATATAGCAATGTTAAAAAGGAGTACGCATCCTCGTCAATTGCATATATAGATATTAATCTGGAATTTTGGATTTTAAACTTATTTAAAATTATATTTATAGTTAAGATAAAGGTGTCCTGAAATAAATACGTGTTGGGAAGATCTCAAAGTATACTTTTGAATGGAAGAATCCATTTCTCGTTTCAATGCTCGTAAGTTGTTAATTATATTTATAACCTCAATAGTATATGACTTGCATTGTCAGTTGTACGATTGTTTCTTGATTTTCTTGATTTGCTGAAGTTTATTTAGTTAAGCTTTTCCTTTAATCAATGCGCTCTGCTCATTCCTATTTTCCAATTTTGTCTTCTCTGTATTATCTTCTTTGCTTCTCATTTTTTCGTGGTATCAGAGCTTAGGATGTAAGTCTCTTCACGGTGTCTAGAGAGCTTCCGGATCATAAGAAGAAAGAGCACAAAGCTTACATTGTCTCGCAGATGAGAGCACAGAATGCAAGATTCTTCATAGAGCTTGGAGAGAAGTTTGTAATCCACAGTACTCTCAAAATATTGTTGGAGACAGCAAGCACGAGGAAGTAGAAGCTGCAGAAGGGAAAAACAGTTAAAGATTCATGAGAATTTAAAGAATTCATGAAAGACTCGTGAAATTCCTTCATAAGAAGAAAGTTCTTGTAGAAGCAACAAAAGACAAGCTCAGCAGCTGTAAGATCAACCTTGTAAACATATCTGAGCCATTAATCAAGCTCAGAAAAGATGAGAAGCGTGCAAAAGAGGCGAACGCCTTTTCAGCCATAAGATTTGAGCGTGAGCAAGATCAACCGTCAGATCAAGCAAAGATTAAGCCACGATTGTCAGATCTCATCAGAGAGAGATCGATGGTGGGGACGCATTGCGGGGATTAGGAAGAAAATTAAAGCGTGAGAAAGTTGTGAGCTCATTATCACTCAGGATCGTCGATCTTGCTAGATCAATAGATCAACAATGAATATTGTTAGCGTTATGAACATGCATCTTCACATTGCGGGGATCAGAAAGAAAATTTAAGTGTGAGCAACTTGTGAGCCCACTATAACTCAAGATCGTTGATCTTGCTAGATCAACATATCAATGACGGATATTGATCGCGCTAGGAATGTGCATCTTCACATTGCGAGGATAGAGAAGAAAATTAAAACGTGAAGGAGACGAGCATCTTCTCTTTACGGACATTGGGAAAGAAATTAAAGAGTGAGTGAGTTGAGTCTCAGCAATAATTCGTGGTTGTTGATCTTCAAACAAGTGACACATGTCAGGAAATCTCGTACTCTGGGAGGAAGTCAACCAAAGCTAAGGAGTAAAGGAATCTCGAAGGCTCAAAGCTTCGAAGAGCCGTAGTAGATCCAGTTCATTGATCCAACTGGAAACATGGTAGGAGACCCTGCACTACGATGATAATCACTTCGGAAGGAATAAAGAAGCAAGAAGCCAGAAATCCCAAAGGCTCAAACCCCATAGTTCATCTGGACTATCCATCATCGAGAACACACAACACCAAATCTCACAGTTTAGAGACTTAGCACTCCAGAAGGTTTTACGGAGCGGGATCTACCCGAAGTTCTGAAGACACAAAGGCGCGAAGTAGATTTGGACCATTGAAGCTAGAAGGGATACGCATCACACGATCCCACACTTTGAAACTAGGGAACTTCAGAGGAGAGTTGGAAATGTAAAGCAGGAACTCCCAAAGTCTGGGATTCTGAAGTTAATCTCGGCTGTCAAATCAAAAGGCCACATGGAGGAAGATCATGCTCTTTGGAGATCCGCACTCTAGAGGTCAATGCGTATTAGTTGTCAAAAACTCTCGAACTTTGGAGTTCCAAAGAAGATCTTGGTCATTCATTTGTAGAGGCCTAAGGATCGTTCGATCTACACCTCTACGGATAATTCGTCACCTCGACACTTCACAAGTATTGTGATTGCGAGCGATAAAAGATATCCAAAGCCCAAACTCCCAAAATAATTCCGAGTCGTAGATATTGACGAGTAATTGAGATCATCGATATTTTCCCTTGTTCGGAGGTTTGCGAGTTCGGAGGATTGTGAGGTAAGAAAGGAATATCGTCTGGAGCCTCGAAGGCCCGAAGGCACAAGGTCTCGAAGTAATTGTGGACCATTGATCTCAAATCAATGAGGATCATTGATCTTTGCAGAAATTCGACTATTCGGAGGAATTGAGACCTTCAAGCATTGAAAAGCCCAAAACCTGAAAGCCCGAAATGCCTGGTTTTCATCCCCCGGTCATATGAGAAGCTAAACAACAATTGTTTTTTAGCTCTTGAGTAAACTTAGAAAGCCCAAATTTCCATTAGAGGGGCTATAGTTGCTAAAGAATAGAGCTCAGAGCTCTGACTCCATAGATCTCGTGCTCGAATAGTCACATCCAGCCAAATTGGATTTAAAGAAGGAGTCTACCGCCTGTTTTTTTGCCCGAAGTCACAATAGAGGATTTCACAGACCTGGTCTTTCGCACAGGAAATAGGTAAGCCTGAAACTCTCTAACAATTTTTTTTTCATTAAAATTTTTTAAAGATGGCCACCTCTAGCAACTTATGACCAATGCAAGAATCGATTCTTCTTGGAAATAATTATGAGTTTTGGTCTCTTAGAATGAGATCCTTCTTACAATAAAAAGAGTGCTAGGATCCAGTGGATCTTGGATATGTGGAACTAGATCCAATAGATCCTGCTGCCATGACCAACCAACAGAGAACTGGTCAGGAAACATAGAGGAAGAGAGAGAATAAGGAGAGATTATGAACTCAAAACTCAGTGGATGATTCGATTTTCTCAAAACTCATAGGCATTGTTACTTCAAAACATGCCTTGGACATCCTTAAATAATCTTACCAAGGAAATGACAGGGTCAAAATAGTTAAACTATAGACTTTGAGGGCACATTTTGAGACTCTAAAAATGACAGAGTCTGAAAATGTTGATCAGTTTATAACCAGAGACATGGGAATTGTAAACAATATTAGATTGACTGGTGAAGCCATCCTTGATCAACAAATTGTTGAGAAAGTCCTCAGAAGTCTACCAAAGAAATTTGAATTGGTTTTTACAACCATCCTTGAATCCAAGGATCTGTCAAATTTTTCAACAGATGAATTAATGGGCTCTCTATTGACACATGAGACTAGACTACATCTAGAAGATGAGTCCATAGTCATTGCCTTCAAGACTCAATTCTCTTTAAGTAGAGGGAGAGGTAGAGGAAGAGGTCACCAAGGAAGAAGGAGAATTCCATGTAACCATCAATCAAGTGAAGGTCATAGACAACATAACCAAAATCAAAATTTCCAAGCTCACAAAGAACAAAACTAGAATCAAAATTTCCAAGGTCACAGACAACAAAACCATAATCATAATTTCCATCCTCAAAGAGACAGAGAAAGAAGAGAAAATGACAAATCAAACATACAATTTTATTACTGCAAAAAGTATGGACACTATGGATCTGAATGCTGAAAGAAGAAAACAAATCAATTCTCAGGCAGAGCACATGTCTCAAATCATGAAGGAGAAACCTCAAATGTTATGTTTCTCTTATGCCACAAGATTGAAGAACAACATAAATATCGATGGTTTTTGGACAGTGGTTGCAACAATCACATGACAGGTAACAAAGATTTACTTTCATGCATTGATTCTTCTATTTCATCTGATATTACACATGAAAATGATTCCTTAGTCAAAGTTCAAGGAAAATGAACTATACCTATTATTACTAAACAAAATGTAAAGAAAGATATAAACAATGTCTATCATGTTTAAGATATGAAACATAACCTATTAAGTGTAGGGAAACTAATTGAACATGGATATAAGGTACGTTTTGAAGGAGCATCATGTAGGATATATGATAAAACCCCCAACAGGCAATTTATTTCTGAAATCCACATGACTAGGAATAGAATGTTTCCCCTGACCCTCAACACTACAAATCTCATGCAATCATATGCATAAAGTGCATCCACCCCCAATGAAACTATGGTTTGGCATACAAGATTTACACATATACCCTCTTAGAGTCTAGGTATTCTACAGAACCACTCCATGGTCGAAGGTCTACCTATCTTCAAAAAACAAAATTCCCCTTGTGAGTCTTTCATTCTTGGAAAACATAAGAGACCTAGTTTTCCACAGTACTTCACTCAAGCCAAACAACACTTAGAGTTCATTCACACTAACCTATGTGGACCAATGCAAACAAATTCAATTTGTGGTAGAATTTATTTTCTAATTCTTATTGATGACTTTAGCAGGAAAATTTGGATTTATTTTCTCAGACACAAGTATGAAAATTTTGCAAAGTTCAAAGAATTCAAAGATGAAGCTGAAAAACAGAGTTGAAAATATGTAAAAGTTCTTAGGTCAGATGGAGGAGGAGAATACAACTCCAAATATTTGCAAATTTATGCAATCACAAGGCATCATCGTGCAAACTACATCTAGGTATACTCCACAACAAAATGGAGTGGATGAAAGGAAAAACATAAAATAATGAACATGGAAAGAAGCCTTCTCAAAGAGAAATATATGTCAAATATATTTTGGGCTGAAGCAGTAGCATGCTCATTTTATCTCTTGAATAGATCTCCAGCCACTAGTCTCAAGATAAAGGTCCCTCAAGAAGCATGGAGTGGGACAAAACTAAATTTTGCTCATCTCAGGACATTTGGATGCATAGAATTCACTCACATCCCTTCTAAATTGAGGAAGAAACTTGATGATAGAAGTGAGAAATGCATTTTTGTTGGCTAGAGTGAGGCATCCAAAGCCTACAAAGTCAATAATCCGATTTCAAAGAAACTAATACTCAGTAGAGATGTCAAATTTCTTGAAAATCAGTTCTAGAGTGAGTTTGAAAATCGGCCTATGGACAATCAAAATCCATTGTTGCGACTTCTTGAAGACACAGAGACTTCAGGACAACAAACACATCAACATTCTCTTCCAATATTGCAGGTACAAGGACATCCTGAAAGTTCTCAGAATAACTCTACTTCCAGTAGAAATTCATCCTCTGAACTTCAAAATCAGAGAACTCGAAGTTTGAGAGAAATCTATTAGCAGTTGGATGACATTGGTCAACACAATCTTTTTGCATTAATTTCATGTCAACCTACATATTCTAAAGAGGTAGCTAAAGAGTCACATTAGGTTCAATCCATAAACCAAGAGATTGACTCCATTGAGAAGAACAAGACATGGGATCTTGTTGATCTTCTCAAACACACGAAAAAGTATTGGTGTGAAGTGGGTTTACAAAACTAAATTCAATGAAAAGGGGTAGATTGAAAAACACAAGGCAAGACTTGTTGCCAAAAGATTCTCACAACAACCAGGTATTGATTATGGTGAAACTTTTGCTCCAGTAGCATGGTTGGACACTGTAAGGACTCTCTTAGGCATAAAAAATCAACATAAATGGAAAGTATAGTAGATGGATGTCAAATCAACTTTCCTAAATGGTGTCTTAGAAGAAGAGGTCTATGTGGACCAACCACCTGGATTTGAAGTCAAAGAATAGCCAGCCAAAGTGTATCGGTTGAAGAAAGTCTTGTATGGCTTAAAGAAAGATCCAAGAGCTTGGTGCAACAAAACTGACACTTACCTGATCAAGAGTTGTCTCAGCAGAAGCCAAAATGAGCCAATCTTATACACCAAAACAAATTAGCAAGGTAAAATTTTGATTGTGTGTTTATATGTTGATGACATGATATATACTGGAAATCTTGAGTTAACGAGTTTTAAACATGTCATGTAATCTGAGTTTGAGATGACAGATCTTGGCATTATGAAATGTTTTTTGGGGATTGAGGTTGACCAATCAACCAAAGGCATTTTTTTTCTGTCAGCAAAAGTATGCATCAAACATCATCAAAAGATTTCACATGGATGATTGCAATCGAACGGAAACTCATATTCCTCTAGGCACAAAACTGAGCAAGAAAGATGAAGGCCCTATAGTGGATTCTACCCTATACAAAAGTTTAGTAGGTATTTTGTTGCATCTTACAACAACTAGGCCTGATATTATGTATGCAACCAACTTTGTTTCCAAGTTCATGGAATCCCCCAAAGATTCTCACTGGAAGATGGTGAAAATGATTCTGAGATATGTTGCATGCACTCTCAATTTTGGCTTATGGTACACTCAGTTTGATTATAATCATCTCTCTGATTAGACATAGAGTTATTTTGCAGGCAACTTAGATGACCAAAAAAACACCTCAGGACATGTTTTTCACCTGGGCATGAACCTGATTTCATTGGCATTAATGAAGCAACCCATTGTATCAATATCTTCTGTAGAGGTAGAATATGTTGCTGCTACCTCAAATTCTTGTCAAATTGTGTGGCTAAGAAAAATATTGAATAATACGTCACATATAGAAAATGAGCCAACTCTTATCTTCTGTGACAACACCTCAGCAATTGTTTTATCCAAAAACCATGTGTTTCACAAGAAAAGAAAGCATATTGACACTCTCTTTCACTTCATACACGAGCTAGTCAATAATGGTGACATCACACTTCAATTTTGTGGCTCACGAGATCAACTCATAGATATTTTTACAAAGCCATTAGAAAAATTTGTTTTTGATTTTTAGAGACAACACTTGGAAATTATCAGTGCTCATGTTTATAACTATTGAGTTTAAGAGGGAGTGTTAATTATATCGGTAACCTTAACACTGCCACATGTCATGGCCAGTTGTACGATTGTTTCTTGATTTTCTTGATCTGTTGAAGCTTATTTAGCTCATCTCTTTTCCTTTAATCAATGCGCTCTACTCATTCCTATTTTCCAATTTTATCTTCTGTGTATTATCTTCCTTTCCTCTCATTTTGTCATAAGTGGTATTTTTTAATGCATAAAAATGACCATCTCACAAGTAATTTTTTATTAATGCATGAAAATTTCCATGTAACTACCTTACCCACAACTTAGTCATTCAAAGTTGGATATTTGCTTACAACTGAGTCATTCAAAGTTGGATATTTAAAAACTTGATAATTGTAAAAATGAGAATTTTTGGAATCAGTTTATACAATTTTTATGTTTTGTTAAATTGCAAATTTTTATTACTAAATTTACATTTTTTTTATGTATAAATAAAATTCATAACCTTCAAAAACCTTAAAAATTTAAAGTCGGATATTTAAAAACTTGATAATTGTAAAAATGAAAATTTTTGAAATCAGTTTATACAATTTTTCTGTTTCTTTAAATTGCAATTTTTCATTACTAAATTTACATTTTTTTAATTTACAAATAAAATTCGTAACCTTCAGAAACCCCTATTATATCTGGATTATGCAGTGCCAACAATTGATATCATTCTAGTATTTCTTCTAACCAAAGTATTAACAACAATGATCAGAAAAATATCGCCGAAAAGATTTAACTCGTAACATATTTAGAATACTATGGTCGAAAAGCCTCGATGATTACTAACTCAACTTATCGTCAAATAGCTATTTGAGAGCTCGAAAGCACAATTTTTAATTGATGATGATCGGGTACTAAACAGTGTCAAAGCAGGTCAAAATAAAAACTACTCGATGAAAACTACGTAGTCAAAAAACAATGCCAGGAAGGTAGAGAACATTTAGGCTCCGTCGGCTGATGCCTAAAATTCATAAGCTTCTAAAATCTGGGTAAGGCCCAATGGCCGTTTACGCTGATCTAATCAACACCTTCTAAAATCCGGATAATTCGAATGGCCGCATAAGCTGATCTAATCTACATCTGAGAAGCAGAAGAAATTCAATTAAAGCTTGGGAATGGTATGACCAAGCAACTATTAGAATGCTGAAAGAGTTAGCTCACTACTAGAACTAGGGAAGCTTTGCACCACTGGTGGCAACCTGTATATAAGATCACTAATATACAATTTATATTTACATCTTAACTCAACGACTTCCATTGAAAAAATTCAATAGAACTTATGCTGAGAGGATGATGCTATTTATAGTATTGATCTATCTTACATCCGAGAGGCAAAGCAACTCGAATCGAAGATTGTGAATGGTATAACCAAGCACGAGTTAGGATGTCGTTGAAGGGAAGAGGTAGGGGATACTAGAAAACAAAGCATACAGAAGAAATAACATACATAAAAGACAAGAATAGAGAGTAAAGAGATTTATATTTCATATATTAAAATCTTATAGACTTTAAATCTTATAGACTTTGATTGCATAAACATTTTATGCATACATACAAAGCTACTTTGCTCTTTTATCACATTCACCAAAAATAACAAAACAAAGTCCCATGTTTCTTGACTGCTTCTCAACCTACAACAATGTAATTTTTGCCACTTATGGTTGAGTGCATGAAGTTGGTGGCCGAAAAAGTGACAAGGGGGTCACCAAGAAGGCTCACACGTTCCTAAGCCTAGTTCTTAAGCTTAAAGGTTTCGAAGTGCCTAAACCTTCATTCAGGTTGCCACTTAGGTTTAGTGCCTGCAATGTGCTCGTTCTTAAGAACTCTAAACTTTTCTTAAAGGGCCATGAGCATGATTTGTGTTCATTTGCACTGGTCGCTTTTTTATTTGCATTGAGCAAATAGAGAGGAGCAACAAGGTGAGAATTTTTCCACACTGTAGTCTAGCGAGGTATGTTTAATTTCTTTTATTTTTCTCTCAATTTAGTCATTTCCAATTTAGTCTTTTGCTCCCAAGAATCTAAATCAAATAAATTTGTATTTTATTTATTATAATTAAAAAAACAACCTAATTTACATATGATAACTTAATAAATTGTAGCATATATAATAAAATGGAACCAAAAGACAATGTAAACAGCTCACAAGAAAATCAAGAAGAAAAAAACCCCAACCCACCACAACCACCCAATGTAAATAGTCAAATTGATGAGGGGTTAGTCATATTAAGAGCCCTTGATGAACAATTAAAGAACACTAGAGAAGTCTCCCTGACCACTTCTTTGGACACCATTGTGAATTCCATTGCAAGTGCCTATGGGAAATTGACCTCTATTTATGATTATAAGGCAACAATGTATGAATACTATAACATTGATTTGGACAGAAACCAAGTCAGAAACTTGGGCATTTCAAAACAAAAAATATTGACTATTTTTAGAGATCATAGAAATCGACAAGAGATATCATTCACCAAAAAACGTCTCTCCATTAACTGGTGCATCCATCCCTAGATGAGTCAAAATTGGATGGATAGGTGGTATTGTTGGAAGATTGGTTGTTGTCATTGATGTCAACTCTAACCATTGGCTCTTGGACCCCACAGTTGATTGAAGTAGATAGACATGAAGGAAATTACACATGAAGATACAAAAGCCATGTATGGATAGTATAAGTCATTCCTCTTCCACTAGTATGTGGCACGTCACGTGGATCCTCACGATTGAGGAGAAATGAATTTTTGAAGATGACAATGTAAATTGAAGCAGAAACTACATGTCATCCCTAATGTTAAAAAGAAGCGACATAAATGGCATAAATACATATATCATTATACATTCATTTTACACACACAATTTTGTTAATGAACAAGGAGATATAAGTCGAATTTCCGAGGAAATCTGAATTAAAGAAGGCCAAATTTCAAGGGAGGATGAAGTCTTTTGGTGATGTGTTCTAAGTATCATCAATTGGTATCAGAGGAGGTTTCCTTCATAACAGTTTAATCACTGGAAGGAAAATTATGAGCACAGATGGATGACCGTGAACACATTCTAAATGGGATTCAACAATTTGATGGAAGCAATTATGCATACTGGAGTGATAGAGTGAAAATTTACCTAACAACTTTGTGAGTAGACATTTGGTACTGAGTTGTAAATGGATATGTAATCCCAAAGAATGCTCCAACTGATCCAAATGAGAAGAAACTTATGAGTTGTAATTCAAAAGCCAGGCATGTTATTCTAGGAGCATTGACACCAACCATTGCCAACAAAGTGATGGGATGCAACACTGCTAAAGAGGTATGGGACAAACTCAAGAGTATTATGAAGGTGATCCAAAAGTTAAGAAGGTCAAGCTTCAATGACATAGAGCAGAATTTGAAAATTTGAAGATGGATGAAAAGGAAGATGGATGAATTTGAAGATATTGAAACCTATTTTCTTAGAGTTTATGAAGTTGTTAATGCTATCAGAGGATTAGGTGAAGATCTCAAAGAATCCTTACAAAAAGTGTTGAGATCACTTCTCTTGAAGTATAATGTTAAGGTCTCTCCCATTGAAGAAACTAGGGACTTGATCAAAATGACAATGGATGAATTACATGGGTCTCTCATAGCATATGAAATGAGAACAAGTACTGAAAGTGACCAGCCAAACAATGAAGCATCCTTTAAAGCCATAAAGAAGACAAAAGACAAGGATAACGACTTTGATGAAGAAATAACAAATTTCCTAAGAAGGTTCCAGAAGGAAACTGGGAGATACAAAGGTAACTCTCATCTTAAATGCTTTAATTATGGTAGAATAGGACATATTGTTGAAAATTGCTACTATAAAAAGAGAAGTCTCAACAATAAAAAGAGGTTCTACTCCAAAGATGATGACATCTCCTTAGATGAGAGTGATGAAGAATATAACAATGGAGGAGAAGTCATCTTCATAACACAAGAAACCCATAATGATGATCACAAGAGTTCTAAAGAAGAATAAATCATTTCTGAAGAAGATTTAGATGAAGAAACCAACCTTGATTCATTTTGGGGATACAAAGGCAACGTAGAAAGTGAACAAGAAGATGAGAATCTTGAAACATTGAAGCCTGTTGAAACTTAAAATAAAAATCTTATAAACACAAACATAATACTAAAAGGTGAATTGAGTAGTTATGAAAAAGAGAATTACAGACTTGAAAATACCATTGGTATCTTGAAGGAACAATTAGAAGATTATGAGAAATTGAAAGGAGAATTGGATCACACAAAAGGGGACCTACTATTGACAACATAAAATTTGAAGAAGTTCGAAAAAAACACTGAAAAATTAGATGAGATCATTAGCAGTCAAATATCTCCAAACAACAAGACATGACTAGGATACAATGACAGTTTCAAGACAACAAAACAAAAGAAGGAAGATGAAAATGATGAAACCAACACTCCAGATAAAATTTAACAACAAGATAGAAGACTAGAATTCATAAGGAATGAGACATCAAGAAGATCCTGTCCCATTAGGTATGAAAGAAATCATTATGAAGGAAAATATAGAAGAATAGATCATGAACCCAAATGGACCACACCACAAAGAAGATCACTTACTCACAGGTATCAAAATTTCTTTCTTGGACATTGTTATACTTTTGGAAATTTTGGACACAAGGCAATCAATTGTAGAATCAATGAAAGGAATAACTATGCAAGTTACATGAATGGTTCAAATAGTAGATATGGAAATGTTCGTAGACCTGCAACATAAATTATAATCCATTTGACCCATTAATGGATAAAAATATTGTATGTTACAAGTTCAATAATCTTGGTCACAAAGCACGAGATTGTAGAGAGATGAAGGAATATAATCCTATGCCAAATGTCCCTATACTAACTACAACATGGAAAATGAAAGAAATTCCACACAATGAAAATTGTCGAATAACATTGGTCGCTAAACAATGCAAAGAAGAATATGAATGGTTCATAGACAGTGGGTGCTCATCTCATATGATCAGAGATCAAAGAAAAATTTTCAGCTTGAAGAAAAAGGGTGGAAATGTTGCATTTGGAGATGACTCATCTACCAAAATACTTGGAAAAGGAAATGTAGAGCTTGAAAGTGAAAATATAAAAGTAGGAAAAGTCCTACTGGTTGAAGATCTAAATCATAATCTGGTCAGTGTAAGAAAAATATGTGATCAAGGATACACTCTTACATTTGACTCTCAAAAATGTAAAATCAGAGACAATAACTCAGGAAGATTGGTTGCAACTGCAACAAGAAGACCAAACAAAATATACATCCTAGACATGAGTAAGAGAGAGAAGATAAAAGCCACACAAAAGGATTCCATGGAAGAAAAAGTCCCAACGACCAAAAATAAGAATGAAGTATTATTGAGTTCTACATGTTCAGGGGGAGCAGCCCCAAAGAAGAAGGTCACCTTATACCATTGAACTCATAGGGATAAGCCCCACCTTTTTCCATTGATGTCAAAGGGAGAGAGAAATTGGGATCATGATGAGAAGGGAGCATGAGTGTTGTCATCAATGACAAAGGGGAGAGTTTTGGAAGATCGGTTGTTGTCATTGATGTCAACCCCAGCCATTGGATCTTGGACCCCACAATTCATTTAAATAGATAGACATGAAGGAAATTACACATGAAGATACAAAACCCATGGATGGATAGTATAAGTCATGCCGCTTCCGATAGTATGTGGCATGTCACGTGGATCCTCACAATTGAGGAGAAATGAATTTTTGAAGATAATAATGTAAATTGTAAAAGAAACTACATGTCGGCCATAATGTTAAAGGGAAGTGACATAAAGGGTATAAATACATATCATTATACATTTATTTTACACACACAAGTTTGTTGATGAACAAGGAGATGTAAGTAGAATTGGAAATCTGAAGTAAACAAGGCCGAATTTCAAGGGAAGATGAAGTCTTTTGGTGATGTGTTCTAAGTATCAGCAGGTCTATGGTTTTTGATAAACCTCCTTGCAATAACATGGAGGTGCCCTTATATTTTCTCAGAAAATTTTTGGCTGAGTTTATTTTGGGTAAAAATTTCAATTACTTTGACATGGGTGACTTCCAAGAGGTGGGTCAAGGGTCCGCGTAGGATTAATATAATGCCAGGTGCAATCCCATGTTAGGTCCTCATCCCCAAAGGTAAAGGCCTGACCCCCCTACCCAACATCCTCCTATTGCAGAGAGCTTGCAACAGGTACAACTAGCCATTTCATCATTGACTCGTAGCCCAGTGCAAAACAATATCTTTGTTTCACTATCTCAACAAGAGTAGTGACATTGATAGAGGGGTTGGAGCTTCAACATTCAAAACAATGTACAATGAGGAGAGGGCATACAGACATATCAACCACCCATGTGAACCTCACAGATGATCGAACTATGGGAAGACATGCTATGGGCCTGTAGATCCCATTAGATAGCATAGATTCATGGAGGAGGCTAGTATCTTAACCATCTCTATGTTCTTCATCAGTATATATTTATTTTGTATTCAATGTATTTATATAGATTTTTTTATTGTATGTTTTTTTGAATTTGTTACGTCCAAGAAGTAGACCCTCTACATTGATGGATGTATCAATGCCCATCCCCACCACTTATGCAACAGTATAGGTAGCCTGCTCATTGGGCACACCTCACTCATAGGTATGTGTCACATTTGATAAATTCACCATTGTCATTTCTTTATTTTATGGCATCCTCAAATTTTTAATGATCTTATGTTTCTATAGAATTTGGGACTAGGTGATGTCAGGGAATGTCCATCTGGGATGGACAACTCACCTGCATAATATGTATCATGTGTATAGTTAAATATCATATAATTCTCAATTTTTTTGTGTTTATGTTTTTGAATTTTATTATTTCTTACTAATAGTTCAATATTGTTAATATGTATGCAGGTTGCAGAAATATTTTCTAGATATAGTACTATTGCACACCCTAGGAACCTGGGCCTTGATTTTGGGTTACCATTATTCATGCCTAGGGATTTCCAATCACTTCTATAGCCTATGGGGGTCTATCACAACCCACCCCTAGCATCTTTCTTATTGCATGCATTCTCATTGGATTCACACGCAGACCACCCATCTGTGCCACCTCTTTCATCGCATCCATCTACAATGAATGTGCTTGTATTCCACCCACATCCACCACCACTTCCATCGACCCCATCCACTTAGGTTTCCACAGTAGAGGTTGACTCAGAGTAGGTTGTACAACCTAGTTCTCCATTTTCCAATGAATCTCCATCGACGCCCGAGATATTCATGGTGAGATAATGTGTTGATGATAACTTTTTATATATCATGAATTTGATTTTACATATATTTGTTTAATTTTCTTGACTTGATCCTTGTAACTAATGCATGGTGGCATCACACATAGATTAAGGTTGCGGAGGAGGGTAAGACCCTCACGATTTATGGTAGCCTATGTGGTGAGTTGTCTTTGGTTAAATTACAAAGTATCATTTTGTATGTTTATTAATCCATTGAGGAAAAAAACTTATAACAATTTTTTGTCTTTGTTTAGTATCTAGAGCGTCGAAGCACGCCTGGGCCTAGAACCACTCAAGGTGCT